>JAJGRX010000874.1:1200000-1800000 GCA_025461125.1 Carex kokanica | reverse complement strand
GCCAAGTATATGAAAACATAAAGTGCCTTTCTCTGTCAACACAAACTTTTCCAAGCAACTGGTTAATTGACATTGTATGGGAATAGGGGGTTGGGTTGTGAGCTAAATATCCCATCACACTTTATTATGAATTATTAACTTTTTCTCATTGTTTACATCCACATGTTAGGGCTACTGTTTTATAATTTAATAATAAACTGCCTTTCACTGTCAGCTTAAGCTTACGGCAACTAGATGCTTAACAGGTCTTTTACCAGACCAGTACACAACAGTAGATAACTTGGCTGGTATAATACTACAATCTTAGATTGAAATCCTTAGAACGTAAGGTGGATTTATTGCTTACCTTGCTTATCCGGTCGCCGTCTGCTTCTCCACAGGAGGCGAATAGGAGTTCCAGGAAAGCCAGCATCAGAACGAAGTTGCTTTTCCATATACCGGCGGTACGGCTCAGGGAAGAGCTTTGAGTCATTGACAAAGAAAACAAAAGTAGGCGGTCTTATAGCAGCCTGCATTTGTGAATTATCGGATTTCTCATATCCTTATTTTAACTAATGAGGCCAGAGGAAAAGATGCCGAGAAATTAGATGTAATAATGTCTTTTGACATGAGAGGTACCTGAGTAGTATAATAAACACGACCCCTTTTGCCTCCTCTGGTACGTGGTGGTGGTTTAAAAGTTAACGCCTCCTGTACCACCTGGTTCAGAATTGCTGTGCCAAGTCTCCTAGACCTCTCTTTTTCAACCATGCTAGCAGCAGATATAATTCTAACGAAGTAAATAAAGCAAGCTCAATTAGATGTTGTACTGAACTCAACACAAAGGTAACTAAATGGAGCAAGTAATTAATATATGCATATAGATAAGAAGGATGAAACATTAGAAAGATACGAGACTTGATCAGCTTCCTTTTTCCTCAAATTGTTCAAACTGAACAACAAAAGAGTTCTTATGAGAAAAATCAGAATCAGTGGGGTATTAAACAAATGAAACTTTCTAGCAATAAAAAACATAAACATTACATTTGCAACATATGTACTAAATAGTTGATTATTTGGCAAGGAACGGAACAAAAATCATTAATGTCAACAAACTAAATGACTTAAAAAAGGTGCTTACGTGTCAACACTATCACCATTTGTTGCTGTAGAATAAACAATCGGTGCCCAATCAAGCACCCGAAGCTTCTGACGTACATCTTCTTCATAGTATCTCGCGGTCTGGTGGTTTTTATTTGGTATAGTATCCCATTTATTCACAACTATAACACATCCTTTTCCTTCCTTCTCTATCCTTTCAGCAATTTTAAAATCCTTGAGCATGAAAAGCAAATAGTGTTATATACTGATAATCTGGTGGTAAATATATTAACATTCTCCAATCCTTCCAGCTAAAGCCAAAATTATAGTGTTTCATCTCATATGCACCTGCTCTGTGATACATGCCAAAGCTTCAATAACAAGAGCAACCACATCTGAGCGGCGAACTGCACGAAATGCACGATTTACGGATAAGGCCTCGGTGGTGCTTCCAGCAGAAACAATGGCAGCCCTTCGTCTAATCCCAGCAGTGTCAATAAGTTTATACTTCTGAAACAAATCCAAGTATAAATTATGGATTGTTCAGTTCACAAAGACTTGAGACTATTTAGGATTACCAGCAGATTATGATACAACATGTATTAGCCAATTATGCATTTCAGTGTTTTCTACTTTTATTTTTTGTTGCTTAATTGCTCAAGTGAGTTATGGCCTAAGATATTCAATTAAAACCAGTAGAAAACAGCATGATACCTTACCAGTATTGACTAGTACGGTAAACTTTGATCAATGGAGCAGCAGAAGCAATGTATTTTAGAAGTAAATGTTGACAACCTTAAAAATAAATAGCAAATAGTAAAAGTATCATAATTAATGCTAAAAATTAAACATATAGAGAAAACCTGGCCATCAGATGAAGTAAATTCTGTATCAATAGCATCTCGAGTGGTACCACTGATTGGGCTAACAATGGTTCTATCCTCCCCAACTAAAGAATTCAAGATGCTGCTTTTTCCAACATTTGGTCTTCCAACTATGGCTATGGAGGGAACACGATTTTCCTCTTCCTCCTCATAATCACCCATGATCTACATGCAAAAGTTATTATAAGACATATCAGGGTATAATGTAAAAAATAGAATGCTCAAAAGAAATGCAAAGGAGTCGTCAACTGGTTTAACCCAATATTTCAAGAAAATGCCCTCGGAAAAATAATATAAAAATTTATGTAATCAGGATACCTCAAATTTTTTCAGCTCTGAACAGACTTCCTGTAGAAGGTCACCAGTACCAGAGCCAGAAATGGCGGATATAGGTAATGGAGAAAGTCTGTTAAATTAAGGCAGCTAGTTAAATTGTCAACCTTTAAGCACGGATTTGATCACCATTTTGATAAACAAAAATTACCACAGTCATATGACTAGCAACAATTGGTGTCAGGATGCGTGTACATTATATCACCATTTACTGCACTTATACTTATCTAATGTCAAACTTGACATGCAACACAAGGTGGTATATAAAACTAGAAGTCCAAGCTTAAAAATATTATGATTTTTATAATTACAGAATATCACTAAATAACTCACCCTAAGGACCAGAATTCAGTTGCTTGCATGAGACCACGTTTAGGAGATTCACACTTGTTAACAGCAAGAACAATGTGCTTGTGTGAGTATCTCTTCCTCAACCATTGTGCAATTTCCACATCTGCTGCCACCAAGCCAGCCTGGTTACAATACCAATTCAATTGATGATAATGTCAAATGTGAACATGTTGTACAGTTAATCAGTCTAAATCCCACTACAAACTTTTCTGTAATGTTTAAAAGTAAGGGCTTTTGCATTAAGGCCGTGATTCAAAGATTCCAAACATTATTTGTTTCTCTTGTTTTGCTACTAATCATTTCATTATTGTCCCTTTATATACTGAGGTGGGTTCAAATGCCTCCATCATACCTCCACATTTTAAATCCTAAATAAAACTCTAAAACTCTAATAACAAAATAAAACAGCCAAATGTGATCTATGTGCATAAAAATTATGGCGTTTTGACTTTTAATTGATAAGAACCAAGAACCTGAAGAATCACTGTCCACAAATTGACCACATTAGTGGATTTTTACAAGCTCTTGATGCCAATCATAAGAAGTTGAAATATTGCAACTCTCAACATGTCCGTACAAAAACTAACATAGGTAACATCTAATGATTTTATTTAGATACTTGAGTTTTAATTTGAGTCATTTAAGTTCTAAAATTGGAAGCACAGTGGAGCACCAATGGCAGAGCCATTATAACCCTCCTCAAATATACTGTGCTTTTCTCCGTTTAACTTTCCCATCAAGGGCCTTTTTATTTTAGTATTGTCTGGTAAAACCAAAGGCTGGTTATAAGCTAATGTCTTCATTTTGTGCAATCTATCTCCAAGGATTTTCAGTTACCAAATTCCAAGCTCACGGAATCATAACAAATTTCCATTGCTGGCACCTAATTGCCATAGTTAAAGAAATTCAATGACACACTTCAGAAACATAAAAAAAAACTACTGAACTACTTAAAATAAAAGGACCCATATCAATTCACCTGGCCATCCACAACAAATATAATAACAGCCGCTTCTTCCACAGCTGAAACAGCTTGTCTCTCTATCATTGATGGCATCCTGGCAACAGCCATCTCCCTGGTTGCAAGAGGAATGCCGTCCATGCCAATAGTCGTTGTGATTGCAAGTTCTTCCATGACATCCTCTTGAGATTTCGAAAGGGTCATGACTCCACCGGTATCAACAACCATGAATTCTTGGTCGCCCCAAAAAGACCGGCCATATAGACGGTCTCTGGTCACCCCTGGTTCGTCCACTACAATAGCCTTGTTTCCCTGCAATATTTTTTTTTCAGATGATAAACAACACAGCTTCGCTAGACAAAGCATACACATGAGTAGTGAAAGCTCCTGGCATGTATCCCATACCATGTATCAGATGAAATAAAAAGGAGGTAAATATGTAGATATATATCACTTAGAAACCTCTACTAAACACAAACTCAAATGCCATATAAGCCAAAGAAGATTCTGGGCTCTTAGTGCGGGGCCACTGATTCATATTGGCAGCAAGAGCACAACCTCATAAGGGCTACTTCACCTGATTTACAAAGTACCTTGGTTTCCATGTCTATTGGATTAAAGTACATCAAAACAGTAGCTACTCTAGGTGGCATTATCATATCCTTCCGATAAATGAGTAACTACAAATTGCCTGCACAAGGAAATAGCAAGCTTAAATAAATAGAATCAAAGCATTTAATTACCCCCACTAGACGATTGAAGAGAGCTGATTTTCCAACATTTGGCCTTCCAACAATTGCTACCCTTGGAAGAAGATGGTCTGGAATCTGGATGTGGATAGGTACATTAGCCACTAAAAAGGTGCTCTTCTTTGAATTAATCATAGAAATTAGCATGTTGTTTATTAGTAAGCAAGCAAAAGTATTCTACAAATTAATCTGTGAAGATGAACTTCCAAAAAGTTATGATATAACAGATGTTCTTTGCAGCACCAAATTTGCTAGACATTGTCGATGTACCATCAAATAAAGATAAATATTAGCATAGAAGTAAAAAACAAAACAAAACATGTTAGGACAGGAACCATACTCACATGTTTAGGTAGTGAAGAGTTTTGCTTCCCGCCACTTCCTTCGTCATCTGATCAGTACATGTAAAATGACAGATAAATTTTACAGATTAAGTAGAGAAATCCAATTTTCATTTTAAGGAAATAACAGGAAAGCACCAAACCCCTCAAATTAACAAACTAAAAACAATAGTCTAGGACAAAAAGAGTATATACCAATGGTAAGTTCTTTTGAAAGGGAACGGGTGTACTCCTTCACCGCATCCCTCGCATCTCTCTCCATCCATTCTAGATCGATATCCTCTTCTTCTTCTTCTTCCTCTTCATAATCGCTTTCGTCGGAGAATTGCTTCGTTTCTCGGCGAAGGGCAGAGTTAGACGCCAAATAAGGGAATCTCGAGTAAGTGGAGTGAGGGGTCGATTTACAGTGGAGATTCGAAGAGAAGCGGAGAAGAAGAGAGGCGGAGAAGAGAGAAGTGCGAGAAAGATTGGAGGTGGAGGTGGAGGTGGGAAGTGAGAGAGGCGTTGCCATTGTTGCAAGCTCAGTAGGGGAAACAAAGTGGAGCCTTTTGGCGCTCCGCTAGTCCGAGTTATCCGCACCCGGGGCAAATAGGGAACAAAAGTATCCGGGTTCGGGTCACCACTTGAACTTCTGGATATGGATCCGGGAGAAATATCTAATTAGTAAGTAATTTATCTTTGGAATTCGGGTTCGGGTCAACACTGGAACTTCTGGATATGGATCCGGAAAAATGTCTTATCTTTGAATAATTGAATGTGGATTTGTAGGGCCCATCAGTCAGTATCGTCCGGCCTACCAAGGCCTGTGAAGCCCAATATATCAGCTGCTGTTTAGTTAACCAATGGGATTATGGGCTGCAGTTATTCTTAGATATAAGGGGGAATTTCATGTATATCCCTCAAAAGTTTCAATATTACATACTTATCCCTCTAAAATCAATAATTACATAATTATTCTTAAAAATTATAAAAACTCACATATTTATTCAATCTAACTCTGTTATATATCAAATATCTCCAAAAATAATTAAATAATATTTTTTTAAACATTAAAATGTATTTTACAATATTAATTAGGCAAATTCTTCTATGGACATAAGGACCTATTTGTAAAATGAACATATTTTCATTTTCAAAGTTCAAAGAGTCGATCCGACCGTTCAACATTATCTCCATATTAAAATGTACTTGGAGGTCAAATTTTACATTTTTTTGAATTTTTTTACTATTTATTAAGTATTTTACAAATTTCAATGGTCTGAATTTGACTAGTTTTGTAAAATACTTAATAAATAGTAAAAAAATTCAAAAAAATGTAAAATTTGACCTCCAAGTACATTTTAATATGGAGATAATGTTGAACGGTCGGATCGACTGTTTGAACTTTGAAAATGAAAATATGTTCATTTTACAAATAGATCCTTATGTCCATAGAAGCATCACTCTATTAATTAATATTGTAATGACCACTATACCCTTTCTTCCTCTCTCCCTTTAATCTGTTGAGTCTTGAGAGCGCCAAAACATCTCGCCTCTTCTCTCCAATGGTACTGGTACTGTAATGACTGGTACTGTACGGTTCAGCAATGGTACTGGTACGGTTTCAGTGCTGGTACTAGCACGGTACGATTCAGTACTGGTGCTGGCACGGTTCTGTGTTGGTACTGGTACGGTTCAGTTTTGGTACTGGTACGGTTCAGTGTTGGTACTGGTACAGTACTGTTCAATATTGGTACTGGTACGATTTAATATTGTTTTCTAACAATGGCCTTAGAAGGGAAAATAAAAGAAGGGTAAAATGGAAATACATAGAAAATTAATGTTAAATATAATGGATTGGATAAATATGTGAGTTTTTATAATTTTTAAGGATAAATATGTAATTATTGATTTTAGAGGGATAAATACGTAATATTGAAACTTTTGAGGGATATACATGAAATTCCCCCTAGATATAAAATAATACAACAATCAACAAACTAATTCCCAAATTTATGCCAGAAATAAAAATAAACAAATAATACATCAATAACATAGATAACAATAAAAATGATCAAGTGCATTTTTTTTTCGAACAGCACGCGATCAGATTGAATAGTTGTAACATTATTTCTAATTACTTAAAGTATTAAGATCCTCTCATGAAAAGAAAAAAAATGACGCTATAGTTCATTAGTGTGGTATTATAATTTGAATTTTGCTATTGTGCTTCATGAAGTAAAACTCATATTGTACTTCACGCTCATACACCCATTTCCAAAATCCAAATCGTCAATCCGACCGTTCAAGTTGTTCTCCATATTGAAATGTGCTTGGAGACCAAATTTTACATTTTTTGGAATTTTTTTACTATTTATTAAGCCACTTTGAAAATCTCTGATCCATTGGTCCAGAAATTTTTACTGTTTTTTACTATTCACAATGGATCAGCGATTTTCAAAGTGGCTTAATAAATAGTAAAAAAATTCCAAAAAATGTAAAATTTGGTCTCCAAGCACATTTCAATATGGAGAACAACTTGAACGGTTTGGATCGACCGTTTGGATTTTAGAAATGGGAGAATGAGCGTGAAGTAAAACTTCGTTTTACTTCATGAAGCACAATAGCCCTACTCTTATAATTTATAAATCATATATAGTAATATTAGTAATATTTAAAAAATAAGAATAGCTTGTTTAGGAACCACAAGAATTATACGAATAAACTTGTCTCAAAAAATCTCCTCAATAGTTGTAACATTTTTTTCTAACTACTCAAGACCCTCTAATATTAAGGTGAGGTGTGATATATCACAGAAGAGGAGGATTCACATGCCTCTATTTTTCGTGCTTTTATTATGTCTCTATTTTTAAATTTTCAATAATATAAAATTTAAATTTAAAAGTCAAAATAAAACCGTTGAATATGATATACATCATTTTATCTCTGCATGTGTTAAAAATTATGACATTTCAACTTTGTTTTCGTTTCATTAAGAGCTTGTAAAAATGTAGTAATGTGGATAATTTCTAGACGTTGATTTTTCAACTTATTGATTCACACAAAAACAAAATCAAAATGTAATAATTTTTTATGTGCACATCAACGGTTTTATTTTGACAAAGATCATATCTAACACTTTTATTTTGACGTTTATGATTTAAATTATGAGTTATTCATGTTTTAAAAATAGATGCATAATAAAAGCACAAAAAACGGAGGCATTTGAACCCTCCTCTAACAGTAGATCACATCTAACAGTGATATTTAGAAAAAGGGAAATTTTGTAAGTTCAAACCTTTAATTAGGAAAAGGGTCGATTAACATATTTGAATTAAAAAGAAGTAATTTGATCAATACTCAGAGATGATCCATATGATATATTTTGACATTCTCTGTACTAATTTATGTTCCATCTGATAAGGAATCTGAGTTAACCAACAAAAATTTAGACTATTTCAATCTTGTTGACTTTAATAAACAGAGGATGGCATTGGTCAACATAAATTTTGTTATGTCAGCCTAACAAAAAGAAACTTAAAAGAGTTTAGCTGGTGTGCCATTGATAGTATAGTGACATGTCGTGTTATCGTCTCGAAAACCTATTGTATAGGCTTCAAATAATAAATCTACACCGTCAAAACCAATCTACTTCAAAAATGATAAGTTTACATGTAAATTTTATAAATTTTCGAATTCATTTAGTAAAAGTCAAGCGGTCAAAAAAAAAAAAACTACCACTTGACTTTATATGAAATGAGTTTGTAAATTTATAAAAAATTGCATGTAAACACATGTCGCTATAGTATGGATAGCATGCTAGCCCAACTTAAAATCTAATGTTCTCGACCATCCTTGTAGAACCAAGTTTGCTCACATTTGATCAAAGATCATATAGGTTAAAGAAAACAAATACAACGTCAGCTGATAAAATTTATAATAAGTTTGTTAAAATGTTTCACAAAATTTATTCTTTGGGACATAAATATGTCATCCCTGAAAGTTAACAAGAAGGGGAAAAAATTGAAGAAAATCCTGACAACAACTAGCATGGTGCTAGTAAATACAGCAGTTTCACTGTATAAAAACAAGGTCTATATGGTGTCGTACATCTGAACACTCTTCTCATATATATCCCGAATCTCATTTGACATCTCAATCAAAAAAGAAAGAAAAGAAGAAGAAGAAGAAGAAGAACGAAGAATAAGAATAAGACAAAACCTAACTTAGAAACACAATCCCAAACCTTACACAAAAAGCCAATATGTTTTGAAAGTCTTCTGAACTTAAAACCTCAGAAACCAACTCCCTGTCAGCCCTAAGTAACTAACTGCATATATATAATGATTTAAGGGGACAAAATTTATGCACCTGTTTCCCCGAATTCTTCAACTATTACAAACACTGCATTGGATGAAATGCTCTTTCTATCCATGAAGTTCCTGTGAACAAAAAAAAAAAAAAAGTTCACGTTAAAGCTAAATTTCAAATAAATACTACACAGAAATTAGAAGTAGCTTACTAGTTTTGGTCATTTCAAATTTTCAACCATACTATCTATTTTATATATACAGCAACATGTACTTGCAAAAACAAAGAATAAAATAAAAACATCAGACAATACCACTCAATTAGTTATCACGCCTAAGCTGGAAGCCAGTTGTCAAATTTTGTACTACTTGTACATTAACACAAAAAAAAATAACTTTGTAAAAACATGGAATAAATTGATATGTTGATGAGCCTTATCCCTCAGTGAAGTTCATAGAAAAACTTGGTTACATCACTGCCTTTAACATGGTATGTTCTAAAAAGGTATGTTAAGTTTCAGCTCAGCTGAGGTTACCTACACAACCACAATTCAGCAATAATATCTAAGGAAATTAAACATCTCTCTCCCCCCTCTATCCCCTCATTTTACTCAGAATATTCACTTCCATCAATTTCTGACAAACAACAAAAGCATGCGCACAGGTCTTGGAGAAGTATGACTCGTAGAGAAGTTCTATTATCTTTTTCTTGGTTTACTAAGCTAGATTGGCCCTGATTGAACTTTGCAAAGTGATGCAATTTTTATTTTCCCTTCTGATTTAATAAAGAAATCTTTTTATTAAACAGCCAAACCATAAAATCAAGGTTAAATTCGGTCTCAAAAGTGAAAATTACCAATTAGTCGCTGTTCAACTGTTCATGAGCAAAAAAACCATGAAGAATTGGCACACTAGCAAAATAGACAACTAAAGAAAGCATTTCAAGAAGCCCTTAACTGAAAGCATATTACTTGCATTCCAACCATTGATTGTTTGATGGCATGTCTCTTTCTAGAATTGAGGTATTCTGACAAGTTTAATAATTCATTGTACTTTCAATTTAAGAAGGCATGTGATTGAAATACAATTGTTTTTCAACCAAATTATTATCTATTAAAGGACATTTTGAACAGCCTCATAAGTGAGGATCAATTGCAAGCTCAAATAAGCAGCTAACTCGAAATAATTTGACTTCCCTATAATAAGTTGTAACCTATTAAAGGGTGTTTGAGGGTACATTGTATCTCACTTAATTTGCATACAGAGGATAGCAATGCTAGTCGCTACTAAGATTGTTAGTAATGCGATACTGAGAGTTCATCAATCGATTCTGTGGTAAACAGTTTGTACTCTCATGTATTTATTAAAAGTTGAAATTTGCTAATATTAACGCATTGATAATGACAATACACAATGAAATCACCATGAAAATTTTCAAGTAGGATGTGAGAAGAGCAATTTCACTCAGAACTAAGGAAAGTAGCTTAACTGTGAAATTCAAGCAAAGAGAGGTAA
The DNA here is from genome assembly GCA_025461125.1 of Carex kokanica. Classification (NCBI taxonomy): domain Eukaryota; kingdom Viridiplantae; phylum Streptophyta; class Magnoliopsida; order Poales; family Cyperaceae; genus Carex; species Carex kokanica. The sequence continues at coordinate 1,789,497 of JAJGRX010000874.1, read as the reverse complement.
ATCATGTTAAACAGATATCTGTCAGATACACTACTTAGCATATCAAACATTTTGTATTAGTTAATCATTTCAGATACAGTTGGATCCCCATTGATGGGTGTAATAAGCAGCAGCCTTGCCCCTCTTTAAAATACAGTTGGAACCACACAAAGTTGCATCAATTGGACCCCCAGTGATGGGGGTGCCTAGGTAGCAATCCTATTCCTCTTTATACAGAAAAGGGAGAAAAGTTATAAGGTATTTTACTTGTATGACCAAAGATGTGTAAATTCAGAGAACCAGCTCTTTTAGAATTTTTAGCCAAACTTAAGTTGTTTTCTTTTGTCCCTACAAATTTCTTAGAACTCTTTAACTTAATTGGATTTTTAACCTTTTTATTCATAAGTGTCATAAACTTGCCGTGGTAGTTCTTTTCCCCAAAATACTCTTGAAGTCCTATAATATCAATATAATTTGCAAATTTCTTAATACATTCTGTTAAAGATAAAATTGTTTATTTGTTTTCAAAATTTGTCAAACCCAATCATTCATCAGAAAAAGGCTATCTATTCGTATTTTTTTAAATAAAACAATACTTTGTATATCTACAAATAATAAATATCAGGCATAGTATTGAAAATAATTAGAATATTGTATTTCTCACTTTTGAAAAATCATGTACCTCTATCTGTGTTGTATCAGGAGCGGTATTTATATCCACATTCTCACAAGATAAGGAAAAAAATTATCATGTGATGTTGATATATCAATAAACCACAAAAGATCTAACTAAATATCTTTATATTTCCTTTTTGTTCAATGCACTAAATCAAACCATCTATTTAACTTAAAGGGAACTATAAGGAGCTCTATAATAACATGCAATAGTTCCAATCCAAACCATTTAAATAGAAATACTCTTACCTTCATGCGTTAGTGGCCAATATAACCTGCAGAACTTTTGTTTGGTACATCTGAAGCTGGGTTTCGAAGACCATAATCAAAAGGGCCAGCTCCATCAAGATCAGATGATGCAGTTCTCCAATTCACATCACCATATATTGTGCCACTCCCAGCGCCATCTGCATAATTCCTCCCGTAACCATTGTTGGATACATTAAATGAAGCATTAACATTACTAGTACCATTGCTCCTACCCACATATGTACTGGACCCAAGCCCAAAATTGCTTTCTCCATTGCCATAACCCAGCCCTGCACCTCCATAACCAGATGCACTTCCCGAATTAAGGGCTGTAACAGGAGGATTTCCCCAATTCACACTCTCATTAGTACCAAAACCACCAAGGCCTCCAGTGCCAGATGACATCAATGAACTACTGTTTCCGCTGCCAGCACTGTAGCTAAGGTTGGAGTTTCCCCAAAGATTGCGGGCCAACGAATTAAATACTGAGCCTGAACTATCACCACCAACCCCACCAAAGTTAACACTGTTGTTGTACCTACTTGAGTTACCACTGTAATACGGGCTCATCTGCCGTCCATACGGGTTATTGCTGCTGAAACTAGAGCTCCCACCAATTCCCAGGTTCAAACTGGGGTCGGGATTCATGCCAAACCCATATCCAGGACCAAATGAAGGGTAACCACCGTTACGGCCACTAGAAGGAAGCCCATACCGGCCATCCATTCTCATCCCATAACCACCGACAGAAGTTGGATTGTAACCCTGATTATACCCATTAAGAAAGTTGTTAACCCGGTTTAAAGCAAAGTTATAACCTCCTACAGGAGAACGTGTATTGGGACCAGGGGAAAGCTCCTTTGGCACGGCTCGCTTAACCTCAACAGTCTTACCGTTGAGTTCGTGGAAGGTCTTGTAAAGGACCTTGTCCACGGCCTCCTCTGAGTCATATGTGATGAAGCCGAAGCCTCTGGGTCTGTTGGTGTTGTGATCATACATCACCACAACATCTGTGATGTTGCCAAACTGTTCAAAATATTTGCGAAAGTCTATCTCAGTTACCGTAGAGGCGAGACCGCCCACAAATATCTTTTTAGTGCGACCGGGGCCCGGTGAGCTGTGTGCGCTAGCACTGCTCTTAGTAATAACTTGCTGATCATCCCGGGGAACAGCTTTCTTCGCCTCCACCTGAGGAATTATTTGGAAAAATCTAGTTACTAACATAGCAATGATTGAAGATACTTGTATTTTAATTGGCTTATTAAGCAATTATAAGCCAAGTCATATGCCCAATCATAGCAACTGTACAAAATTGCACGACAGTGGACCTACATTATTTCAGAAAATAATGGAAGTGTATTCATATGACCTGTTCTGTTATACTGAAATGGTGTGTACAATTTGGAGTACAAATTGATAAAATGAGGACTACACTGTTATAGGCTTATAGCTGCAGGCAGGAGAGTCTAATGTAATTCATTTTAGTAGAACCAGTTATATTCATGAATGATGACAGAATACACAAAATTAATGAGCAAAAAAAAAAAAACACAAAATCTTATAATCAAAACTTAAGAATTCACAAGACAGCGGCAACATTATGGATACAAGTTACCATTCAAAACCTCCATCCAATTCAATTCTACCAACACAAATTGTATCACAAATTAGCTAAAAAGAGCAAAGCTTTACATGTAAAGCAGACTAAGCATGAATGCACTTACCAAGCGACCATCAATCATGTGCTTTTCCATGACAACCTGCTCTGCAACAGCCGGGTCAGAAAACACAACAAACCCAAATCCTCGAGCCCGGCCAGTTGAGCGGTCACGCATGATAACAGCCTCCACCACCTCCCCAAAGGTCTCAAAATACTCTCTGAGGCGGTCGTCATTGGTGTCCCATGAGATCCCACCAACAAACAGCTTTCCTGCATCCCCCTCCATTCCCTCCTCTGCAATTCCTGCAATTACAATTCCATAGTTTCAAATCCCTGAAATTCAAGCAACAAACAGATACTCCAAGCTAAATCTAGTTTGTCCGTATTAAACAATAGGCTAACAAAGTGATGCACCAATTAGATCCAACACGGATGATTACAATTCAGATAAGAAACCACAAACCGTAAATTCGAATCCAGAATCCAGTAACCGGTGCGTCTGGATCCATGTCAGATCTAACAAAGAACTGGACACGGAGAGAAACGGATATCAATTATGATTGGTTTGATGAATATGAAACGACGTGAACATATATAACATCGATCTGAGAGCTCTAGAGCGTTATCGGATCGACTACGACCCTAATCTAACAAAGGAAGCATAAATATGATCGATCGGGTGCTACAATTCAGGCGATATGAGCTCACCTGTAGATCTGAGACGGGAATCTCGATAGAAGCGCAAGAGAATTATCTTTTGTTTTCTTTGTCTGACTAAGATCTTACAATCGACATGGAAGAACAAGAGGGGCACCTGTTATGCCCTCGCCCCTCTTCTTTCTCAATTTCTCTCTCTCTCTCTCTCTCTCTCTGTCTGGCTGTCTGTTTTTCTTATATATTTATATAGTCTACCTCTTTCCGCTATTACCTTTTCCTCCTCCGTTCCTTTCCTTTCCTTTCTTTCCCTTCTCCAATTCTGCCCGACTGGAATAAAGACAAAAATGCCACGCGATAGATATATAGAGAGAGCAGAGAGGAGAGAGGCGATCGATCCTTTGATGGGTGGTAGACAAGGCAATGGGAGATCATGTTTGATGTGTCACATTTCAAATAAATACTTTCTCCGTTTTTTTAAAAGCCCATATGCACAAGGCATAAGCATAAGCTACTATTTATTTCTCAGTTTTCTCTTCTCTCTCTCTCTCTCGGCCTTGTCACTTGGTGGGAATAACAATTTCTATTTTGCCTTCTCTTCATTATAAATACAAGAGGTTACTACTTACTAGTGCTTTCTTGTAACAAAATTCATTAATTTGGGTGGATGAGTCATTGACTAATGCAAAGGAAAACATGTATTGCGTATAGCATATTGTATAAATGAAAAGTGAAAGGTAAATAGCAAAATATCTACGTCAGATACGAATACGATCCTGACAGAGACCTAGGTGTACATTTGTTACCTTCAATTATTATTTTTCTTTAGAATTTGAATTCAGGAGCGGATTCAGAATTTTCGTCAGGAGGGCAAAAAAATATCAAATTGGATTTAAATCTATTAACTAATTGGGTACTCGATAAAAAATAATACTTTAACTTGTACTTTTCAATGCTTTGAATTGTAATTTCTGATATTCTAACTTATAATTCTAATTATCAATCAAAATTCAACAAATTTATTTCAATTTTAACCCTAAATTTAATCCGAATTACAGATCAAACATCCAAAGGAGGGCAAAAAAAATTTCAAGGGGGAGCAAAGTCGATCAGGACTAATAGATTTCCACTAAAACTCAAAAATCCAGAGAAAGCAGCCCTGAGACTACCTGGGTCCGCTCCTGAATTTGATACAGACTATAAAGGATAGGTGGTTACCTTTTATCAATATACTATAATGCCTCCTCATATTTTTTTTCATGAGAACAAAATAAATGCCAAAATGCTAATAAGAATATAAATAAAAAAAACTCAAATTTTCTACTTTATTGTTTTCTATCTTGATTGCCATAAATGTACTCCAACAATGACTAGGGTGTTTCCTTACTTTCTCAATAACTAAAATTTGAGTAGAACTAAGTGCTTTTAAGCTCACCAAGTCTCTTTGTGAGCTTAATTCAAAAACTCATCGAATTTGTTTCAAGCGACACATCCAAACCGTTGAAACTGATCTACTTCACGAGTGATGAGTTTACATGTCAAGTTTTTAAATTTTCGAACTAATTTAATATAAAGTCAAGCGGTAAAAAAATAATGAAATTTGAACACATTAAATTAACTTATAAACCATCTTTTTTTTACAACTTGACTTTATATTAAATTAGTTCGAAAATGTATAAATTTGACATGTAAATGCATCACTCATGAAGTAGATCGATTTCAACGGTTTGGATGCATCATTTGAAACCAATTCAATAGGTTTTTGAATTAATTAGCTCACAAAGGAACTTGGTGAGCTTAAGAACACCCTAGTTCTACTCTTAAAATTTTGTCTTGAGAAAAAAAAATTAGTCTTCATTGGTTAAAAAATATCAAAATGATTATTGATAGGTCTAGAAATATATTCAAATTAGAGTAGTTTTTCTTGTAAAGACGTCGAGACCAATAGTTAAAAATTGATTTAACTTGATCTAAAATTTTAAATTGAACATATTATACATCTAAAAATTAGGATTATGCTATATCAATTTTTTTTTTTTTTTAAAGAAAGATAGAGGTCAAGCCTTCAAATTTCATATTTGTAATATTACAATAATGAATTTTTTGATTTCAATATTATGACTTCTCACATCAGAGACCGTATGTCTTTGTTACTAGACTAAAAGCTGGTCCTCGTTATACCAAATTTTGTTGTATTGTGATTAATAAATTTTAATTGGGTCCATATACAAAAATTATGAATAAATTATAATAGTGAGATTGGTCTATGTAGTTGAAAATTAAAGATTTTAATATACAAGGATATGACAGCACTTGAAAATTAAAGATATCTAAATCCTCTTGTACTAAGAATCAAAGGTTTAAATAACGTTTATCGTCTCATAACGGAATGGTTAAAAAAATGACACTATTACCATATTGCGCTGCTATAGCGTGCTTAAGCACCAATAGCGCCATAATTTTTATGGTCCGAAAATGCTATAGCGCATTATTTAGAACTCTAGTAAGAACTAATGCCTGAATTTGGAAACATCGATTTTCTGTAATATTTTTTATTGTAGTAAGATATCACAACTTATTTTTATTTTTATTTACCATTTTTACTAATCAATATCATACAGTAACAAAATACTAAAAAAAATGGATTTGCGATTATTTTTTATATAATATAGATTTGATTTTACTCAATTATTCAAAAAGATTTGATTTTATTCGGAGTAAGTTTCATTTGAAGCTTTCAAAATCCAACTAAGTCCCAATGTCGTTACTACAAGGTATACTGGGTAAATTTTGCTTAAGGTCATTAAACTTTTTTTTTGTCATGAATTGATCACTGAAGTTTGATGTATTTTTTGTCGTCACTGAACTTTTTATTTGTCTCAATCGAATCACTCTATAATTTTTCTGTTCAAAATATTAACGGAATATGCTCCGTCCAAAATACTAATGACAACAAAAAGCTTCAGATAATTTGATATTGCAGTCATACAAATATCTTATCTTATACAAAATTAAGATATTCAAATTTAAAGATGAATAAACTTTTTGTTTTTTGGTCCTATCATGTCTCCTTTTTAATTTAATAGTAAACTTATCTACAATTTCAATTTTCAAATAACAATATTAGATTATTAATAAATTTATATTGACTTTGGTTTAAATTTAGTTTGCTTTAAGTTTCAAGTTATTATATTTAGCTTTTATGTTATTATATTCAATTGAATTATTGATCCAGGGTTCATGTCACTTTCGCTGGTGAATATAATTTTAAAATTTATTAGATTGACTTCAAATAATAAATTCAAATCTCAGAAACCGATCTACTTTACGAGTGATATGTGTACACGTAAAATTTTAAAAATTTCAAATTTATTTAATATTAAGTCAATTGATAAAAATATATTCTATAAATTATTTTAATGTATTTTTTTTTCATTATTTTTTTACCCCCTGAATATAACCGTCTACTTGCGAGTTATGAGTAATTTGTGTCACAGTCAAGGTAATATCAGAGTTCTAAATAGCGCGCTATAGCATTTTCGGACCATAAAAGCTATGGCGTTATTGGCATTATTAGCGCTATAGCATGCTATAGCGGCGCAATATGATAATAGTGTTGTTTTTTTAACCGTTCTGCTGTGATGCAATAAACGTTATTTAAACCTTTCATAAATATACAAGAGTTTTAACTACAAATACTTGGGAAAGTCCGGGATTCACAATATTAATCAAATTACGCCTCACATTTTGTTTTCACTTATTTTTGTATTCCTAGAACCTAGAAAACAATAAATAACTTAGACAATTATTTATTTAACATTCCTAAATTTTTAAATATACCATTCACATAAAAAACTAAACCAAATAATCATAATTGTCTGGATGATGTCCGCAACCACGTGATAAGCCTCAATTATATATACTTTTGATTAAGGTTTAACCTAAAAAAACTAAGCCAATTTCCTTGTATTTTAGTGTAAATTTGTGTTAAAATATGCCAAGAACCAAGTTACTGCCAAAGTCTATTTAAATTACAGGAAATGGAGCAAATTGTAGATCTTCTCGCAAGCTTTCTGAAAAGTGGTAGAACACTGAAAACGGAGTTACGGATGATGATCTATGCCCATTTGAAGTTCAGTTTCACAGAAATCCAGAGAGTTTTGCGGCCTGTACAAGAATTTCGTGCGGGCCGCACAACGGGTCGCACAGAATTACAGCTGCCGACACACAGTTCGTATTTTGGCCATATCTTGGTCATACGAACTCCGATTTGGGTGAATCAAAGCTTGACAGAATCAGGACAAAAATATCTACAACTTTTATGAAGGAAACAAATCCAAATTCGGAATGTAGAATTTTGTGCAGCCACACCAATGGCCGCACCAGCCTAGATTTGGACAGATTTTATTACCAACTTCGCCCGATTCACTTCCATATCTGGTTTGCTTGCTCCCAAAGGCACGAAAATTACTATAGATTGGCACAGAGGCAGCAAGAGAAGGGATCTGATCTTCCACCTTGCTCCTAAGTTCTTTTCTTTTGAAAAACCTCTCCATTTTTATTCTCTCCTCTTCACAAGATCGAAGGGCTTTTGGCTTAACGGATTGAAGGCTTGATTCGAGCGAGCAAACATTGAAGACAAGGGCAGCAAACTAGGAGATTGGTGTATTCTCTTCTCTTATTTGTTTATCTAGTTTTTTTAGTCATGTTTACTCTATTCTATCTCTTGGATGTTATTGCACCCATGAGGGGCTAGATTCCTCTCTAGGGGCTTAGGCTTAAATTCATGAACTTGTATTAGATTCTATTTTACTTGGATAATATTTCTATGTGATGATTGTTTGTTAATTGATTGGTCTTAGTGATTTTATAATTCATGTGCTTAAGTGATTTGTGGATTATTAATTAGTGTCCCGCTTAGGTTTAACCAACTTAAGGTGTTAGGATCAAAGAATTGATAGAACAAAATTACTTGCATGAATAACCCTAGGATTGAGATTAGAAATGACCAAATCTACTTCTTAATCCGGAACCATAAGACCGATGGTTGAATTGAGGCGAAGGACTTAATCGTGAAGCCTCATATTCAATTGGGACCCCTAAGATTGAACCGAATTTTGATATGAAGGACTTAATCGTGAAGTGTCGGCGTTTGGGAATAAATTAGGCTAAAACATATGCTTATGGTCTAGATAATTAGGGTGAGGAACTTAACCGTGAAATCCGAACTATCTAGACACGTCATTAATTCACGAAAGTGACCCTTTTTGACATATTAGGTTTAGAAACCCCAAAATAACAAACATAAATTTAGAAACCAAGTAAATTTGAATTTGATCAAGGGATTGAAAGCCGATAGCCCTTAGATTCCATCTCTTTGATTACAAACTCCTTTTTATTATTTGTTTAGAATTATTTTGTTTTGTTTCAACTCCAATTCGGGTATTGAACCTACCATTCCAGTTTTTCAACAAAACCCCCCCTTTACTTTAATTGCATTATTTAGAATTAATTATTTAAGTAGAAAGTAATTTCTCCCGTTATCTTTGGATCGATACCTATTTTACTACAAGGATAGGTTGTATGCTTGCAACCAATCTATCATTGTGTATTAAGGTTTATAAATTTAAAGCATAGATTGTATTACAAAATTGACCCACATATTCCAATACCAAAAATACACATCACCACGGACGGCGGACACTTTGATGGTGTCCGCAACCACAGATGATGGACACCAAATTTCTCAAAAATTTAGAATTCAACGGTTGCATTGAATATATTTATTTATTATTTTTCGAAAATAGATGGAGGAACTTATAATTTGAATATACTAAAAGGAACATTAAACAAAATAGATAAAACATCTTATAAATTAGATGTACTAGAAATACTACGAAACATTTTTCAGGTATGATTTTTTGCGGCTATAAAAAAATTAAAATATTTCTTGGCGTGTTACTAGAAAAAAAATTAAAAATATTTTAGATTTGAGTTATTGATCCCGGTTCAAAAATCACTTATGGGTATATACAAAAATTATCGTGGTCCTTCTAGTACATTCAAATTCTAAGGTACTTTATTTGTTTCTCTAGAAGTGATTTTAGGAATATATTAAAATAGATGGAGTATCTTAGAATTTGAATGTACTAGAAGGACCACGATAGTTTTTTTATATATCCAGAAGTGATTTTTGAACCGGAATCAATAACTCATATCCAAAATATTTTTATTTTTTTTCCAGTAACACACCAAGAAGTAGTTTAATTTTGTTTACAGTTGCAAAAAATCATGCCTGAAAAATATTTTGTAGTACTTCTAGTACATCTAAATTATAAGATGTTTTATCTATTTTGTTTGATGTTCTTTCTAGTATATTCAAATTATAAGTCGCTCTATCCATTTTTAAAAATTAATATACAAATCTATTAAAATCTGCATTCAATTGATTTTTTTTTAAATTGTGGTTGTCTGCTATCTGTGGTTGCGGACACCATTTGAATGTCCGCAACCACAAATGACGGACGTGGTAAATTTTGAATTTACAGAATTTTGTGGTTATTTGGTTTATCTTTTTTTGTGAATAGTATATTTAAAAGTTTCGGTTCAACATTGTTAATAATTTTTAAAATTAATTTTAAAATTTGCAATCTAACATTATAATTTATAAGCATGATTTATGTGATACACATCATATCTAAAAATAATAATAATGAGAATTAGTGTATGTTTCCACCGTAAATCGAGTGATTTAAAATTTTAAATGTTCGAAATGATGGATCATTGTTACATCACCAAATAATACTCAAATTATATGAAATCTGATTGTTAGACTATTTACTTTGAATTTTTAATTTTATTTTGAATTGATTAAAAAAATACACAAATTGTTAAAATAAATTTATTTTTTATCCAAAACAAATAAATCCTTTAATCGGGTAGATGGGCATGGAAATTTTGAAAATCATACATCTATATAAACGTGACTTCAATTTATTCACCAAATATTTTTATTTAAATTATAATATATTTCAAATTTATTTTTCCATAAATTATGAAACAAATATTTTAAAAAATAGAAGGGATATGAACATTATTCCGGTCTAGACCATGGTTTAACTACATTAAAAAAACCTGTGAGATTTAAACAATGTTTAAGTCTCAGAGACCATATCCTCAAATTTTGAGTTAACTCAGAGGACCGAAATTTTTATTAATACCACTGTAAAAAAAAAAATACAAATTACGGGGAATTCGAAAAATATCAGGGCCGCAGATTGAATTGGAGGCCCAAAATTCAAAAATGCACTGTAATATACTGATATTTAGGTTTTTGGGGACCTTCAATTCAATCTACGGCCCTCAAAGAATGGAGCCGCAGATTGAATGAGAGGCCCTGGTATTTTTCGAATTCTTCAATTTCAGTGGTGTTTTTTTTTTTTTGAAATGATATTAATAAAAATTTCGGCTCAGAGGATACAAGTTCTTATCCTCGAATCCATGTCCTCTGCATTAATCCATTAACGCACTGTTTGAGTTAATTTTTTTCGACCGTGTAATTAGAAATCAGACTAATTCGGTTCACACCTATAACACACGAGGTCCTTTAATATTAGTACAGATTTAAATCAGACGGTACAGATCTTAACTCAAATTTTGAGTTAACTCAGAGATACAAATTCATTTGAATCCATATCCTCCGCAACTAATATAGTTTAGATGAAATATGGGTGGTATACCCAATAAATTATTGAACTAAATATTATAAAATCTATAGAATAATTTAAGAAGAAGAGGGATCAGATAACATCCTTTTCAAAGTCCAAATAGTCGATCCAAATCGTTCAATATGATGAATATATTAAAATGTGCTTGCAGATCAAATTTTACATTTTTTTTGAATTTTTTTACTATTTATTAAGATGGGTATAAAAATTCAATGGTTTGAAAACAACGATTTTGTAAAATACTTAATAAATAGTAAAAAAAATTCAAAAAAAATATAAAATTTGATCTGCAAGCACATTTTAATATATCCATCATATTGAACGGTTTGGATCGGCTGTTTGGACTTTGAAAACTTTAAAAATATACGGTGTCATTAGATATCACCAAAAAGGATGTCATCCGATCCCTCCTCATTTAAGAAATAAGTTATAAAATAGTTAGGTAGGAACTTGTTCATACTTTATTACTGTTGTTTTAAAAGTCCGCATTATAAATTAATATTAATACTATTTTAGAATAATTTAATATTGTCACGTGGATTTATTTTCAGTATTATAAAACTTAATTATAAATTAACATTAATTCAAGTTAATTATATCAATTATTGTAACAAACTTTGAATTATGCTTATGATATAATTAATTAAGTTGGTTATAAAATTACATAAAATTAGGTTAATCATTTCTTAAATTATTTTTTTTGTATTATAAATTAATAATATAACCAAAGTAATAGACTAATTTACAAAAACTGATATGACTATATTAGTTGAATAAACTAAAAACCAATAATCGGATTAAAGAAACTTGTTATCATTATTAACAAAATTAAACTTGTATTAAAATATGTCACATAAAAATGGAAGAAGAGTTCATTATTAAGTGAAAGTTACGAGAGTTGAAACTTAATATTGAGAAATTTTCACTAAAAAGTAAAAACCAATAGACGCTGAATTTGATAAAAAAATGAAACTTAATATTGAAAATTTCTTAATATTGTGTTAAATTTTTTGTCAATATTAAGTGTAAACTATTCAAAAATGGAAGAAGAGAAAAATCAACAACACACTTTTGAAGGATAAGTTCAAGACAATTTTTTTTAAATTATTATTAACATTTTTATTATTATTACACGTTAATATAGTGTAAAAATATTTTAATTGGATTATTTAATAATATTCCATTATTATCAATTAAAATTAATATTTTAAAGCGATCGAGCATATTTTTTTTTAGAAAGTAAAAAAAAAATGATTTGTCAAAAAACAAATTGATGATTTTTTCTTTCAAAAAATCAAGGATCGAACCATTGATTTTGTCTAGACGTGAATAACCGAATCAATGATTTGGTCCACCCATTGTCACACATTTATATAATTGGCAGCATAGAAAATTCAAAAAGAAGATGACTGAATCATTACTTCAGTCCACTCAAGGTTTTAAAATCCGAATCTCCTCTCTGTCCTTCCTCCTCTCCTCTTCTCCCTTATTTCACCCGAAAACTTCAACATGGTCATGACAATTTCTTACTGTTTTTTCCTACCCAAAACATTCATTGTGAAATCTATTTACACAATGTCTGATTTTCGGAAATAGCATTTGGGAGAATGGAGAACCGAACCATTGATTCAATTCAGAGGGTGGTTCATAGTAGGAGCGTAATCTATGTGACTGGCTGCGTAGAGGTGCGAACAAGAATGGATCAAATCATTGATTCAATCACTTCTATCTGGAACGAATGTCCTTGCTGGTTTTGGTGAAAAAAAAAACTTTCTAAACAAATTGGATTATCATTTTTTTGAGCAAAAATTGAAGGTCAAACCATCAAATTATTTAATATCTATAAATAATTTTACTATTCAATTTCATACTTACGACCTTCCACGTTGAAAACATTAACTTCCACTAAAACCAAAGGCAATTTTCTTGATTTATCAGTTTTTAAAATAAAAAAAATATTGTGCAATGAGTCCATGGTAGAAATGAATCTGTATTCTCTCATATACCGCACCAAGTACAATAATGAGGTCTAACCGAGCTATTGAAATTAGAGATCTGTTTTAAGATTCGTGCCAGATTAAAACTGACGACTCAGATTTAATCAGTATCGCACTGCATCTGAATTCCGGTAGAAATGGAATTCGTATCCTCTGCTAAGAGAATCTTTTGAGTTAATACATCTCGACCATTTGATCTGTTTTAAGATTCGTGCGAACTAGATCTGCACTAATATTAAAGGGCCCCTTATGTTATAGGTACGAGCCGGATTGGCTCCGTTTAAAATCAAACGGTTGATATTCATTAAGTCAAAAGATTCCCTTTTGAGTTAATGCAGAGGATACGGATCCGGTAGAAATGAGGGTCTCCGCCGCCCAATTATAATGAACGCTTCCCCAATATCCAGAAACTTCTCTTTGGGTCCCCAGTTCACATTCTATATAAACAAACCATTCCCTAGTCGCTAGTCGGACCAAAACCCTCGCTAAAACCCTCGTGTCGACTGTCGAGCGGAGCTGTAATAAGCACCTCTTGAGAGCCTCTTCCTCCCGGAAATGCTCGGAGCTTCTAGAAGATCACTCTCCGTCGGCGCCCGCTTCCGTGGCGCCGCAAGCTGTCGCGCGCTTTCTCCTTCAGTCTCTTCCTCTGACTTGACGAACAAGGTAATATATCTTCCAGTCGTTTTTTTGTCACAAGGACCCAATATAAATTGTCCGGAATTTGCATAATCGACCCTCATCTTTGTACGTGCTGCTGGATTTGAAAGGGTCTCCGGAAGGTTGTAATTGTTTACTGAGTTTTTAGCTTTGAAGCTGAATTAAGTCGCTAGCATTTCCATTTCTTTTTGGATTTGTTAGTTAATACTTAGAAGTTAGAACTTGAAATTAGCTGAGATCTCTTCGTTTCGAAGATAATTGATTGAAGAGTTAATCTCTTTTTTAGTCTTTTCTTTTGCCCTCTATGCATAATTGAATGTTTTTGGTAAACTTGAGAGTGCTTATGAAGTTATATAACCTCTAATTTGATTTGAAGCCTGAAGCTACATGGCTTTCTGTCTCCTGTTTTGGCTGTCATTGATTAGCATTTTGAATGAGAGATTTTGTTTTATTTATTACTGCTCTAAGGCATTTAAATGCGATTATCAATGAAGTATTTATCTTTTTGTTCTTCTCCTGTTTAGTTAAAGTCGTTTTTCATTACTTCAGTTAAAGTTGTTTTTCATTACTTTTTCTGTTCATGATCTCTCTGTTCATCATTTTAGGTCTCTGACTTGGAGCATGGAGTACCACAGTTTCAAAAAAGACTTTTTACTCTACATTCAGCACCTAATTCCTTCGGGTTTGATAAATTTCGACAAAGTAATCTGAGAGAAAGTATCACTATCAACAGACGTTACGAATCAAATGCAGCAGCTGTTGACTCATCTAATTCTTCTTGTGAGAAATTTGAGTACCAAGCTGAGGTAATGCCTTAATTTGTCGGACTATTAAATGGGATTGGGTGATATTCTGAAATAAATGGCTCAAGTTTCTGTATTTATGGTGCTTTAACAGGTCAATCGCTTAATGGATCTGATAGTTCATAGCTTGTACAGCAACAAGGAAGTATTTCTTAGAGAGTTGGTTAGGTGAGCTATACTTAAAATTTGTCTTTTCTTGCTTTGGCACTTACCTTTCTTTTTTTTAGGCTTGATAGGTATGTAAGCTGTTGACGGAATATACCCACCTTTAAGCTACAGTGTATATAGTTCAATTTTACTTGGTGATTAAGGAACTCACTTCGTTACATGATACTTTATGTTATCTGTGATTCTTATGTGTTTACTGGTGCTCAATTTATTTGACAAGAACTTGACTTTTCCCAAGTTGCTAAATATCAGTTCTCTCTTATTAAGCTTGTCCTTTTTGAATATATAATTTTTTTTTTTTCATTTTTATTGTAACTTTGATGTTGTAGTAATGCAAGTGATGCACTTGACAAGCTGCGCTATCTGAGTGTAACTGATTCCGACCTTTTGAAGGATGGTGTTGACCTTGACGTCCGCATTCAGGCTGACAAGGATAATGGAATAATTACTATCACGTAAGCATATTTTTTACTTTTATTTCTTTTCACAACCCTTGTCAATGTTAGAATAAGAACCATTAAACAGGTAATTTATGTTTATTGCTGTGTGGTGTCTTGAATGCAGCTAAAGATCTTGTATGAAACTGTTGTCTTTCTGAGGCATCTTATTCTATTGTCTGAAATTCTGTTTTGTGGTTTGGGGTGTGGAGGAAATGGTCAAAATGTACTGTGGATAAGACTGCACCTGTGTAGCAGTCTAGGTTGTATATACAATGAGCTCAAAGTATATTGATCCACATACAAAGGTTTTTGAAATCACACTAGCAGGTCCCTAATTTTCCCTTGTTTTTGTTTTTGAATTTAGTGATTCAGGAATAGGAATGACCAAGCAAGAACTTGTTGACTCCCTTGGAACTATTGCACACAGTGGAACTGCAAAGTTTCTTAAGGCACTGAAGGTACAAGTCACTTGGAGAGTGCTTCTTGTTTTACTTGTGTGATTCTATAATAATGAAAAATATTCACTACTATATTGTATTTTAAATTCTCAACTGCAGGAAAGTCAGGAAGCTGGTACAGCCAGCAATTTGATTGGTCAATTTGGTGTTGGGTTTTACTCGTCTTTCCTCGTCTCTGACAAGGTATAGTGTTTATTTTGGCAAGAAAGCAATATTTTTCAAAAAAAAAAAATTGATCTAATTTTTTTTTCACCATCTTGTTATTTTCGAAGTTTGTGTTATTTAAATCCATTTTACATGCATATAACAGGTTGTTGTTTCAACAAAGAGCCCCAAATCTGACAAGCAATATGTCTGGGAAGGAGAGGCAAATTCAAGTTCTTATACTGTCAGGGAGGAGACTGATCCTGAGAAACTTCTTCCTAGGGGAACACGACTTACACTTTATCTTAAGGTGTATATCAGCCTTTGTTTCTTTCATTTTTCTTTGGTTTAAGTATGCCAAAAGTATGCTTCTTACTCAGCCATTGGTGCTTTTCCCCAGCATGAAGACAAGGGGTTCGCTCATCCTGAGAAGATACAAAAACTTGTTAAGAACTACTCCCAGTTTGTTTCTTTCCCAATTTACACATGGCAAGAGAAGGGACACACAAAGGAGGTAAGGATCCACTGCTAGTTATAATTTTTTACCTTAATTTTATTAAAATTGCTTGTAGTGAAATCCTATTTGTTAACTTTGTCATGCTGCTCCTATCCAGGTAGAGGTTGAGGAGGACCCAACAGAAACTAAGAAAGAAGGTGATGATGACACAACAGCAGAGGTAAATCAAATTAGTTAAGCTTAAAATGGTGTGTCCAGTTTGATAAAAGATTAGTTTTTTCATTTAATTACAAGTCAGCTTATATTTGCTTTCTATATATTGATGTAATTTAGAAGAAAAAGAAGACTAAAACTGTCATTGAGAAATATTGGGACTGGGAGCTGACGAATGAAACACAACCAATATGGGTAAGTATTTTTTTCATTGACGTTCTCAAGGCTGATTGCTTTAGTGACTTGGTATAAAGCTAGCATCTTATATCTATATTGTTCTTTAATATCATACAGCTTCGAAACCCTAAGGAGGTTACCACACAGGAGTACAATGAATTCTACAGGAAGACTTTCAATGAATACTTGGACCCCATGGCTTCCTCACACTTTACCACAGAGGTATGCATATAAACATTAACTTGCATTTTCAAATTTTTTTTTGCAGACATTTACATTTTGTTTTATGTTAGTGTATCATAATTTTAAGCAACCGTTGCATAATCCATAGCTATGTCCCTGGCAATTTACATTCGGCATTGACATCTTGCAATTATTTTATGCAGGGTGAGGTGGAATTCAGATCTATTCTGTTTGTGCCTGCATTTAAAAAGGAGGAGTTAATGGACACAAAGACCAAGAACATAAGGCTATACGTGAAGCGTGTTTTCATCTCCGATGACTTTGATGGTGAGCTGGTATGAAGGAATACTTTGTATGCTAATCCTAACCGTTTTATTTTTCTTTTCATATAGTTTCGAATGCTAATGTAATTATTTAATTTTGATGTTGTAGTTTCCTAAATATTTGAGCTTTGTGAAGGGTGTTGTTGATTCTAATGACCTTCCTTTGAATGTGTCTCGAGAGATTCTCCAAGAGAGCAGGATTGTAAGCATCTTGTTACAGACTAGAAATCTTTTAAAGTCAAAGGGGACAAGTTGAGTTCTCATTTTTTATCTGTTATTTTGAGCATTTTTGAAAGACTTATATTATGCCTTGTATACTTCGGATAGGTACGCATAATGAGGAAGCGATTGGTACGAAAAGCCTTCGACATGATTCTGGGTATTTCTCTTAGTGAGAACAAAGATGTAAGCAGATAAATATCCCTGTTTTATCTCCACATGATTCTGTTTATTAAAGCTGACTTAATTCAATTCATTTTTGTGATTTAGGATTATGACAAGTTCTGGGAGAACTTTGGCAAGTTCCTCAAACTCGGATGCATGGAAGATAGGGAGAATCACAAGCGCATTGCACCATTGCTTCGGTTTTTCTCAAATCAAAGTGAGAATGAGTTGATTAGCTTGGATGAATATGTTGAGAATATGAAGCCAGAGCAGAAGGATATTTACTATATAGCTGCTGATAGTGTGACTAGTGCCAAAAATGCCCCCTTCCTAGAGAGACTCACTGAAAAGGAGAACGAGGTATGACATGTTAAATTTGTTGATTTTGTCTAGAGCGGTGCTAAAAGGAAAAACAAGTAATTAGTAACAATAGTGAACATAAGAGACAGCAAAAGACTATGGTAGTTTAATGGGGTGTTGAGCAACAAAAGCCGTCTTAATAACTGCACTTGATTCAACTTTCTTTTCTCTGGGTTCTTGAATCTGCTCCATCGTATTTGTGTTGAAAATTTTTCCCATCTGAAACTAATGAACTGAGTTTAAAGACGTTCAACTATTATTTTCCTATGCTGTAGCTTTTAGCTAGGTTTTGCATAGACTGGACTCAATGGTTGATTCTTTTGACTAATGCATATTGATATGTCAAACACATCTGTACCGTAATGACAAATAGGAAATTTGACAAGGATAGAGAATTAGCAAGTACAAAAGATTTTATAAAAAACATGATATGCTTCGTTTAAAAACAATATAAACACGCTGTTAAAAAGATTTAAAATAGGAGAGCCATACTGTGGGTTGATTTGGATTTTATTGATCATATTTTATCGAATATGTTGTCACAACTTATCTGCCAGGCCAATCAGAACCATTACCTGACAAACTGAAACTCTGAATGCATGTTTTTTGGGTAAGGTTAAGTGAGTTGGTCAGGTCAGATTGGTTGATTAGGTTTTCTAACCCCTCCCCCCCTCTTGAATTTGTTATAAACAGTTGGTCTTGCATATTGTAATTGTTATGCATGTCTGTCGATTGCACTTCTTTCCAGGTGCTATTTTTTGTTGATCCCATGGATGAAGTAGCTATCCAGAATCTCAAATCATACAAAGAAAAGAACTTTGTTGATATTAGCAAGGAAGACCTGGATCTAGGTAAGTTAATTTCTTTTGATTGATGGTGGTCATCTCTTTTGTGCCATGTGTTACATTGTTCTATTTCATAAAGGAAAATAGAGGAAATAAGAAAAACACGCTTTCTGTAATGAAGGTGCATTGTTCCTCTTCTTGCTGAAACACATCCAAGTTATGAGATATGCATTTTTCATATGTTTCTTGTAAGTTGTTGCACAACATGGTTGTTATTCAGGTGAGAAGAATGAGGAGAAAGAGAAGGAAATAAAGCAGGAATTCTCCAAGACCTGTGACTGGATAAAGAAGAGGCTGGGCGATAAGGTTGCCCGTGTTGATATTTCCAACCGTCTTAGCTCCTCGCCGTGTGTACTTGTCTCTGGCAAGTTTGGTTGGTCTGCTAACATGGAGAGGTTTGTAAGAACCTTCAGTTTGCTTCTTGTTTTTTTTTTGTCAACTTACTGGTCATAAAGTCTTTGAACTGGTAATCATTACATTTGGGGTTAAATATGACAACTTATTGCTTGAAGGTTCATAGAGTCAATTAATTAATAATATGTTCTCATGATTTATTACACTGGGGAAACACCGTAATAATATGTTCTCATGATTTATATGTTCTTCAACAGATTTTTGATACCTTAGGGAATGAATTACAGTTCTACTTGCTTTTGTATTTCTCTCGTTCTTTAGAGAAAAATTGAGGATTTTATGCAATTTATTTGTTATATTACAACTCTGCACTTTTTTTAGGCTGATGAGGGCTCAAACTGTGGGAGATCCTTCTAGTCTAGAGTTCATGCGCTCCAGGAGGGTTTTTGAAATCAACCCTGAGCATCCGATAATAAAGAGTTTGAATGTAAGCAGATGTGATTTTAAAGGAATTATGAGAGCTCTTATGCTGCATACTGTTGCTGCTTGAACTTACAGACACAATAAAATGGATTGTTCCTTGAATAATACAAATAACAGCTCATAGCACAAATGCCAAATTATACAAGCGCGAAGTACATTATAATGTACCTAATACCCTCTGCTGAAAGATACAACATGCTGCATAAATTGTTTTCTTAAATGAGTGTACGACTTTATTTGGTAATTTTTACTGGGGTAATGCAGGTTGCTTGTGAGGTTAATCCTGATGACCCTGAAGCCATGAAGGCAGTTGATATTCTATTTGAGACAGCTCTCATCTCTAGTGGCTTCACTGTAAGTGCATTTATTTGCACAATTGTAAGCCAATAAGTAAATCTGTTAGTCAGAAACCACAGATCTTACCAAATTAACAGAGGAACAATAAATAAATACCTTTTTACCATTTACTAGTTCAAAATCCAGTATTGCCTGTTATTGGCATGCAAATACCAGCCTTGGCTGGTATGTGGACCCCAAATATTCTAAACTGAATCCTTCTATGTACTTGCTTTGTTGCTGTGCAGCCTGACAACCCAAGTGAGCTGAGCAGCAAGATATACGAGATGATGGGAACTGCATTTGCTGGTAAGTGGACAACTGGACCTGCTGAGGTGGATCCCAGTCCGTCCAGCCCCCCACCTGGAACACAAAATAGTGAGGCTAGTGAAGCTGAAGTTGTTGAGCCAGTTGAAGTTGGACAACACAAATGAGTTTCTTGGATGGCATTATTTATACACGAGGGGGGTTTAGGAGCCTAATATCTTTTGTTTTCTTTATTGAAGAGTTTGTAGTTGCAGCGGAATACAATACAGATGTAGGATAGACAATGCATTTCAAGTGTGAAAAACTTGTGTATGACATGCAAATAATTATACCATGAACGTTGATTTTGGTGAGGAAGCCGCTACTTGAGGTGTGGAATTTATGTTAGCATGTCATATATGATCATTTTAATGAACTTAAGCAGCTGAATTAATTTGTTTCTCTCTACTTGCAATCATTTTTTGTAGCTATCAATCTGGTTTTGGTTGATATTATCTTTTCCTTTGAAGCAAAGCTGTAAATTCTCTGGGATCAAACTGCCATAGTTGTGAATCAATGGGTCCGGATCCCCCAAGTAACCCAATTTTTAGGTTTTGGATCGGGACCGTCCAAATCAAATCCGTCGCTTGAGATTGCCTCGGAATTTGAACCTGTCTCTCGAGATCTGTGCGCTCCATTTTAGTTGGATGGTCACAGATTTGAATCGGATGGTCCCGATCCAAAATCCAATTTTTGGGTTACTTCACTGGATCTGAATGCGGTGGATGGGCCCCTTAGACCGGTTTCACTCCCCAGTGGGCGTTTTCAATCTTTAATTTTTGTGGCCTTGTGGGTCTCGTGGTGGAAAGTCACTGCATAATAATATATTCAAGTACACAGTAATGGTTCATATAATTTGCTAGGAACTATTTTGAGTTCGAATTATTACTTGATGTAAGACAAGTCTTCATCCTATAAAAAAAAAAAACCGCTTGGTTGAATAATATATTCTTGTGAAGGTGTTCAATGAATCTAAAGAATTGACATGTTCAAAGAATCTGCACAATTGCATGAAACTTGGTTGGTTTCACGTATTTGGGTTCTTAGCATTGATTTTGAGGGGAGGGGGGATGGTACCAACCAAAAAAGGGGGAAATTATTTGGTCTGTTGGTATGCCTAATGTAGATGCTGATGCTTTAACTGATGCAATTCCTGATATTACAGTTCACTATCCATAGTTTAGCTAAAATGCAACCTTCATAACCTTCAATTCTGACAACATTATCTGAAGGCTTTTATAGTTGCTTCGAGTAAGATACAGTTCTAGCATATGGAACCTATATACAAAGATAACACATAATTCATGTATTCACTAAAAAGAATTACAGTTTTGGCATGTAAGAATTAACATAAATTAAGAGTTTTCACAAACTTCCTCATGTTCCTAACATCCTTGTCGGATTCTGGAAACTTCTGCGGTTTAAACAACTTCCACATCCCGACTGGGTGGTGGGGCCTAGCTATTTTCTCTTTCCTAAAGCCATTAAAAATCTTTTCGCATTCAGGGTATGGTTTCACAAACATGTTATAGAACTTCATCCTACTAAGCTTTACATAATGTTTCATCCAAACCTCATCTCCTAGGCCGTTCACTGATCTCAAATACTCGAAAACATTATACCGCGGGATTATTTGCTTATCGAGATTTACTCCCAGGTACTCTGGGCATTCTACTAAATGCTCAATGCAGAACCGCATCTTCTGCAAAAGAAACTCAAGTTTTTCTTCTATGTCCGCTAAATCATATAAAATCGCTCTTGGCTCCACATACAACACCTTAAATGCATCTCTAAGGATCAAACCATGCTTGTGGAGGCACTCAATTCTGAGTTTCACATTGATAGAGGCTCGCAAATAGCCCATGTTCAAAATTCTCTCCTTTATCAGGTGCCTACATCTCAAGCTATCTAAAAGCTCAATGCACCTCGAAAGTTCTCCAGGTACCAATCGGAGAAAAGGCTTTGGATTTTCAAGTATCGCTGCTCTGATCTCTGCATGAGAAAAAAACATTTTGTGTAACTCATCAAGAAGTGGTTTCAACCTTCCCTCGAAATTAAGTTCCAAAAATTCAGGACAACTAAACAAGATCTGATCAATCTCGCGTGAACAAAGCCCAATGTATTTCAAGAGGTCAATTTTCTTCCTCAATCCAGCTGAATCCTTTAATACTGCCAGAGGAAGTTCCTCAAATAGCTTCTTCATCGTCTCTTCTCTAAAACCCATACCTCTCATCATTTCACTCAGCCTCGCTTGTTCGAGAACTATATTGGAAGAAGAACGATTGGACTTTGATGAAAAACCTTCGCTCTGGATGAAATTGAGAAGAGAGAAATGTGGCGATTTAAAATAGCGATTGCAATTTGGGGCTTGTGGAGCTTGGGAAAAATTGCGGGTAATTGCAAGCGGCAGTGGAGAGGCTCTATACTGTGCCGTTGAACTGAGACGGGAAAGACGAGACATCAAAACCCTAATCTCCATTGCTGAGATGGAAACCTAAACCCTAGTAAACGCTAATCAGTACAGACAAAGGCAAAGCAATCTTTCCTCTGGTATGGCGATCAGTGTAGCGGGCTTACCAGGCCTTTCAATTTTGAGGCCCATTAAATGTGAGAATTTCAAACCTCTTTATCTTATTCTTAGTCAACCCGAAATTTAAATAATGGGAGGAAGAAATAGATACCCCCATTCGTGCAATGATCATGGCATCATGCCTTCTTAAATACAAAAAAAAAGGCAAAAAGATAAAGGAGAACATTAGCCAGACATGGGAGGAAGAGGAATAGTAAGAGGTTCATTGATCTTTGCCTTGTTGAATTTGCTAGCTTATCACCGAGCCGATGCACTTGGTTACGAGATAGAGTCGGGCCAAACCAAGTGCATTTCTGAGGAGATCAAAATGAATTCTATGTCTATTGGGAAGTATTCAGTTGTTGGTCTCACGTCGGAGGATCAGCGCATCACTGTCAGAGTATATATATATGTCTTCTTAATTCTCTTATATATATATATTTCATTTTTAAAGTAGAAGAATTGTTTGTATATGGGAGTAAATATACATTCTTTCTATTGGCCAAGTCAAAAAATCAAAGAAATTTCTCAAAGCCCTGCAGTCTGCAAAAAGTAATCTTTGCATTTGACATTGCAATTTTGCACACTTTTAGTATTCAAACTGACAAAGATTAAAAAGAAATTTCAACAAATTTGCTGTCCAATGTAAAAACCACCTGAATTCAAATCAAGATAACCTGTCCATATGTTTTTCTTTTCTTTCTTTTTCCATTTCACAAGTCAGTTCCGAAATGATAAATAAATATAAGAAAACTAGTGAACTTGTTAACATGCCATCTATTTTTTTGTTTTTGTTTTGCCATGATGCTAATTAAGTTCTGACTAGTAGGTCACCTCTCCCTATGAGAATCGGGCAGGCTATGTGGGGCAGCTGCACTTTACCGAAGAAGTGGAGTCGGGAAGTTTTGCATTCACTGCAATGCAGCAGGGGGAATACTTGACCTGTTTCTGGCTGTCAAAACAATACCAAAACCCGCCTATCAGAGTAACAGTTGATTTCGAATGGAAATCTGGTGTTTCTACCAGACATTGGAAGTCTGTAGCAAAGAAAGGGAACATTAATGTGAGCAATATATTATTCTGCTCTTCATTTGCCTAAGTTTTGGATTAATTTCTCATTTATTTTTTTCATAAAGAAATGGTTGTGTATGGCTAACTATTATTGCTTAAGGTAGTGAAATTTGATTTGGCATTTAAAAAGATGATAACTTTTCTTTTTTTATTTTGAAGGCTATGGTGATGGAGATGAAGGTGATGGAGGACATAGTGAAGTCGATACACGAAGAAATGGTGTATCTTCGTGAAAGGCAAGATAACTTAAACAAAATTTCTCAAAGTTTTACTTCTCTCTCCTACTACGGATTGATATTACATGTCTACCGATGAGAGTTCATATGAAATATAATAATTAACCTATACAGTAGATAGTAGCCGTGTAAAAAGAAAAATCAGATGAGATAATTTAGTTCATAAGAAAGAAAAAATATTAAGAAAACGTTTTTAATTAATCTGAAAACATCATGTAACAGAAAACCCCATGCACAAAGCAGTCACACAAAAAAAAATTCCCCTTAAAATTTATATGAGTTGATACTTTGCCATATCTGGGGCATAACTATGAGATTTCAGCTTCTTTTTTCAAAGTGAGTCACAATGAAATTTTATGGTGTCTTGTTACTATAATTATCTAGCCTGAATATGATTAGGTGATGTGCTTTTGGACACTAATTTTTCAGGGAGCAGGAGATGCAAGATTTAAACAGAAAGATAAATTCAAGGATGGCTGGGTTAAGCTTTCTGTCATTCATTGTTATAGTGTCAGTTGTTTGGTTGCAGCTGTGGCACCTGAAGCACTTCTTTGAGAAAAATAAGCTTACATAGCTAATTCATTGTTATACTCTTGCCAATTCTTTTCTTGCTACAAATTTGATTTTAAATTTTGTACTCCATTTAAAAAAGAAAAAAAAAATGGTACTACACTGGGTTTCCGAGTGATAGCGCGCAGTTGCAATCCTGACTCCTGACCAATACTACCAGAAAACCTGATTCATCCGAAACCCAACAATGATCCCTTAAAAATGATACAAGACTCTGAATCAATCAGAATTTCTACTGATCTGATAGAAGCAATTCTGATACAGCAATGCTGGCATAGCAAGGTAGTAATTCTATTAGGGTGTATTACCTTACAATTAATTAGTTCTCTAATTAAGGCTAGTTGTTTCCATTAATATATATCTACTAATAATTTTTGAAGGACAAAACTAACACACATTGCCCCTAAGATAACAGAAGATTCCATTTTGATCACTAAACATAATTACTTTGTGAAATTTAGGTTAGTATAATTACTCAAAAAAAAAAAAAAATTACGCAACTTTATCTGGTACACCGAAAGATTGTGTAATACATAATTATGGAATTTCGTTTATCATAGCTGCAATTCCTAGAATGACAATACAAAAAAAATCTGAAGGGTAGAGTGGGGGCATGGTTACATGTTCTTCCTAACTTTTCCCCTGAAGATTAACTGATCTAGATCCAATATTATTCAAATCTTTTGCTCTTATCTTTTCTCTTGAAATCCAGGGGCAGACCCAGGTATATCCAGGGGGGCAACTGCACCCCCCCCCCCCCCCCCCCCCCTGAATTTTGAGTTTTAAGTGGAGATTTATCGGTTCCGACCAACTTTACTCTCTCCTGAAATTTTTTTTGCCGCCCTCTGGACGCTTGATTTGTAATTCGGGTTAAATTTATAGTTAAAATTGAAATAAATTTGTTGAATTTTGATTGGTAATTAGAATTATAAGTCAAAGCATCAGAAATTACAAGTCAAAGCATTGGAAAGTATAAGTTAAAGCATTGTTTTTTATCGAGTACCCAATTGGTTAATGGATTTAAACCCGATTAGGTATTTAAACCCAATTCGATATTTTTTTTGCCCCTCCCTAACGAAAATCCTAGATCCGCCCCTGTTGAAATCCATTAAGAAAGTTACATAAGATAAACTGTACCAAAGACACCATCAAACAATTGGTTAAATCAATGCTAGAACTCTCGATTAAAAATGTACAGTAAATGATAAAAGGGTTAATTTTAATGGTTTATTAGTTGGAAGAGAGAAGAGACTAAACTAAGAAAAATTGAAACTAATCTCCCAAGTGGCTATTAAGTAATCAATCAAGATTTTTTAATTAATTCTGGAGAGTACAAACTGCAAACGGATTGGATACAGATCGGATAGTGGTAAAACCATATCCGTATCCGCTTTTATTTTTCGGATACGGACACGGATCGGATATTTGACGGATACGTACGGATATGGATCGGATATCGGATTTTTTTAAAATATATACATAAAGATTTTCATAATATATATTAAATTATATAGTATATATCTACTATTCGGATACAGATAATTAAAATTCAAAACCATATCCGTATCCATATCTGCATGAATATTCAGATATCGGATATCTGTATCTAATTTTCGGATACGAGTCCGAATACGGTCAGATATTATCCGATCCGTTTGCACCCCTAGTACAAAGTGATGTCACAATAAAATGAAATAAAACAAGAGAAGAACCAGAAAAACCAGAGGAAACTCACTGGCTTGACAGCTATTAATTGTTGCCCGTACGCTAGAACACATCTTGTAATAGAATAATATAAAATAGCATCTAATCGTACCAGAAGATAAAAAAAAATAATGAAGAGAGATCCTTGGCTCTTTCCTGGAACCTCACAACAAGTCAATACTCGACAACAAAAAACAGAGCCTGTTGTGTTCGTGCAACCAAGTTATTTCTTTAATTAATGCTTCAAATGCCTAATAATGCCAGTACAGCTGTACAATGGTTAAATCGGACAGAATTTTAAATTTCAAATGGCATAGAATATTTACCAGTGCATATGATGCATGTGCATTGTGTCTGTTAATCTGAGGCATCTACTGTGTCTGGTAATTTTGTAATCATGAGATGTTAAATCTGAGTACAAATTCACCCTGAGATATGATTCCAATATATTATTACATAAGTTGAAGCAGAAAGTGTGATCAGATGCAGAAAAATTTTAAACGAGACGTAATTTTAATTTATAATTATTTGTAACAACAAGTATATTTTTGTATTTGTTTCTGAAAAAAATATAATACAATGCATCAATATAACACAAAGTTATACTCCAAGTGTGTTATAACACATTCCTTCCAACATATCGCATCAATGTAATATTATTATGTTGCATCTATGCATCTCAGTTTGCGATGCCGATTTGTACCAGTTCTTTCAGTTTGATCCCAACTTTTTAATTTTCTGTTTTTTTGAAGGTTTTTTTTTAGTAGTTGTCTAATATTTACAAAGAATTCTCTATTCAGATTTTTTTTGTGATTTTAAACTTCATCTGCAGGTTTACTTTTAAGACAGATCTCTTTAGGAATGATCTAAAAATTTGGAATTTTTCTCATCAAATAACCAACACATATCTTTACTGGTTTGTGCAAAAAAATGTCAAAAATTCTCTTTTTTAAGAGACCCTAATTTTTAAATTAAACATTTAAACCCTGTATACCCACACCATGCTTACCATGTCTGATCTGAATGTAAAAAAAAAAAACAAACTGTCCCTCATTGTGTTGTTTATTTATTTACCTAATTGTTTGGCCAGAGAAGATGCTGAGGTTTAATTTATTTTTACCATAGCAAGATTACTAGAGGTAGATTTCCTTGAGCTGGCATTGTCAGAATCACCAACACATGCAACATCCTGTATAATAATAACTTGTAATATTTGCTAAGATAATATATTATTCTCATCCTAAAACTTCCTATATATATATATGATCACCTCTCCAAACTCATCATCTCCAACACCAGAAAGTAAAATTCTTGGGTCCCAAATATTTCCTTGTTTTACTAATTTTCTTGGATAATCATAGCCATGGAGAAACCATCCAGCATTACCATGCTCTACTCTCTCTTATTTCTAGAACCAGTTGGTTTATTCTTCTTACTCAACCTTCTCATGATATCTCTAAGTAAGCTCCTTTCCAAGTCAACCTTATTACCTTATCACAATCAAAACCAACAAAAGATAACACCAAAATACCATGATAGAAATGTCACCCTAACAAGGGAAGAGATAGAATCCATTATCCGCAAAATCGGAATCAAGTTCGACAGCGATGTTGAACAATCGAAGGAAATAAGTGGTTTGGATGAGATTTCTGGTTTGTTTGAAGAGGTGGAGCCAAGCTTGGATGAAGCAAAGCAAGCATTCTATGTATTTGATCAGAACAAAGATGGTTTTATTGATGCAGAGGAGCTACAAAGAGTTCTTCTCAAAATAGGGTTTAGAGAAAAAGGATTAGAAATAAGTGAATGTATGGAAATGATTGCAGCATATGATTTGAACAATGATGCTAGGATAGATTTCATGGAGTTTGTTAAATTTTTGGAAGCAAGTTTTTGCTGAGACAAATTCATATTATTTTCAATTTTTTGCCTATAATTTTGACTCAAACCAAAAGTCTAATTTTTTTTTTTTTGAACCATCTTTTGTTTGCTCAATACCAGTTCATTTAGATAAATTTGGTGCATTCTATATTAGACAAGTATATTGACCCACAAAAAAAGAAATATTTTAATTTGCAATAGAAAAATAGTGGCGTTTCTCTTCAAATAAAATTTCAGTACTAAAATATTGCCAATCCATTTAATTGCCTTGGTGATTATATGGAGGTGGTCATTACAAATCTATATACTTTATACCATAATTTTCATTTAATCCTTTTTAAAGTATGGAGTAATTTAATTATTAGCAAGCAGCTTTTATAAAACTTTTGGAGTCAATTTGAGATTTTTTCATTAAAGTTTAAATTAAGAAAAGACAAAAAATATCATATATAACAATTTAATTTTGATATTGCAGGGGTGGGTTCAATATTTTTAGAATGAGACATAGTTCTATAATTATTTTGAATATTAGATATATAATATATTTTTATAACTTTTTTGAGAGAAATATAGAATAGAAATAGAAACTTTTGAGAAAAAAATTAAGAATGAGAATAATTTTTTTTTTTTTTGAATTTTAAGTGTATTTTTATAAATTATTTTAAAAAAATAGAAAATAGAAGCATATTTAAAAAAAAATTGAGCCAGAAGTGAACAAGCATATTTGAAATTTCATACAAATATTTTGAGGTGATTTGAAAGTCCATAATTAGATTATTTGAATTCAACCACTTGCATGTTAGAATGTTCTTTTCAAATTGAGACAGAAACTATAATATGAAGATCAATTATGGACAGAATTAATAAATAATATGAAAGTCAATCATATTATTACAACAAATTCAATATCTCTGTTATTACAAAGAATTTTTTTCGTCCGGATTTCAAACTCATGATCTTCCACATTAGAGACTATGTGACTTTGTCACTGGACCAAAGACAGATTCTTAATCAGTTGGAACTATAATATTCTTCAAAAGATTATAAAATATTACATATAATTATAATGAGATAGACTATGGTGAGTTGTGAAGTAAAACAACACGCTCATATCCCATTTTGAAAATCCAAACCATCGATCTGAACCGCTCAACATGATCTCCATATTGAAATGTGCTTGGAGACCAAATTTTACATTTTTTGGATTTTTTTTACTATTTATTAAACCACTTTGAAAATCGCTGATTTGAGTGAATAGTAAAAAACAGTAAAAACTTATGGACCATTCGATCAGCGATTTTCAAAGTGGCTTAATAAATAGTAAAAAATTCCAAAAAATGTAAAATTTAGTCTCCAAACACATTTCAATATGGAAATCATGTTAAGCAGTTCGGATCGGTTGTTCAGATTTTCAAAATAAGAATATGAGCGTGAAGTAAAAATAACCTCTTACTTCGCAACTCACCATAGCACAACTCTAATTATAATTATTTAAGATATAAATGAGATTAATTGACCCATTAAGAAAGTAATCTCAGCTTTTGCAGTTTCCAAGAGCTGCTATTGCATGTCATCCCCACTTCAATTCTGGCCTGTACCGAATTCTACGTAGCAATCCGTATTATTAAATGTGTTGATGTTGTATATCAAACATCTCGGGTAAATACTTAACAGAGCAGTTTTGGCTTCATGCAGCGCACAAACCGTATGCAGCATGCACTGCATGAAGTCAAAACTGCTCTGTTAAAATCTTTACCTAACATCTTAAGACAAAAATGTTGGATAATTATTATTATTATTATCATTAAAACTTTCCATTAATATATTAATATATCTCTACGCATACCACACTGAAACTGCATGCCAACTGCATGCAACTCTTTAAAGTTTTGTGTACCTACCAAATAGCTGCCGAAAGCCACTTTACAGCGTAGTAATAAAAAAATTTCATAAATAGACAACCCCTATCAAGCATAGTGACAAATGATTTGGGTTCGGTTTGACAGAGTCAAAAGTTTGTAATTCGGATATAATTGGAGAATGATTCAATACAACAAGAAAGCAAAAAAAAAAAAAAAAATCCCAAGAAAAGCCCCCCAAAAAAATTTTTTTTAAAAAAAAAATTTCGCATTTTTCTGACGAATAATTTGTGATTCGCGTTTTATTCGCGAATAAAACATATTATACATTTTTTTTGCGTTTTATTTGGAGTTCAGTTCGGAAATGTAAAAAGAACGAATAAAACGTGAATTATTCGCGAATTATACCCATATATTGGGATTTTTTTTATAAACCATAATTAAAAAATTGATTTTTAGGAAACCAACATGATTACTTTTTTTTTTTACAAAACCGAACTGCCATTTCTGTGCCGACTAGTTTCACAGCTTTTCGCAGCCCTTTTTTGTGAAACTAGTCGGGACCGAAATGGCATTTTGATTCTGATAGTTTTTGTAAAAAAAAAATAATCATGTTAGTTTCCTAAAAATCAATTTTTTAATTATAGTTTATAAAAAAAATTCTATATATTGTTACTATGCTATCAAGTATTCTATGTTACAGTTTTTTTTCCCGCAAATTCTAACTGTATTATATATAATTTTTATACTTCACTGAATTATTTTCAATTTATGAATATCAATATATACCAATGTATTAAAATTCGGTCTGTGCGACCGCATATTCCTATTTGGTTGCAATTCGAATAGAAAATCTGTATTCGGTCAAATATGCGGTTATGCATTTTTGACCGCATATTACCGCATATTTGTTTGTATGATACCGCATATTACCGCATACTTGTTTATATATATATATATATATATAAATGTGCTATTGTACTTCGTGAAGTAAAGCAAATGTTTTATTTCACGCTCATATTTCCATTTTGAAAATCCAAAATGTCGATCCGAACCGTTCAAGTTGATCTCCATATTGAAATGTGCTTGCAGACCAAATTTTACATTTTTTGGAATTTTTTTACTATTTATTAAGCCACATTGAAAATCGCTGATCCATTGGTCCAGATTTTTTTACTGTTTTGCTACTGTTCACAATGGATCAGCGATTTTCAAAGTGGCTTAATAAATAGTAAAAAAATTCCAAAAAAATGTAAAATTTGGTCTGCAAGCACATTTCAATATAGAGATCAACTTGAACGGTTCGGATCGACGTTTTGGATTTTTAAAATAGAAATATGAGCGTGAAGTAAAACTTCACTTTACTTCGCGAAGTACAATAGCCCATCTCTCTCTCTCTCTCTATATATATATATGAATTCTCATTTTAAAATCCACATAAAAATTTGCATATGCAGTGGCTTTCCGCATACTGCATAGAAACCACATTTAAAAATATTTATATATACTATACAAGTATACATTGTATAGTACGCAACAAGATATTTTTCTTGAATAATATCCGTGGTATATATTTATTATTAATTTGCAGATAATTAATTCATCTCACACCAGTATTATACTATTATTTGTGACATTTTCCTCCGAAAAATAATAATGCCTTATTTACAACATAACTCATACGCTCAAAATTTAATTCGATTTCCAGTACCTTTCTGAAAAATAAAAAATTAATGTTAGAGGAAAAATCTCTCTCTTTCTCATTAACATATATACTATTCAAATATTTCAGAATAAAAATATTAAACAAAATTATGTCTGAATCTTTAATTACTCACAATATGTGCTCTCTGTCTATTAATAGACAGACAGCTCATATTATAGACTCCAGTGTTGTAAAAAACGTCCGTTTAGACTGATTAGTCATTGACGGTAATCAAACTGTTACGGATTTTTCCGACTAATTGGCCGATTATTCTCGATTATTCCCGATTAATCACTTGGCAATACTCTGTCCGTCCGACGAGCGCATACCGTTATTTACAACACTGATAGACCCATCTTATGTCCATCATTTTGGCCCATAATTAATTTGATCATTATAAAAAATTTGGCAAAATAAATCTGTTGGGTCCGTGCATAAAACCCAATAGATCAGGCCAGGTACAATTCATGATACACTTTAGGTTTGTAGTTTAATTTATATATAATTTACAAAGTAGGCAAAGAAGGAAGATAAAATAGGGAAGAAAAAAAATGAAAAATACCTTTTCCCTCTTTTATCTTTTATCACATGTAGTGTGCCACTAACTAAAAGCAGAGTGTAATCTTTGCAAGGCTAATTCCGTCAAGAGTGGAGGATGCATCACCTCCTATTGCTTTTAATCTCAAAAGAGAAGATAGGTTGTGTGTGTATATATATATACAAGGTAATACTATTAATTGGAGAAAGTACAAATTAGGATGCAAGAAGAAATTGTGAAGAGAAGTGCTTGGAAATCATGGGATGTGCAAAGCCCCTTCATCTTTTTGTGATTGTTTTCGCCTTCATTTATCTCGCAAATTTTCGCTCCGATGCGGTGCCTTCAACAAGTAACCCTAGAAATGATTCTACTTCATATATAGTACCGCATTACATTGACATAAATTACTTCCTTTTTATCAAATAAAGTTTACCTTGCATAGGTGCTGAAGGAGAAGTGCAGGAAACTAGAGGCCTTTCAACTCCAAGCTTGGTTCTGGTACGGGTAATAATGCATTTCTTTTATCAATCTTGCAAGAAATCTGATTTGTGTGTGATATATATGTTTAACTGGCAGATTAACAATGAACTAATCAAGATACAGAAGTTGAGAATCAGAAGAATTGAGTACGAAATTAACGATTATCCAGGATCAGGTGCAAATGATCGACACAGTCCATGATTAACTGCGCTGTATCAGAAGAATTGTTTTTTCCTGGATGTAATGGAAAGCCATCTACCAGTAGTATATTTTTCCTGGATGTAATGGAAAGCCATCTACCAGTAGTATATTTTTTCCTGGATGTAATGGAAAGCCATCTACCAGTAGTATATTTTTTCCTGGATGTAATGGAAAGCCATCTACCAGTAGTATATTTTTCCTGGAATTAATGGAAAGCCATCTACCAGTAGTATATTTTTCAGAAGGGGACAACTATTAAAAGCCAAATTTTATATATCATGTATGTATGAATGCGTGTGTTTTGTCTTCAATCAAAGAATAAGTGGTAGCTCCAAGTGAATTGGTGGATTGGAAAAATTCTTACATACTGTTAGCATATCTCAACTTCTTCCTACAAATCTTAGCTTGTATACTGTCAAGAAATTTGTTGATTATCATATTGTTAATAGTTGTTCACCTTCAAAAAGAGAACAAGCAGATAATTGTATGTATGTATGTATATATAATATATCAGGAGTATTGTAAATCTCATTAGCCGGACCGTGTCATTATACGTACACACGTAATGAGCCGTGCGACATGAGAAATCTCAGTTACGGTTTTGAATGAGAGAAAGAAAACGAGTTCTTTTTTCGACTCTTAACACTAAGTGGTTCATAAGAAATTCTTCCTTAAAGATGGAACTGTTTTGGCTTATTCTTTTATATTTTCTGTGTTTTAGTATCTCTAGATGCTAATAATAAAAATAACATTTGCTTGTATTGCTCCAGGCAAGTTTAGGATAAAAAACTATTCTGAATGAAAAATATTCTCTTTAAAATTTGATAGCTAGCAGGATGCGATCATACTAGCACTAAAGCAACGGATCTCATTGAAACTCCACAGATAAGCGTGCTTGTGCAAGAGTATTGTACTAGAATAGATGACTTTCTTTGTGAAAGTCTTTGTGTTGCATCTCTTTTTAAAGATAATCAATCTTTAGTATTATGAATATGTCCCAACTGCTATGTCATAACATGAGTAGAATTAGGGTGTGATGTGCTCATCAAATTCTTTGGTGAGCATAACTCCATAATTTATCGTATTCATTTCAAATGAGATGAATCCAAACCGTTGAAACCGATGTACTTCACGAGTGATGTGCGTACATGCAAAATTTTGAATGTTTCAGATTTATTTAGTACAAAGTCAAGCGGTCAAAATTTATGAAAAATGAATGCATTAAAATAACTTCTAAAACTTCATTTTGGATCATTCATTTTTCATCAATTTTGACCACTTGACTTTAGACTAAATGAATTCAAAAAATTTAAAATTTTGCATGTATGCACATCACTCATGAAGTATATCGGTTTCAACGGTTTGGATTCATCTCGTTTGAAGTGAATCCGATAGATTATGGAGTTATGCTCACCAAAGAGTTTGGTGAGCACATCACACCCTAGTTTTACTCTCATAACATAATTTAACTCTTCATTTATTGCTAAATATAGAGACTTATGTATCACATAATCATACAAGTTGATATCTAATATTCATCATGATCACTAATTTCTCAAAATAAAATAGACTCATTTGTTTTAAATATAAAAATTTATCTCAAAAATTTCCAAGACTCAATCATTTTAACAGAATTAAAAAAAAATATTATGAAATTTTGGTTAGGCTACCTTAATTTTGCAAAAGTTTTTAAACTATTTCATTGATCCTTCTTATTTCTTTTTTCCACAGCTTCGTAGCAAATATATATTTATTCTTAAATGACGCATTGACATACAACGAAATCAAGAATTGTAACGATTATCCTAAATGAAATTTCAAAAATGGAAAGAAATAATTGAGTATCTGACAATCAAATAAGGAGGTCTAGAATTTAAAAAAAAATGACAAGTACGTGTGACGAGTATGTGTCTAAATAAATTTAGATTTCTACATGTAAAAAAAAAAAAAAAAAGATGCATAGAAAAAAAAAGGCAGATTATTTGATTGGAGGGCTGATATTCAATTTGAAATTTCATCTTTTAATCAAAATCGTTGGCTGATCATGACATCTACATGCTTAATATAAGAATGAAGATTTGTGAACCTCAAATTAGCAAATTCAGATTTTTAAGTCTATGATAGCTCAACATAAATTTCTCAAAACCTTAGCAACTTAATTATCTTACACATAATATTTAGCTTTTCCTAAATGAAGGTTTCACTTGCATATGTTCATTTTCTTTTTTATGAATCCAGTTTTAGTAGAATTTTTATTATTTGCTGCATTTTTTAATAGTAACAATTAATAATGATAAACTTGACAAAAATTAATAATGATAACTTGCGTACAAAACGAAACAAATATGAAAAATGAATGATAAAAGTTTTTGATGAGTCATAGATAGGATTGATGAATTATAGAAAAGAGAAAAAATAAAACTGACTGGATGAACGTTATCAAGTATTAACAGTAACACTAACCGGACAATAAAGTCATATTGAAATAATTTTGACCGTTACGCAAAATTGTGTTTTGCTTGTATATTAAATTATTAATCATAGTTTTGAATAATTAAATTTCTCAAACCGAAGTGTCAAGATGGTGTTGGACCAAACGGCAGAATTGGTCAAACGCCAATTGACCGTCTTTCTGTTGACTTACCGACAGGAGTTCGGTTCCCCTAAAGTAACCTAATCTTTGGGTTTTGAATCGAGACCGTCCGATTCGAATTTGTCGCTCGAGATCGTCTCTGGATTCGAATTCGTCGTCGGGATATGTGCGTTCACTTCGCGGATGGATTTGCGCGGATTCGAATCGGACGGTCTCGATCTAAAACCCAAAAGTTGGGTTACTTCACTGGATCCGAATTCTTCACCGACAGCGAAAACCACTGTGACAGCGTTAACTCCGCGTTAATTAAAAAAAAAAATCAAAAGAATAAAAAAGTTTGAGGGGGTCGATAACTCGTATGCCCCAAAGAGGAGGAAGAAGAAAGGAACGCATCTTTCAGAGCTCCTAGGTATGGCGATTTTTCTCTTTCTCCTTACTAATTAGAGCAAGTGATTCGATCTGGTCTTGATTTTGTGTAGATCTGCCTTCTAGAGGCTTAAGATTAGTAACTACAGCTATAATGTAGTGTTCCTCATTTTTTTTTCCCTATCAATTGTGGCTGTTAGGGTTAGTTTCACTCATCGATTAAATTTAGGTCTATGCGAATTTCAGTCGTGTTTTTTTTAGTCCAACTTGTGAATTGTGATGTCTTATGGGTATTTAATTTTGGTTGTTTTACTATACCATTTGAACCTGTTGCAAGTGATTAATTTAAAAAAAAAAAGAAAAAAAAGAGAGAGAACGTATTGGAAGGGGAAGAAATATTTTTCCTACCGGTCCTTGCTTTTCACACATATTGTGAATCTGTTATCATGCTCCTTAAATAAACTAAGGTTTAAGCTGGTCTTAACTTTGCCACATTGGTTCGGAATAGTCTTTTTAATCCTGATTGGTGTTCGGTCTGTGATCTTATTGTGGCACTGTTTCTGTTCTGATTATGGACAAGAATTAAATCTCTGGCCATAAATTACTTGTCTTTGTATTTTTACTTGGGCAAAGATGAAGCAAATTTCCACTCCTTTTGTGCAGGCTTTTAATCTAAGGAAGTAAATCGTTATAAGGTTATAAAAGTAGGAATGGGAGACCATGTTGTGTTGGATGTAGACAAATTAGTAGAACCCAAGTCAGTTGAAGGCACTTCGGCTTTGGGGCCAGTTAATGTGGTCAGCGAGGGAAAGGAAGCAGGGGCAAAATCAGATGCAGAAGAAGAAGCACTGCCACTGCTCCAAATGGCTGAATGCCGCATATGCCAGGAGGAAGATAGTGTCAGTAACCTCGAGATGCCATGTGCCTGCAGCGGCAGTCTTAAGGTCTCTCTCTCTAGCTTGCCTACTTTTTCAACCTCCCTCCCCCCTATCTGGCAAATTTGCAAAATGGTTGATGAGTTTTGATCTGAAATAGCCTAACTCATTTTTTCTGTCAAAATAGACTTTTGTCACTGTAAAATTTTAAAGTACCCGAGTCAATTGGAGTATGGATTTTGATTAAAGTTTTGAGTTTTCTGGTAAACTCCCTGTATCATGTAACATGTTAGTACAGTGCTGGTATGTATCGGGTCAATTACTAGTTTGAACAGCTGTTCAAAAAGCTTCTTACTTTTGGCATGAAGGCCATTTTAATGCACAATTTGGAGTGGAGGGTATTTATCTGAAATTAGTCCTAGAAGCCAGTTGATGGAAAGCTATGGGTTTGGCTTCTGTAAACTACTTAGTATCATATTAGCAGGGTGGGAGCAACAGGAATATGTCAAACGTCCAACTGCTTAGTCTCCCTGTGATTACCCGTATGCTAGTAGTGTACAGTCTGTATGTTAATATTGGTTGGGAAGAGGTAAATACTTTCAATGATAGACATGTAATTATACCTTCTTTAATTAATAGTAGGTCTGTAGGTGTCAAGGCTCAGTGTTTTGCCAGGCTAATTTCCTTGTTTTGTGGTTTCTAAGGCTTTGTATTTTCTCTCTGGCTAAACTTGCGCTGCTGAATGGTTGAACTAAAAAAAGTTTCTTGTTTTTCCTGCAGTATGCCCATAGGGGTTGTGTGCAACGTTGGTGTGATGAGAAAGGAGATGTGACATGCGAGATATGCCATGAGGTTTGTTAGAGCATTGCCATTTTAAGCTTGTATGCTGAAACTTGAGTTGATATGTTCCAGTATCAGTCCTGAACAGAATTGTATGCCATTTTATGCTTGTATGCTGAAACTTGAGTTGATATGTTCCAGTATTGGTACTGGCTCCTTTCTGTTCAATTTATCCTAAAATACACTCTAGTTCATCCTAAATTGCGAGAAGTAAGTTATGCACCCTCAATTTTACCCAAATTTTGTTGTAAACTGATCTTAAATTGTGCAAGCAGTCTGAGCTCACAAATAGTCATTATTTAGTGCTCAATTGGG
This sequence comes from Carex kokanica, assembly GCA_025461125.1. NCBI lineage: Eukaryota > Viridiplantae > Streptophyta > Magnoliopsida > Poales > Cyperaceae > Carex > Carex kokanica. Next base: position 1,751,665 of record JAJGRX010000874.1, on the reverse strand, counting down.
CAATTGAAAGCCAACTACCAAGGGATATAATAAAAAGGCAACATAAAATGCTAAAATTTGGTGAGTTGCAAATGTGTTAGACACCAGTTATATAGCATACCAGTTCAAATGTTATGTAAGTCTCTTCTTTATTGCTTGTATTGTGCAGCCTTACAATTTACAGATACGAACTTTGTGTATTTTTTGTCAAGGCATCGTTGCTTTCGTTGCCCTGTTGTACATATATAAGGGATCGATTTTGTTGTATGATTGACATCTTATTTTGATTTTATTACAACAGATCTATAAGCCAGGTTATGTAGCACCACCTCCTAGACCCAGCCCCGATGAAACTACTATAGACCTCAGGCAAGCCCTCTTTTCTTTTATGTGCTTTAGCTATCTCTATTGGTGGTCACAACTAATTTCAACCATCAATGTTTGTTGGCTCCAGAAACCATGAATTTGACCATAATGACATCAAAAGTACAATATAGTTTGCTGATTTTTAAGGTTTGTTATTCTTTAATTTTAGGATTAAGTGTTCAAGGAATTTGTACAATGATCTTTAATGTTCTTAGTTAGGTGCAGTGTTTTTAAATGCGGTCGCATGGACCGCATATGCGTATGCAGTCAGCTACCGCATTAAAATCTTCCGCATTAAAAACTTCATGCAGTCCCATATATGCGGTTCCGCATATGAAACCGCATATGCAGTCTATGCGGACCGCATATGACTACATTCAGTCCATTTAAATATTTTATTTATTAACAAAAAAATATCCTAATTCGGATCTAAGACAATTTTAATACGGATCAGATATCTGGTTTAACCGAAATCCAAATACTCATCCGGACGGCATGGCGTCCAGTTAAGTAGTTATTGAAGTCCCCCAGACCCGAGCTGCTTTATAGGCTCCTGGGAGCTGTTTTTTTTGGGTTTGGAAATGTGGGACTAAAAGGAGTTTATTATACCGGACTGGCGGAGCGCTGTTATTCATTTGTCCAGGGCGTGGTTTTTTTTCTTTGTCCAATAGCTTCGTTATTTTATTATTAATGATCAGCCCAAAATGTAAACCTTTTAAGATAATGTGAACAAAATGTGGGCCCAAAATGAGCAGCTCAAAATATTGTTATTCAGCCTGTTCTCGACTTAAGCAGGAAACCGAGTTTTGCTGTGAATTTAATTCCTCCTGATTTTTATATTTTTGATATGAGGTATTGTTTAAATTACATTCCTATTTCATGCTAAAACCCAGAAATATGAGAATAAATTATAACCTGTATATACTTCATTAATATTGAGATGGGCTTTGTTTTTTTTATTTTATTTTTATAATGTGCACATGTTCAATAGATCTAAATTAAATAGATCTCAGAATTAAACAGAACTCTTATGTAAAAAAATAAATTATTAATATAAAGTTGTATAGAAGTATGTTTTTAGAATACTGCGCTGCGCTTTTATGAATGAGTTGTGAGGATTATATATCTTAAACGATGGACTGTAAGGATTATAATTTGCATGTCTTCATGTTAAAACAGCATTAAAATCTGTATATGCGGTATGCAGTGGTTTTCCACATGCATGAACAAAACCGCATTTAAAAACATTGGTTAGGTGTAATTTTTGTGAAGGACCATCCTCTGTGAGTAATTTATTTATGTTGACTTGTTCTCATTTGTTTTAGGAAGTGTGTTTAGATGATTTATATTGCATATTCACTGACGCTTGTTGAGCATATTCGATTCTTCTTATGGATCATTTAGTTAAATTGTGGCCATGAATCCGGTATTGTGCCTAATTTGTGGTTCTTGTGGGTTCAATTTAGATCATTAGGGTTTGCTACCATTCTCATCTAACTATTATTGGTACCGCTGCAATGTTATCTGCATACCTCCTAAACCTGGGCTGCTCCATTTTTTTTTCTTTTTCTTGCAGTGGTGGTTGGACCATCACAGGGACTCCCTTGGATTTACATGACCCTAGAATTCTTGCTGTGGCTGCTGCTCAGCGGCGCCTTCTAGAGGCAGAGTATGACGAGTATGCTGCTACCAATGCCAGTGGTGCTGCCTTCTGCCGTTCTGCAGCTTTAATTGTAAGTCCTTTACTCTTTACAACTTGTAATTTCTATTGCAGGTTGCAAATGGGAAGTCTGATTGAGAGGTCAAAATCAGGCCCTGTTTTATATAAAGCTTGGTTCAATTGCAGGTTTAAGTTTGAGTTTTTTGGGTCAATCGGTTTCTATGTTGTTTGAGATCTTGAGTCATTTCACGTTTTAATTCAAAAATTGATTTGGATTTTGATCTAGCTTTTCAGTCCCGGTGGTTTATCTTCTTTGATGTAATGTTAGGTCCTCTTTCTGATCAGGCAAGTTTGGGTTACATTTGTTGCAATTCAGTTTGGTAATGTTTTAATATATTCTCTCTGGTCTCTGATATTTTGGATTTGGGTTTAAAATAGGTCAGGTATAGGTTGATTTGGGTCAGACTTGATTGCATGCCATGTTGTTGTGCATTTCAGATGTTATCTTGATTAACGGCTTGTTGGATTTGGTTTTCAATTGAGTTGTTTTTGGGTTTGATTCCTGTCTGACTTGGTCCTGTTTTGGTTTGAGTTGGTTTGGGTTGGTGTTGTTAACTTTCAAAAAATTTGGTTGGTTGGGGCTGAAGGGAAGGTTTTTTTATCCATGATTAAAAAAAAATGAATTTTTTGAGTAAACAATTACACTGACCCATATTTAAGTCAATGTACAACACAAAACTTAATCTAAATAAGAGTATGGGAAAGTTGAAAAGGAGAATTGTTGCCTGATGCATTGAGAACAATTATGATTCTAACAGAAAACACGTAGGAGAATGGATATGACACGTGTTTCCGAGACTATTAGAGATGCTTTTGTTGTATTTGCATTATCAACCAACAGTTACTTAACCCTGATAATTTACTTTCTTCTAACTAGAGATGCTTCCAGACATCAAACTATCATTAATATCAGTCACCAAACTACTCCCAAACCCTCTCCAACAGTTAATTTACTTCCATCTATAGAACTTCTTATAAAAAGTTAACTTGTTTTAGCTTATGGCTGTCCTGCTGTTGAGGCATGCAATGACCATCACAAATGATGATGGAGATGATGATGCGTCCACTATTTTTTCTGTAAGTGGAGAACACATTTCATTTTTTTATTTCTGTTTTCCAATTTTCGTGGATTATACTTGTGAAGGAGTCTCTGAATCCTGCCCATTTGCTTGTGTACAGCTTTTCCTGCTAAGGGCTGCTGGGTTTCTCTTGCCATGCTACATTATGGCATGGGCCATAAGCGTCTTGCAGCGCCGAAGGCAGCGACAGGTACCTTTACTCGAGAATTTTGTTCTTTTATATGGGCTATATTTTGTGTACTTTGTTGTTTTCTTATGATAAGGTAAAGGTTATAATGCCATCCAATATTTGTTCAAAATGTTGTCATCAAGTATATTGCACAAATGGTCCTCCAAGTATTACTCGTGTCTCACTTTTTTTCTTTTTTTTTAACAGTAGGAAATCCTCATTTCCCAATTTAGTCCTTAAATATCCAAAGTTCCCATTTTAGTCCTAAAAGTTCGTATCATTTTATCTTTGAAGTTCCTATTTCCAAAGTTCTAGTAATTACCGTATTCCCAATTTATATGGATATTCATCTACCTTTTAAAAAATGTCAATTTGTCACACCACGGACAACCCTGTCCAGGGTTCCGATTCCTCAATTGTGCCTCACATTCTTATTTCCATTTTCAATGTCCAAACAGTCGATCTGAACCACTCAACATGATCTCCATGTTAAAATGTGCTTGGAGACCGAATTTTATATTTTTTGGAATTTGTTTACTATATTTAAATAGGCACAAAATCACTGTTTTTCAGAAGATTCTGGACCATCCAAAAACAGTGATTTGTACCTATCTAAACAAATAGTACAAAATTTTAAAAAAAGTATAATATTCGGTCTCCAAGAACATTTTAATATGGAGATCATGTTGAGTGGTTTGGATCGACTGTTTGGACTTTGAAAACGGAGTGATTGAGGCATGAAAGACATGAGGTATTTGAACCCTACTCACTTCTATTTATATTCAAGACAGAAGAATAGGAATACGATGCCATATAAATAATTTTTTATTTATATGCAAAACTGAAGAATAGGAATACGATGCCATATAAATAATTTTTTATTTATATGCAAAACTGAAGAATAGGAATACAATGCCATCTATTATGTACAAACTATATTGTCTGTCAAGTATCATTTCTGACATGATGAGTTCGTAACAAGACACCCCATGCCAGAATGTTTATTCATACAAGTCTGACCCCCAATTTTCATGATTTAGGAGGTGGCCGCCGCGGCTGCAGCTGAGGTGGCATTCATACTGCAAACCAGTAGAGGCCGGGCATTGCAATTTGCTATTGCACCCGACTCCCCTTCCACTCCACAGCATGAAACCCAGTAAAATATCTCCCAAAATCATGTGTTTTCTCTTATTTAGTGATGTATTTTCAAATAATCACATTGTAGGTCTATGTCTAGCATGAGAACGTGTTTTTTCTTTTAATGAAAATAGCATGAGAACTTGATACTTCATGCTTCCCATTCAGTTTAACCCCCCAGATTTGATGACCGCATGCTTGACAGGGAGATAAGAGGCGTACTTCGAAGGGATTTTTCTTTTCTTTTCAATGCGAGTGCTCTGTCTGATGGTTTGCATTTGGTATCATGTTATCTTTGCGATCGCTTGTTGGTGTTATGTAAATATGTTAAACGGTAATAGACAACTATATAGGCAACTGTTTAATGCGTGGGTCAATTTTCCTTGTATTTCAATCGTTATCTATGACGGATCTGAACGGGCATCAGATTGTTATCATGTTATCAGATTTTTTCAACTAAAAAATATCCGTTTAGGCTGATTAATCGTTGGAAGTGACTAACCGTCATGAATTTTTCCAACTAATCGGATGATTATTTCCGAATATAGCTGATTATTCTCACTTAATTGCTTAACGGTATCTTGTCTGTCCGATTACTGCATACCATTATTTACAACACTGCTGAGGACTAAAGAGGCGCAGTAATAGCTATTAGCTAAGGTGGGTGAACGGAACTAACTTGGGCGATCAAGTGAGGCAACGTCATGTTCATGACAGAGAAAATGATGTATAGTAGTTCTAGGGTGATTAATGAGCGAGCATGAGCGAGTTGGGGTATGTTCGTGCTCGGCTCATTAGCTTAATGAGCGAGTTATTAATGAGCGAGTTGTTTATGAGCATGTTGATAATGAGCGAGTTACCGAGTTGCCGAGTTGTTTAAAATACATCATTCAAAAACTAATTTTTATTTATAGAATTTAACAAATTGTCATAATTCAACCTAATTAACAGTACATAATTTAACAAAAAATTGTCCACAAGTAATTTAACAAAATCAAACAACTATCTCTTTGTCGTTCTCACGGCCCTACATGTCATATACTCAAAGGTCAAAGTTATCTCCTTGTCACATACCTATAAATTTGCATTATCAAAACAATAATAAAAATGTAGAATTTAAAATAAACAAATTCAGAATTGTACAAATCCAGAACGGTGTATTAATGATCAAATTTTTTGTGATCAAATTTCTTAATGAGCGAGTTATGAGCGAATTGGAGTATGCTCATGCTCGGCTCATTAAGTTAATTATCGAGTTGATAATGAGCGAGTTGTTTTTTTTTATGGTTGGCGAAACGCCAACAAATATATTGATAAAAAAAATTTATTTACACCAACAAATGAGCGAGTTGTTAATGAGCATTTAGCGAGCGAGTTATGAGTAATTTACTCACCCTATCGAATTATGTATACCCAACATTACACACTCTACAAATAGAATACTCTAGGCAGCAGGCATCCTATCGAGCAACGAAAACTCTAAAATTCCTCACTCAAAAAAACATTACGCAATAAATCCTGGTGACATCACAACAATTTTATTTTATTTTATGAAGCGCAATATTAAATGGAAATTCTGTATAAATTTCGACTGAACAATATACAAAGCAAGGGGAAAAATAAAACGACGAATTGGCCCATGCAGGTCTCGAACCTGCGACCTTCGCGTTATTAGCACGACGCTCTAACCAGCTGAGCTAATAGGCCTTGCTGTTTATTAAATCTAGTATTAATAAAATTTCAACATTTTAGATTAAGTAAAAACCTATCAAATTGAAGTATTGACTTCAAACGACACGTTGAATCCGTTCTACTTCACGAGTGATGAATTTACATGTCAAATTTATAATTTTTCGAACTAATTTAGTATAAAGTCAAGCGGTCAAAGAATGATGAAAAATGACTCATTAAAATTAACCTATAAATCATCTTTTTTTAACTGCTTGACTTTATACTAAATTAGTTCAAAAATTTAAAAATTTGACATGTAAACACATCACTCATAAAGCAAATCGGTTCCAACGGTTTAGATGCATCGTTTGAAGTCAATCCGATAAATTTTTAAGTTAAGCTCACAAAGGGGCTTGGTGAGCTTAAGAACACCTTAGTTCTACTCACATTCCAATTATATTCCGCTAATGCAATGGTATAAAATTCCTGCTCCGCCACATAAAACAATAACTAACGAATTCTGTTAATCCACCCAGACAAAGCTTTAAATAGAGCAAGAGCTGGAATAGCTCCAGCAAGCTTAAAAAGCTTGTGATGCTCAAGTAAAAACGTTTCGCTTGAATTAAAGAGAAAGACTACTTAATTACGGAACAAAACAAGAAAAGCAAGCAAGTTCTCACATAATACTGTTTCATAAACAACTATCACCTATGAAGATCAGTTCTCATCCGATTATTCCACGAAATCAGGTTGGGTCGTGACCGATCGTACCCAAGCCCATGTATGGTTCCTTGTATCGACTACGTTTCGCGTAACCGCAATGTCCTCTAGCGGTATATAGCCATAGTTCCTATTCACAGGTCCTGGCACAAAACCAGTATAACCTGCCATGACTCCGTGTATAGACGAATGAGCCAGCAAGGTACAATATAAGTTATCGGTCGCATTCGCCGCCACCGCACGAATCATGTAAGTCGGGTCGATGTACTTTACGGTGAATTGATCGCCTGGGTGGGTCTGATCCCACCAATTCTTGAGCTCCTTTTTGAGGTATGCACCGATGTCAGCAAATATAGGGTTACCAGAGGGGTCTTTCTCCTGCTTTTCTGCAGCGGAATGAGAGATAATTTCTTGACCAGCACCTTCAGCCACTACTATTACTACATGCCCTTTTTGTTTTAGCCGTTGGTCTATGAACTCGAATAATCCACCTACAAAGAAGAAAAAGGAAGCAAATAAATATATGATTTGTATTTATAAATCAATAAGGAGCATATCAGTAGATTGTTTAACACTACTAATAACCTTTGCCATAGAGATAGAAGGTCAGCTCAGGAATGAGGCAGCAGTCGACATCGCGGCTGCTGAGGGTGGCATGGAGCGCTATGTGGCCAGTGCTGCGGCCCATGAGCTTAACAAGGCCGATCCCATTGACAGCACTCTCAGCCTCTGTGTGGGCCGCATTGATTGCCTGCTGTGCCACCTCAACTGCCGTATCAAACCCAAACGATCGGTCGATGATGCCTATGTCATTGTCTACCGTTTTCGGCACCCCTGTGATGCAGATGTTCAGCTTCCTGCGTTTCAACTCCGTGTATATGTCCAGCGCACCTCTCATCGTCCCGTCTCCCCCAATTACATATAACTACACATGTGTATATAATATATATGTGAATGTGATGTATATAATTCATGCCATAGCTAATTAGCTATGCTTGTAATTTGGAGGTGCTGAAGAAAATACTTAATTTCTACCCAAGTACTAGGACTCTGGTTTGAATGAAACTCAAGATCACAATATTTATTATGTGCTGTTGTGTTAAAAAAAATAAATAAATATGAAATTATGAATCAATCATCTCACCTGATTGTATCCATGTTTCACGATTGCATCAACAATTTTCTGGAGATCAAACCCGCCTCGTGTGGTTGTGAGCATAGTGCCACCCTTCTTGTGCCAATCATGCACCAAACGTGGATCCAGTCTAATTGGATCTGCCGTGTAAAACCCCCTGTACCCCATTGGTATACCATAGATCTCCTTCACCCCATACAGCTCGGTCAGACCCACCACCAGCTCCCTTATCACCGTATTCGACCCGGGACACAGCCCGCCGCATGTGACAATCGCGGCACGAACCTTAGACGTGTCGAAGTTGATGGTAAGGCGAGGTCCGGCTCGGAGGTAGGCAAGAGGGGAAGCGACTGTGACATCTGAGTTGGATATGGGATTGGGATTGTTGGTGTCGAACAGGATAGAGGAGAGGATGACGTCATAGGGAGAGATGTAGAAAGTGGAGGAAGGGTGGTAGAAGGGGTTAGAATCAATTGGGTTGCGAAGAGAAGGGAGCGTGACCACAGTCTGGTCACCGCCGCTGGTGTGATTACCGCTGGGAGTGAGATAGTCGGATAGGTGCGGGATGGAGCGGATGGTAAAGGGAGGAGGAGTGAAGGTATTGGTCGGGGTGGGGTGGTCACCACCGGTGGTGACTTGATCAGGCGCTGAGGAGCCCATGGTGATTGGTGCCCGTGATAGGATCAAAGCTTCAAAGGAGAGAGGAAGGTGCTGCGGTGGCAATGTCTCCTTGTGCTGCCATTACATAGCAAGTAAAATAAATAGAATAACAGCAGATTTACTTCCAGAAGGATGTGCTACGTGGCGGACAGGTGGCTCTTTGTGGAGATGCTGCATTAAGAAATAGTCATGATATTTATTGTGTTGACCATTTGACTCTTGTGTAGGTGACTTGGGTGTTAGTATTTTGAGGCCGGATTCTCTGCGGCGTCCTTATCCGTGTCGCTTCAAAATGCATATGTTAAGTTAAACAAAAAGCCGTTGTTTATGTGAGGTCTACCACTCTACCCTGTGATAATTTATAAAATGATGAAATGTTTATTGTTATTTTTTTCATTAAAGCCCGGGGGCCATGATATTTATACAGATAGGTCCGAGAGACAGATGAATCAGGGATAAAAACGGTATCGACAATATCTGTAGGGACGGATTTAGGATTTTCGTTGGAGGTAAAAAAATATTGAATCAGATTTAAATTTATTAACTAATTGGGTACTCGAAAAAAAACAGTGCTTTAACTTATATTTTTCAATGTTTTAACTTGTAATTTCTTATACTTTGACTTATAATTCTAATTACCAATCAAAATTCAACAAATTTATTTCAATTTTAGCCCTAAATTTAACCCGAATTACAAATCAAACGTCCAGAGGGGGACAAAAAAAATTCCAGGGGGGCAAAGTCGGTCGAAACCGATCCCCTGGAACCACCTGGGTCTGCCCGTGAATATCTGATCCGTATTCAATCAGTATTAGAAAAATTAGATGTGGATATCTGATATCCGAATATCCGTGTAGATATGAATATTGATATAATTTTATATTTTTAATTATCTATATCCGAATAGTATATATTTACTATTATTTACGAAAAAATATGTTATTCACCATTATAATTCAATAAATATTATAAACTTTAGTATTTTTTTAATAATTTTTTAATAAATATTTGTTTCGATCCGTATTCGTATCTGAATCTGTCTGATATCAGGTCCGTATCCATATTCAGAAAATTAAAAAGAATATAAATATAATTTTACCATTATCCGCTCCTATCCGCTCTGTTTTCACGAATTCACATCCTCCCAAGTACCGTAAAAGGGAATCTTTTAGAATTAGTGGATCCAGACCGTTCTTTTAATTTTGCACGAATCTCAAAGTCCAATAATACTGTTCCTGGGCTAGCCCGAATCTCAAAGCAACTAGAGTAAATCTTAAACCATAAAGTGAAGAGAATCTTTTACACATTGGAGAGGCAGAGGATACTTGTTTGGAATCAGAGTAGGTCCGATGCCCATCGGACCTACCTTGGTTCGATGGGTGTGATGACAATTCGATCTGCATCAAGATTCGTGTGCTTTGCATCAAAATCCGTACAAGTATGTATCAATTTCCGTGCGCAAAGATCTTGATGCTAATTGTACGGTTCTAGAGCTAATTGAACCTATATGTAGGTCCGATGCCCATCGGACCTACTCCTATCTCTGTTTGTTTCTGTTTTCACCCCTACAGGTGATAGAAGAGCTACCTCATTTTGTTTCTTGTAAATGAATATAAAAAATAAATATAAACAATATGGATTGGACAAGGAAGTCGGCAGATGCAACACGTACTCAACATTGTAGACGGATGGAATGAATGAACATCTAGACTTGCTCATGTTATATCCCATCGCACCTATTTTCGTTCAATGGGTTTAATCACCATTCAGTTAATATTAAGATGCGTGCGTCTGCATCAAAATCCGTGTGTGTATGCTTTAATTTCCGGACACACAGATTTTAATACTGATAGGATGGTGTTGGAACTAATTGGACCAAAAAGTAGACCTACTCCTATCACATACCACATTACCACCTTTAATTCTTTAAAGCAGCGGCAAGACAAGAAAGCTACCAGCTCACGCTAGTTAATTACCCCAGTAGCACCAACACCAACATTTCTCAAATCGTATTATATTTGTGCTCAGCATGATATATACCGACATTCGTATTTCAATACAAATTGAATTCAAAATAATAATGAAGTATATATCATGTTCAAGTGATGTTACTATGTTGCGTTGGATGCTAGTATTTTTTTTTAGCTATATTTCTGGGGTGGTTGTGTTTGAATATGAGAGGGCACATCCTCTCTTTTTATTTAAGTCCGCAAATCTCTATTATTATATTAAGTACGTAAATGATCTGATTCACTAACGACTATAATTAAAAATGAAATTTCGAATTAAATATTAGCCCTTCAATCAATAATCCACTTTTTTTTTATTCAATGTATATTACAAAGAGACCCAATTACATCTTTTTTTTTTTTATACATCTTGATACTGTTTTTTTATAGGTCAATTTTGCGATTTCAAAATCCAAAACAGTCGATCTGAACCGTTCAACATGATCACCATATTAAAATGTGCTTGGAGATCAAATTTTATATTTTTTTGAATTTTTGTACTATTTATTAAGATGGTTACAAAATCGCTGTTTTTCAATGGTCTGAAAACAACGATTTTGTAACCATCTTAATAAATAGTAAAAAATTAAAAAAAAATGTAAAATTTGATCTCCAAGCACATTTTAATATATCCATTATGTTGAGCGGTTTGAATCAACTATTTGGACTTTAAAAATATTAAGTGTCCAAATATGTCAAAAAAAAGAGTGTAATCGGATCCCTCCTCGTATACAAATACTACTTTCCTTTTGTTGGTCATTCGATATATCTACTGAACCAAATACATAAGCGGTCTTGTGAACCAAAATAATATATAATAGCCAAATTGATTCTTCTCAACCAATCAAAGGAGTAGGCCATGGGATTGCATGAGATCCGTCCATAAACATCTCGGTTGTGGCTTCAGAGTTGGGTCAGGATGATATTGCTCAGAATTTCATTCCAAATGGAGAAGAGCGGCATATTACAAATCACTCCTTGATTTCTATCAACTTTCTTAATTGCTCCAATTGAAATTGGCCACATACACAATTACGCATCAAGTAAATTCCCTATAAATAATCATGCACGCCAATGCTGCCATTTCATTGTCCAATTGAATTCATATATTAAATACTTTACATATTTCCTTCTTGATCTGGAAATTAATAAAATCATTTACTATTTTGTTTTAGTTAACATTTAAATATAATAGTAAATAATTAACATTTCTATATTATATCTAGCAAAGTATAGAACTCTAATTACATTTACTAAATTTATATTATATACTTCACATTCTCAACATCATACTAAATATTGCTTATCCATAACTTTGAAGAGGAGGGTTCAAATGTCTTCATTTTTTGTTCCTCCACCATGCATGCCTCCATTTTTAAAACGTTAATAACTCAAAATTTAAATCATAAACGTCAAAATAAAACCGTTAGATGTGATCTATGTATTTTCTCTCTGTGCTCATAAAAAAAATATCACATTTTGATTTTGTTTTTATGTGAATTAATAAGTTAAAAAATCAACGTCTAAAAATTATCCACATTCGTACGTTTTCACAAGCTCTTGATGACAACCAAAACAAAATTGAAATATTATAATTTTTCACACATGCATAGATAAAATTATGTAGATCATATCTAACAGTTTTATTTTGACTTTTAAATTTTAAATTTTGAGTTATTAAAGTGTTTAAAATGGAGGCATGATGGAGGTACACAAAATGGAGGCATTTGAACTCTCCTCGACTTTGAATTAGTCTATGTTTTTCTACAGATTACATGTCATTAGCAACTTCTCAAAATTAGACCATTGTTTGATTGGAGCACTACATGGCAGATAGGTACAGGCTCGGGTATTTCATACTGGTTTGACTCCTGGTCTGAGACAATCTTGCCGTTGGTAGATAGACCGGTACCGGCAAACCGGAAATGGTCTTTACAAATGGCGGTACAGAATGGATTCCCTGTTGATGTTTCACTGCAAAATGAATCCGATGATTTGCTGATCTGGAGGTGGAATAATAGCCAACAATACTCGGCCAAATCAGTCTACGAGGTTATGGTGACTGCCGGAAAAACGAACTGCAGATTCAACTCCACATGGCATCTTAAAATGCCACCTACGGTGCGAGTCTTCGCTTTCCTATGCCTACGGAACAGCCTCCTTACCCATGACATAATGGCTCGTAGAGGATTCCAGTGTGAACTCAAGTGTGCGTTGTGTCAAAACTGCCCACTGGAAACAGCGCTCCATGTTTTTTTTCCAGTGCAGGTTTGCCACACGTTTTTGGTCTCATTTTTCCCAATTAGCAGGTTTCAGAATATCGCTCCGAGGAGATTCAGTACAGAGTATGTACACAAATTTGCGCACGGCAGGTCGAGGTCGGATCAATGCCAAGCAATATGAAGTTTATTTCTTTGCAGGTTGGTGGTACATCTGGAAGAACAGAAACAAGGTGCTATTCGAAGGAAGTGGAGCTGATCCAACACATGTCGCGACTCAAGCTTGGAGAGAAGTCCGTCTTTGGACACAATACTGTTAAATACTTTTTTGTTGTTTTTGGTAGCTAGAAGAATTCTAGATTCATAGCATGGCTGTGTAATTAATTTTTCTTGCTGTACTCAAACTGATAGCCTCTATCAGTATTTCAAAAAAAAGCATTTATAAATGCATATTGCACTATCTACAGTTATATAACTTCTTCTTATTAATTGTTGTTTGGATAGTAATATATTTTAGTAACAATAGTTCTAACGCAAAATTTATTAATAGTATTACAAGTTTTTTTATATGGTTTTGTAATTAACTTCTGAGAATGGCTAATATCAAAACGTTTGTTCCTGCACCTTGGAGCAATCAAGTTTTAAACCGTCTGATCATATTTTAGATTCGTGCGTGATCAGATTAGATCTTGTCGCTGGAGTCGCTGATTTCAATTGAACGGAACGGAAAAAGTTCAAATTCGCTCCGTTAGGTCCCATTCTCTCTCCAGCGCCTTCATCCCTTTCCTCTCTTTAATCCGTGCGATTTTCTCACGACGACAGCTTCAACCCTCTTCACCACGGCTCCGCTTGTCCCCTCCTTCGCGCCTCATCTCTCTCCACCGCCTTCAGCCTCGCTCTCCGCCTCCACCACGGCACTGCTTGTCTCGTCCTTCGCGCCTCATCTCTCTCCACCGCCTTCAGCCTCGCTCTCCGCCTCCACCACGGCACCGCTTGTCTCGTCCTTCGCGCCTCATCTCTCTCCACTGCCTCCAGCCTCACTCTAAGCCTCCGATTGCTACTAAGGGTTCCTGTAGCAGCAGGTTTAGGGTTATTATTTATTCAACTTTTCTAAGTTTTTATCTTGAGTCAATTCTCACTTGAGTTTATATGGAGTACAGATTTGTAGAGGCTGACAAGTATTAATTTTAAGTACCAATTCAACTATTGTTTTTAAATTTTCTAGTAAATGTAGATAACAATTTAAATTGTAGTGCTTTTTAATCTAATTTGTAAGTATTATATTTTTTTTTGTAGATAAATAGATAATTTGGAAGTAGATGAAATAGAAGATATGGTGATAGATGGAAAAGGAGAAGAAAGTTTCGAGCCTCTTGAAGGGATATATGATTTTATGATATATAATGCAGTTTTTTCCAAGAGTGTAAACAGTGATATATGATTCTATGATATATAATGTAGTTTTTCCAACAGTGTAAATAGTGATATATGTTTTTCTTTATTTCTGGTTTCTCATATCTTATTGGTTTGACATATAATGCAGTTTGACAATAGAGATTCTATGATATATACATCTCTTTCTGTGATATATATGCATCTCTTTTTTTTAATACTGTTCCATTTTCTGTGATATATGCATCTCTTTCTGTTATCTACAAGCTGGAATTTCTACAATTTATGCAAGACTTGCAAGTCAATGAGAAGCAATAGGGTTGAGCATGAATTTTGTAATTCTGTGATTTTCAGAAAAAATAGGATTCATTGTGTAAATTTCACAATACCCCTCTGTCAGAACTGGTTTGTTCAAATAAGACAGCATTTCATGTAAACTCAAGTGATAGTCTTATTTACATTGGACTGGTACTTGATATCTAATTTGAGGTCAGAGATGGTCAGAAATGTTTGTTTATTTATGCATTTATTTTAACATTTGTACATATTTGTTCATGTAGTTCGCAAGTTACTAACTGGGACTGGTTTACATGCACCCATGTCAAGCAACATTGGTACCAGTGGTACCAGCTCCTAGTCCGTAAAATTTGGGAGGTTCAAATTGCAAAAAAAAAAAGGAAAAATATTACAGAAAAAAATAGAAATCCTAACAAGCATGAAGCATCAATGGAAGTTCTTATAAATTAGTTTCTAACCAGAATCCTTCACAGAAAATTAGTTTCTTAAAAAAAGAAAACAAAACAAAACAAAAGGCAAAAGTTCTTATAAATTATAGCTTCTAAGCAGAATCCTTGACACTAAGCTTCAACTGTCCATAATCTATTTTGATGAGATAAAAAATGCATGTACTGAACGCTGATCAAGGACACAAAAGCTTAACCAACACCAACTCAATCTAAACTAAAAAGTATTCACTATCATAGGCACTGCCGTCTTCACTATCTTCATGTTCTTGTGCCTTCGAAATTCATGCTTGGCTCTTGAAAGAAATTTCATCTTTCATTCTCTACAAAACAGAAAGAAGAATGAAAGAATAAAATTGAACTTACCAGAACATAAATAGCAATGAACGATGCCGTCAATATTTCAGCACATAAATACTCAATGAAGGTTGATAATGCCTTTTTTTTTGTTTCATGACAGCTTATATAGCAATGAAGGTTGCACGACCTTATCTATTAAACCCTCCAGAGAACTCAATTTGCTAGCAAGAGATTCATGTTAAGAAAGGTGTCCAATAAAATGAAAAATCTAAATTACTCACAATAAAAGTTAAATCTAGTGTGACTTGAAAAAAGTTACACTAGATTTAGAAGCATGCATATTTTTCACAATAAAAGTTACTCACAAAAAAATCTAAATTACTCACAATAAAAGTTAAATCTAGCAAGAGATTCTGGAAGATTTAGAAGCATGCAGATTTTCCAAAAGCACGTCGAGAATAAGATTATCCACCTGAAACCAAACAATAAGATACTAGATATAGTTTTGTTCTAGATATAACATGAAGTCATACGGGACTAATAGATATATTGTAATTCCAATTCTATCCCTGTAACCTTCTTCTCATATCTATAATTGGGCACAATTAATCCTCACTTCTGCAATTCAATGACAATCGACCTTCAGCTAAATAATATTAATTTCGTCAATTCTGTATCCACATGAAAGCCTCAAGGAAATTAAAAAAGTGTATCTTGGAGGCTAAATCAGCATGAAATCCTTTCAAAAGACATTAAATTCTTTTAAAAGACATTAAATCTTGCTTGAGCAGACTAGTAATATGCCAAAATCAGGAAGTTTCTCCTTGGTAGTGAAGAAAAAAAAGAAAAAAAAAGATAAACAGAAACAAGACTTTAAGAACATTTGAAAGCCAATTTAATAATTTAAAGTAGAATTTTCACCATTCTTCAATGCAAAAGGCAACTGCAAATAGTCAAATGCTTCAAGAATCAATTCTACATTCTCCAACAATATTTCCTTTCAGCAAGTTCAAATAATAACTATTACAACTGTCACAATGGCACTAATCAATTTCAAACGGTAAAGACCATTTCATCAATCAACAATAGCACAAAAAATTTCAGATTCAACAATTCTTCACAAATCACGGGATTTCAAACAAGCACAACAAGTCAGGGTTCAAATCGGGATTATATCTCACATTTGGGGAAGAGCTAATCAAGTCTCATACTACGCACAATCGAGAATTAAGGGTTCCCCTGAGAAAGATAGAGAGAAGAGGAAGGGAGCATACCGGAGGAGGCGCTGGAGAGTGACAGGAGGAGTCGGAGGCGGAGAGCGAGGCTGAAGGCGGTGGAGAGAGATGAGGCGTGGAGGAGACAAGCGGAGCCGTGGTGAAGAGGGTGGGAGCTGTCGTCGTGAGAAAATCGCATGGATTAAAGAGAGGAAAGGGATGAAGGCGCTGGAGAGAGAATGGGACCTAACGGAGAGAATTTGAACTTTTTCCGTTCCGTTCAATTGAAATCAGCGACTCCAGCGACAAGATCTAATCTGATCACGCACGAATCTAAAATCTGATCAGACGGTTTAAAACTTGATTGCTCCAAGGTGCAGGAACAAACGTTTTGATATTAGCCATTCTCTTAACTTCTCACTCTCATTTAACTATATTAGTAAATAATTAATATTTCTTTTTGGAGTTATGATTTTTGCTTTTTTTTTCTCGAATCCCTTTTTTACTATGATTTTTTAAAATATACTTTTGGAAACAATTAAAGAACTTTAGGAAATACGGACAAATGTCATGAAACGATATTAATTAGTAGTATTTACGTGACTTTGGTTAGAATTTCAAGGTACTAGAAGATAAGTTCATCGATCAGGAATCATCAGCTGCAGATTATTTTAGACTTTATAAAACTATCTTACTTATCTATTATCATTCAACTGTTTATTATTATGATATTAATTGGATTTATGCATATTGTTTTCGAATCATTTGTATGACTTGAACTTAAGTAGAACATAAATAAATTGCATGAAAGGATAAGATTCATACATTGACCAATGAACTTGCATGAATATGATGTGTTGAGCATGACATGAATTGTTTGATTGAATGAATGTACGTGAAATAAACGGATAATGAAAATGAACATGGGCCGATATGCTTGCATATTGAGATGTATACGTTGGGTCTAGTGTTCGACTAGACCACTCATTACCGTGACTGTAGGCGAAAGCAGTCCTATCACGGGTCAAAATCTAGCGTATGGTGGACTCCTTGTCTAGTGAGACAACCTCCGGTTGTTGGTTGGACTTCTCAACGGATTGGCAGCCTTTTCAATGTTGATTGGACTTCTCATTGATTTGGCGAGTAAATGGTTAGTTGTGGAAAGTGAAAAGAATATGAAAGTAGACGTATAGTAGTAGATGCATTGCATTACGGAATACATATGCATTTTATTTATGTTCATATTTGTGAGAATAAAGTAAATGTTTTATAAATTCTGAGTTGAAACTAAATCTCGCACGATCTCTCGCCCGTTCCACTTTCGCACTGAGTAAATGTTTTTTTATACATGACCTCTACAAATCTGAGTTTGTAGATCATTTCCAAAGAATAGATATTTTTGAAAATTAAATTAATAAAAAAAGTTCAGAACTTAGAAACCAGCTTAGAAATTATTAAAAACAAATCAAGTATTTCCTATGTAATCAAGATCCTTGCTCCTTTGTCTAAAGCCTATGTACCGACATCAACAAAATTAAAGATCCCTACATATGTAAAATTGCAAATGGAGAACTAATGATGGTAAAATACCTTTTCTAGTGAAATTGCACAAACCCTACATAGTTTAGTCTGAGCTATCTTAACAGTTCTGTATCTCACCTAATGTAATCAAAATAATTCATTTACAAGTAGAGATTTAAATTCTGTGTGGATACACTACACAACCTTGGATATGTGTCCTGGTGGAGCGTTTCCTCCAGATAACACCACATAGGCATAGAAGCACACCATTGCACAACTGCTTTCATGATTCAGTAATAGATAAATGTTATAACTAACAAACCAGGAGAAGTACATAAAAAGTACATCCCATAAGGAACTTAGCGATTCAGGGTTATGATGGTTTGGCTACCAATGGATTAGAGGCCTCAATAATTCCATCAATCAGTGATAAAATTACCAAACAACTATCAGTAATCAGTAATACCAAACAAATGTATAAAGTAATTAATACCTGAGAAAAGCATAAAACCCCCAGGGAAGGATTTTCTGTGTCTGTACCAAGACAAAATGAAAAAGGAAAAGAAACACAAAAATCATATAGGAGGATTGGAGGTTTAAATAATAAAAGATAATATATTTGATAATTTTTTTACTTCGCTATAAGAGATAATAAGCATTAGTGCCACATACCAGGATGAAGGCCTGAGTATACTGCCTTGTCAGAAAGCCAGCAATAACTAAAATAGTATTAAACAATGGAAAGTTACAAGTCAGTTAATTTGAGTATCGATATCAATGTCAGCTGACCGATTAAAATGAAATATGACTATAATATACCTGCTTGGCCTAGAATGAAAATGAAATTTGATTTGCTTTTCCTCCAAACCATCATACTAAGAACACCAAGGGCAACTGTACCAAATCCTGGTATGACACCCAAGTCCAAACTGACGCGACTTCTGAATACAATATACCCTATAAGCCCCATGATAAAAAGCAATCCACCTACAAAAAAGTAGAAGATAAAGTTACAAATAAGCATATTGAACAACCAAGTAGACAATGAGCTAATTAACTATTATAAACAATCAATTTATTCTTTTGATACATCTTCATTGCTTGTGTAACAGAAAAGAATATATAACATAAGGGATGCCTAAGAAAAAGTCATGCACTTTTGCGTATTTTTTGTTAGTACCAGCCTCATTCAAATTCGAATTTGAAATTCTAGACTCTGCTGCTGAACTTGATCCGAATTCGGGAGGGATCGCACCATTCTTCTTTACGCACAAAGGAACCAGCAGCCTCTGGATATAAAAAAACGAAAGGAGCAGTGAACATTACATACTGTTACAAAAACAAGACCCTAAACCCTAAACCCTGTACACGAATCAGAAAACTCCTGTAAACTTCGAAATTTGTAAGTTCAGAAAAATCGGATCGAAAAATATTCCCCTAGTGAAAACCGCACCTTGGGTGAAACGAAGTTGGGGTTACTAAATCGAGGATGCTGCCACAGAGAAACCCTAGAAGGAGTAAGATGGTACATTCGAGGTGCAATTGAAGCACCAAGGCTCTTTCCCTTGGTCGAAACCACGAAACCGTAAAATTGCGACGAAGCCATGGAATCAGACGCAATTAGGGAAGGGCTGGAATGGGGGAGGAGAAGGGTCTGGAGTGTGGGTCCTACTAGTCATACGATTCGTTCTTGCTGATTCCATATACTTCTTTCAGTATGGGTAAAAACGGATCGTATTGGAATTGGGTTGGGTTGACAACTTGACATAAATCCGGCCCAGGATGCAGTTGCAGTTATGCACTATTAGCCCATATTAAAGACTAAAATAAATGAAAACCTTATAAATCTCTCTGTATCATAATATCATGAGTAGAACTCACTTGTTCTTAAGCTCACCAAGTCCATTTGTGAGCTTAACTTAAAAACCTATGTACATGTTCGGCACCATGGCTTAAGGCTCCTTAGTCTTCCTTAAGGTCTTAAGCGGGCCGAACACCCATGACTTAGACGGGCTTAAGCCTCCTCCTTAAGCCGAATCTTAAGCTTGATATTTTGCTTCCTTAGCGCTAAGCCTTCTTCTCCTTAAGCCTCCTCCTCCTAAGCCCCTTCTTAAGCTTGAGTTGTTGCCAAACACCAACTCCTTAGTGAAGATTAAATTGTTAAGCCTCAACCTCTTAAGCCATGGTGCCGAACATGGCTATATAGGATTGACTTCAAACGACACATCTAAACCGTTGAAACCGATCTACTTCGTGAGTGATGCATTTATATGTCACATTTTTTAATTTTTGAACTAATTTAGTATGAAGTCAAGCGGTAAAAAAAAGATGATTTATAAGTTAATTTTAATGAGTTTATTTTTCATCATTTTTTGACCGCTTGACTTTATACTAAACTAGTTCGAAAAATTATAAATTTGACATGTAAACTCATCACTCGTGAAGTAGATTGGTTTCAACGGTTTGAATGTGTTGTTTGAAGTCAATCCAATAGATTTTTGAGTTAAGCTCACAAAGAGACTTGGTGAGCTTAAGAACACCCTAGTTCTACTCTAATATCATTGCAAAGAGGAGTAAAGAAAAAGGACTAATTAGGTAGATAGGGACTTAATTAATAAAATAATTAGAAATAACTCAAGTGGAACAACCTCATTAAATACAAAGGGACTCATCAGAGATTGACTTTAGGATAAATGAATCATTGTTAAATGCTATCAGCTGTCACCTTTTGACTCTTTCTTCCTTCAATCCAGTCACTGTTCGTTGTACTGTACCTGACTACCTGTAGTACCTGTACCTATAATGTCTCTACATGACTCCAAGTCAACCCCAGTATATATATATATACAGACCAGACCAGAAGGTTTGTCATGTATACTCTGAGCTTGGCAATTCCAGTGCAGTTCAACAGCACTGAACAAGTGTTTTGTTTAGTCTCCTCTTCCTCACAAAATAAAATTATATCAGAGAGAAGGAAGAAGCTTAATGAGACCTCCTAGTTCCTCTAAGGTTGTTATAAACAAGGGTACCTGGACCCCAGAAGAGGATATAATTCTAGCTTCTTACATCCAAGAGTATGGGCCTGGAAATTGGAATGATGTTCCAACTAATACTGGTATATATATATATATATATATATATATGATTCATTTATCTAATTTATTGTATTGTTGGATGGTTCTTGAAAGAATTCTCAGGTTTTAAACATAATTACCAGGTTTAAAGAGGCGCAGCAAGAGTTGTAGGCTGAGGTGGACAAACTACCTCAGGCCGGGGATCAGGAGAGGCGACTTCACACCGCAAGAGGAGAAGTTGATAATAGATCTTCAGGCTCTTCTGGGCAACAGGTTATAACTAATTAATTGCTCTCACCAGCTTATTCAACAATGTTATTCAAGAATTCTGTGGCTCTAGGCATGTTTTTTAGATTGTAGTCACCATTAACAAAGTAAGTTTATTTATCAATATTAGTCCCTTCAATACATTGAAGACAACAGGATTTAAATACCTCATGTCTGCCTTCCATTCTTTATTTTTGTTTTTAAAGTTTAAATAGTTGATCCGAATCGTTCAACATGATCACTATATTAAAATGTGTTTGAAGACGAAATTTTATAATTTTTGAAATTTTTTACTATTTATTTAGATAGATACAAAATCACTGTTTTTGGACCATAAAAGAAAGTGATTTTATATATGCCTATCTAAAATAATAATAAAAAGTTTCCCAAAAAATATAAAATTTAGTCTCCAAGTATATTTTAATATGCATATATATTATGTTGAGCAGTTCGGATCGACTATTTGGATCTTGAAAACGAAGATAAAAAATGTGAAGCACGATGAGGCATTTGAACCCTCTCCTCTTATAAGAAAATAATAACAAGGGCAATTAGTTTATAAATTTATATGGATCGATGCAGGTGGGCTGCTATAGCTTCTTATCTCCCGGAGCGAACTGACAACGATATCAAGAACTATTGGAACACTCATCTCAAGAAAAAGGTTGTCGGTCGCAAAACCGATCCGACGAACGACAAATTCATGTCAAAAGGACTGTGGGAGAAGACACTACAAACTGACATGAACTTAGCCAAGAAAGCACTTTCTGAGGCATTATCTACTGGTAAACCGAGCAATGGTTCTCCTTCAAAATCTAGTTCTTCTAGCAAATATGATAATAACTCAGGATTTACCGATGGCGAATCGTCATCAAGTGAGGCGAATTGTACGAAGACTGGGTCTCAAGTACAGATGCAGCTCTCCTGGTTAGAGTCATGGTTATTGGATGATACTGAGGATGGGGAAGAGGGTGCAATTGGAATCTCAGTAGATGAATTTCTTTGATTTTGGAGAAGTGTCTTTGTCAAGAGCTTGAACTTGATGCATGTGTATTGTGCTTTAATTAAATTTAGTTGTATGTACAAAGCTGTATTAATTGTTGGCGACTGAAACAGTTGGTAGTTCTGGTGTTATTATCATCCACAAAAGTATTAAATTATGTGGGCATTATATATGGATAATGGAACTAATATAAATTTTATAGTCCAATAAGCTAGCTGTTCTGTTTGTCATATTCCGCAACTAGTTCAAGTGCTTTCAACTCAGGATACAAGGGCGGACCCACACACACCCAGAAGGAGGCAGCTGTCTCTCTGAATTTTGAAATTAAGTGGAAAAATACAGGCCGGTACCACTTTGCTTCTTCTTGGAAATTATTTTGCCCCTCTCTGAAACTAAAAAGTCTGTCAGACCAGTCCAAAAACACTGTTAATAGAAATTTTATTGAAATTTACGGATCCGGATCAACTTTGTTGTTTTTTAATATGTAAAATGATATTATTTTTTTATTTTTTATTATATAAGACTATACTATTTTTATTGTTTCTTATTATGTTGATTGATTTTTTTATCTAGTATCCGATTAGTTAATAGGTTTGAACCCAATAACCTATTTTAATCCGATTCCTGCCCTCCTTGACAGAAATTCTTCGTCCGCCCTTGTCAGGATCTGTGCTCTTCTCCAATTGATGAATTGATTAGTTAATAGGTTTGAACCTAGTAAGCTATTTTAATCCGGTTCCTGCCGTCTTTGACAGAAATTCTGCGTCCGCCCCTGTGAGGATCGATCTGTGCTCTTCTCCAATTGATGAATTGATTAGTCTGTATTCCCTCAAGTACTTGATATATTGGTCGGTCATGTCACATGAGAGGAGTTTCCAAACCGTCCGTTTGTGTATTAATTAGGTAGCTGGGGGTGGGTGTTGCGTATGTAGTGCTGCAGTGCTAATGAAAGTGTTTTTCTTCTCTTCTTCTCTGCCGCCGGATCGCTATTGAATGAGCTGTTGACCTAAGCTGAGGATAGCATGTGACCACGCGCGGGACAATAATGAGACTTTGGTTTGACCTGTGCACCTGTGCTGCAATTTAGAGAGCCGAAAATTTTTTAGTTATCACAGTAAAAAATATAAATTAAATGATTACTATCCGACTCAAGCTATTTTTAATTCTACCACCTATGTGGATCCAGTTCGTGCACCAAATTAGGTTGGTGCGCGGACTGGGTTGGTGCACCAATTGGTGCTCTAACTGGGTTGACACACCAAAATTGTTACAAAATTGGTGCTTAAACGAGGTGAAACGCACTGAAGAGCAGTTAAAATTTCGGAACAGTTGGTGCACCAACTCAGTCCACGTACCAACCCATTTTGATGCGCGAACTAAGTCCAGTCCGCGTGAGTGGTAGGATTGGAAAAACCTCAGCGAGGATAGTGTTCATTTAATTTTGATTTTATGCTGTGGTAACTAAAAAAATTTCGGTTTAGAGAGTGATTCTAGATTCTAGAAGCATCCTTTTATTTTATTGAGGGTAGGGGTGTCAATGGAACCCTTTTATCCGTTACCTGATCCGTACCGTATTCGAGAAGACAAGTATGAATAAGATTTTTTTTTTTTTTAAATTTATCGGATACAAGTAAAGATTTTTTTTCATTATCTAAGGTTACGGGTAAATTCTATTTCAGGATTTAGTACCCGTTATCCGATTGGGTAATTATAAAAAAAATTATATATATTATATATATTAATGAGCAATGAATATTCATTCTTCAACTACTCTTGATAGTTGTATTACACTTAATTAATCATTAAAACATGTAAATAAATTACAGTAAATTTTAATAAAATTTAGACCTTTAAAACATGTATATATGTGTGAAATTACTTTAATGTTTTATTTAGTAAATAATAAAAAAATATTATATTAGTATTATCCGTTATTTATCCACTACCATTTTGTTATCTGACAATCATAATAGATAAGGGTAAGATACAAGTAAAGAAATTCGTAGCAGATAATAGAATACGGATAAAAATAATTTGTAACGGATATGGGTACGAAAATATTTCCACCCAGTAGCCGTTGAAGGCTAACAAGTACAGGTGAACAGGTATGAACCGGACTGTCTGTTTCTTGGGGACCACAGTATTAATTACTTGTAACAAATTGATGAAGGATAAGCTAAAGGAAAAGGAAAGGGGATAAGGTCATAAATAAAAGAGTTAATTTTTCATATTTCCTTCAACTTATCTTGATTTTTTAATTATTTTATCTTCTAGAGTTTAATATACACACACACACATCAACTCTTCAACATATCTTTTATTTCTTCTTAACAGTAAGAAGAAAATTAATTAAAGTCAAATGATATTAGAAAAACCATAATGAGTAAAGTTAACATGTGCTATGCTCACCAAGAAAGTTTGATCAATTGATTTTAAACTAAACAAAAATCATAGATGGAGCATCTTTGATAAGTTTTGTTTAATTTAAATGGGTTTTTGGTTTCTAAATGTAATTGGGAGGCATGGGAGTCATGACTTAACTGCATTCAACGATGCCTTATTAGCCAAGTACCAACCTCATTCTATGGCCGGTACCAAAATCTCACTTCTTCTCCACAACTCTAAAAACCACATATGATTTCATGAATGTATCAATGATAAGATTAGTGGGAAAAGAAGATTCAATCCTATTTTGGTGGTATGACTGGGGCGCAAGAGTGTTAATGCAGGAATTCCAAATCCTCTTCACATATGCGATAGATCAAACGGTATCGGTACAGCAAGCAATCGGTACAGGCCAAATAAGAGAACTATTTAGGGGAGCCCTATCTCAGGAGGCAAATTCACACAACTAATTACAAGATTGCGGCAACATACAATCCTTCTCACCAATACCCATGATGAAGCAAGATGGAAATGATCCACATCGGAAAATTTCAGCGTCAGATCATATTATCAGTTTATTAAGCATCCTCCAACCATCGGTTCAGTAACACACAAAATCAGAAAAATTAAGGCACCACCGAGAATGCAAGTATTCGCATGGCTAATGATGTCGAATAAGATCTTAACAATAGACAACCTCATGAAACGAGGACTGAACATTGTCAACCGCTGTACCATGTGCAAGTCACAATTAAAAACAGTACCACACTTGTTTGAAGAATGTACTGTGACAAAACAGTTATATCGACAACTGTCAGTAACAGTGGGAATGAAACTGCCCCCACAAAAAGCAAGGGAAGCTCTCATCAACAAAGAGCTCAACAAGGAAGAAAGGTCACTACTATTAATAGCACAATTTGTTATTTGGCGGGAGCGTTGTTCAAGGATCTTCACTGATAAATCCAATGAACAATCACTATGAAGACAAGCAGGCATACAATAACATAGGCCCAAATCACCAAACCAGTAACTGACTCAAATCAGTATACTGGTATTCCCTTCTCAGCCGATTTTCACTTTTTTCCTTTTATTTGTATCCACTTGCTTTTATTTTGCTTTATTCTCAAGCTCAACTATATTGAGCTACTTGTATCTTTATTTAAATCTGGGATACAATATCTCATGTAAACCTAATCCGTTTAATCAAATGAAAGGCTAGACCCTCATTTTTCTCAAAAAAAAATTACATATATAATTAAATAAGAAAGAGAAACAGTTGGAAGAATTGAGTGAATTGAGTGGTAAATTTGATATATTCACGAGTTGTAGAAATAATAAATTTACAACAAATTGATGAATATGTAAGAAATTAAGACTTTTTGTAAATAGAAAAGTAGCACATTGGAAACTGCAAACTGTTGCAATAAATTCATTTGCTAATTACCTTTTTATTTTTATTTTTTGTAACTTTAAGGAGTATATTTATGATCCCTCCTGCTATTTGTTTCATTTTTAGTTATTTGGAATATGACGTCTTGGACTAGATTGAAGAAATATCGAGCATATATTATACTTTTAGAAAATGCTTCCTTGTTCCTAGAAGAATTAATATTTGTGTTAATACTTCTACGATCCACATGCGAATTTTGGATAAAAATACGATGATTTAAGCTAATTATAGTGTGTTCATAGAAAAAATCTAAATCAATGGCTTAGAAAACATGGGCATAGTGCAGGAAAAGAAAAGAAAATTATTTGCTAGGAGGCATGCAGGAATAAAATTCTGTTCCTATATTCCATTAATAGCTTCTTCTTCTCCTGCTATTTGTCTAAACAAAAATATTCCATCTAAAATTTCAGACTTTATACC
The DNA here is from genome assembly GCA_025461125.1 of Carex kokanica. NCBI lineage: Eukaryota > Viridiplantae > Streptophyta > Magnoliopsida > Poales > Cyperaceae > Carex > Carex kokanica. The sequence goes on along the minus strand of JAJGRX010000874.1, from coordinate 1,725,032 downwards.
CACATTTCTCAGTGACACATTTGTTGGAAAACCTTCATTAGGTGGAAACCCATGGCGATCAAAGAAAACCCAGGCGACCAAAAGACAAGAACCTCCCTCCTCCTAGTAATCTCCAGCGGTCTCTGTTTAATATTCTACCTCTTAGGCGCATGGCATAGGAGTGGCCCGGGAAAGGGGGACAGCATTGCAATTGCAATTGCAGAGAAAGCTGATTGCACCACAGACCTTCCAGATCTGAACGTTGAGACGCACCATGACATGTCAGCATCGATTGATGAATCTGAGACGAGGAATTTTGAGCCGTGTGCAGACAATTTTACCGATTATACCCCTTGTCAAGACCAGAGGAGAGCCATGACCTTCCCGAGGGGGAACATGGTTTACAGAGAGAGGCATTGCCCTCCTGATGAAGAGAAAATATATTGCCTCATACCGGCACCCAAGGGGTACGTGGCGCCATTTCAATGGCCGAAGAGCCGAGATTATGCGGCTTATGTTAATGTGCCATATAAGAGCCTGACAGTTGAGAAGGCGATCCAAAACTGGGTCCAGTTTCAGGGAAATGTGTTTAGGTTTCCTGGTGGTGGGACCCAATTTCCTAAAGGTGCCGACAATTACATCGACCAGCTTTCATCTGTTGTTCCAATTTCTGATGGGACTGTCAGAACTGTCCTTGACACAGGTTGTGGGGTATGTGAAGCACTTGCACTTATTTTCTTTTCTTACCAGTAAAACTATGGACAAGAACAATTAAAAAGAAAAAAAAAAACGGTCAATGGAAGCATTGTAGTCATTTGGGTTTCTATTCAAATTGTTTGTTGTCAACCAATTATATTCTAGTGAAAAACTTTTCAGGCCTTTTCATGCCATTTAAACACTGCATGTAGGTTGCTAGCTTAGGTGCATATCTGCTTGGAAGGAATGTTCTGACAATGTCATTTGCACCGAGAGACTCTCATGAGGCACAGGTCCAGTTTGCACTTGAAAGAGGCGTTCCGGCTGTTATAGGTGTGCTTGGATCCATAAAACTTCCATACCCATCTAGGGCTTTTGACATGGCTCACTGCTCGAGGTGCCTGATTCCTTGGGGTGAAAATGGTAATTTGCTTTAAAAGAATTGTTAATACAAAAGATTGCTCAGCGTCTAATAAAGAAAACATAGCATAGTGTGTACTGTTAAGTGGCATGTAAAATTGTGCAGGTGGCATGTACTTGATGGAAGTCGACAGAGTTCTTAGACCGGGAGGCTATTGGGTGCTGTCAGGCCCCCCTATAAACTGGAGAACAAACTACGAAGCATGGGAACGTACAAAGGAAGACCTTGAGGAGGAACAAAGAAAGATTGAAGAAACTGCAAAGCTCCTTTGCTGGGAAAAGGTGACTGAGATTGCAGAGATAGGCATTTGGAGAAAGAGGATTAATGCCGATTCTTGCTCTCTAAGGAAAGACCAATCACGTGTCTCTATGTGCAGCTCTGCCGATTCCGATGATGTGTGGTAGGAAATTGAATTTGTATTACTGTGTAATCTTCTTTTAAATACTTCTTTTTGCAAATTACACAGCAACTGTACTTGCAAGGCAAATAAATTAATAGAATTTCTCTGTGTGTATATTTCTGAATTCTTTAATCTCTGGTAAACTTAGGTACAAGGAAATGGAGCCATGCATTACAAGGTACCCTGAGGTTAACAGCCTTGACGAGGTGGCAGGAGGCGAGCTATTGCAATTTCCAAAGAGGCTCAATTCTGTTCCTCCAAGGATAGCGAGCGGCTCTATATCAGGTTTCACAGCTGAATCGTTCCAACAGTATAATAAGTTGTGGCAGAAGCATGTTACAGAGTACAAGAGAGTTAATAAATTGCTTGATAGTGGGAGATACCGCAACATAATGGATATGAATGCTGGTTTGGGCGGATTTGCGGCCGCGATTGAGTCTCCTAAGTTGTGGGTTATGAATGTTGTGCCAACTATATCTGATATATCTACACTGGGCGTTATCTATGAGCGAGGATTGATAGGGATTTATCATGATTGGTACTTTTTTTTTTTTGTTATTTGAATTCTTTTGCAGGTTGTGAATAGTTGTGGATATGATACTATTTTATTTTGTTTTTTTAGGTGTGAAGCGTTTTCCACTTATCCAAGAACATATGATCTTATCCATGCTGATGGTGTTTTTAGCTTGTATCAGGGCAAGTAAGTGGTGACCATAAAATACTAATCTATTTTAAAAATAAATCAAGAAAATTATAAGGTTCAAATTTAAAATGTATAACAGCATAGAACGGGAGATCGAGGTACATTTTGGTACCGTACCAGTGTTGAATTTGGGAAGGTTTCCTGACCTTCGCTTTAGTGACGTAAACCATTTTCCTAATCAACATAGGTGTTGTATATTATTTGCTTTAATTTGCTGGAAATATTCCAACTTCCAATTAAAAATTATATATGAACATAACATAGGTGCAAGATGGAAGATATTCTGCTAGAGATGGATCGCATATTGAGACCTGAAGGTGCGGTTATTTTCCGTGATAATTTTAATATATTGATAAAGGTGAATAAGATGGTGAACGGCATGAGATGGAAAACAAAGATGACAGATCACGAAGACGGGTCCCACATGTCAGAGAAGATACTTTACGCTGTTAAACAGTATTGGGTTGGCGGAAGTGAGAGTGCCTGATGAGTTTGTCAAAGAAAACTACTGAAGTACATAGAATTTTGGGGCAACTTTTTGAAACCTCTGGTTTCTTTATAGCTTAATTATAAGATAAATAGGTTTATTAGATGATAATTCTTTGATTAGAACCCTAGAAGCAAAGTTCTTATGTTTAAGTAGAGTGTTCTCTTTGTTTGTGTTACGTTATTAGGTGACTTCTAATTAATTGTATTTAAATCTTGTCATTTAATTTTCTGTTCCCATTTCATTGTTCTGGAAAATTGAACATTGTTATGGCTCCATGTATTTGAAGTGAAATTTTGAACGGTATACATCTTGGCAGCTATTATATTTTAAAAATTCAATAACTGGTTTGCTTAGTTGCATTTCGATCTCATCATATATATATTCATAATAGAGAACCAAAATTTCACTTAATAAATCTATATTCATATTTTTTTTAGAAAACTTGAGAATTTTAAAATAGATAAAAGAAACAATTTAGATAGTTGCCCATTACTTTTTTTAAAACATTTTTGTTCTGAAGCTGCATCGGTTCTAAGCCGTTTCGTATTACTTGTGCGGCACAAAATAATTAGGTCCCAAGCTGTTCCGTTTACCAGAGGTACCAATATAGCAATACTTCACTGTTCACTCTCCATAGCCATAGGCACTGTATCTAATTGACACTTTCCTTCAGGAATCCTGTGAAGATGAACATGCTAACATCTTTCAGAGCTCCCTTACTCCTATGGGGCCAACGCGCTCTTGGACCAGACAGCCTTAATTATTTCTGGGCCTTGGAGTGAATCTGGGCCCAATACAGACACTCTGGGCCCAATATAGAGAGGTGAGGCCGAACGCCGGCTATAGACGACCGGAGCAGTAACCGACCTCCTGTTTTCTCGCTTCGTACAATTCTCTGTGCAGTTTCTTTCTCCCTCTTTTCTCTCCCTCTCTAACTCAAACCTGGTGTCGCCTTTGCCCCACAACTGCACCAAGAGAAATTAGGTATTTATTGGTTTCTGCTCTTAATCTTTCTCAAATTTTGATATTGCTACGACAATCGGTCAATTTGGTGCCTTCTTAGTTTACAGAGAAGTTGTTGTTTTACCAGCTTGAAGCTAAAGCATGGCATCTTTGGGGAACCTGAAATCTGCAATTTGGGACAAGCAAGAGAAGAAGCTGTAATATTTCTATCCATATATTTCCAGCTTTTGTTTTTGTTTTGGATTTGCTGACTGAATTTTGAAAATTAATTTGGTTTTTCTGTTATTTTAGGCAGTATCAATCTCAGGTAAAGGGCCTCAATGCTTATGATCGACACAAGAAGTTCATGAGTGATTATGGTATATATCTTCCTTTTTCCATCTTACTGTGCAATAAACAAACTTTACTTCCTACTTTGAGAATGACGTTTGTGTCCTTCTTTTCTCACAGTTCAGTTCTATGGACATGACAAGAATGAGAATAGTACCATTCGAATTAAAACTGATCAAGATGCTCTTAGAGAAGGCTACAGGTACAAAATACTTTTTTTTTTCGTGGACTTCTATTAACTTATATACTTTAATAACTCTTCTGTTGTTATAAACTATAACCCACCGTATTGGTAATTTGGTGCTAGAAAAATACCAAATTGATTGGTAATTGGTACATAAAATAGAAACTTGCCAATTGATTTGGAATTTGGTATGTGGACTAGAAAAATAACCAGCAAGTTTTGGGACGAATCTCAGTTCTGTAAAAAAAATTGTCCTTGGAAAAATAGATGTTGATGTTAAATTCGAATACGAATCGAGTGTGAAGGAAATGAATGAAATCCCAATCTGGTATCAAGAAGTAGTAACTAATACTTATTTGCTAGTTTCCTCAAGGGCTAGTGCCTTAATTCCAACCTATGTAGCCATTTTGAAACTAGGAAGTTTCCACCTTCCTGTTAGGCACTGTTTGTAAAACTCATCTTCCATGATTAGATATTAGTTCCTGTGACTAAGATAATGCTTGCCTCTCATTTAATTCCTGAACAAATGATTTAGTTGACAATTGAGCAGAAGATCATACAGAAAAGATCCTTGTTTCCCTAAACAAAATTGGTTTCAGGAGAGTTGAATTTCAAAAACTATGCTACCTTATCCCATTGCAAATTCACTTGATACATTTTGTTTTGCTGCTCCTATAGTTTCCTTTTCCTGGCTTTCAAGATCTATCTTCTTTGCAAACCTTAATATTGTGTTCGTGTACAACCGATGATAATATTGTTTTATAAGGTTCATTTTATCTGAAGATGATGATCTGGGTTCTGCATGGGTGAAAAGGCTGGTGAAGCGTTACCATGACAAACTATATAAAGAGTATCCTTTATTAGGAAATCATGGCATTGTTTAATATTAAAATATCTTTGAATATGTTTTTGGAATTTTAAATAAATGAGGACTTTGGTCATGTTGCATTAGTTATACCGGCCTGCTTTATCAGCCAAATGTACTTGGTTTGTAGGATCTTTAGACCTTAACTCATTAAAAGATATTGTATTGCTGACATGTCAGCCTACAGAAGTGGCAAGGTCTACAATAGTTCAAACTATAAATTTGTTCATGAATGTTAAAGCATGATTTTGTATTAAATGCTTACGATTCTTGTGCTGCACAGATTGGCCTAAGGTGGAGAACAGAAAAGGAAGTAGTATCCGGCAAAGGTATTAACTTAGTCATTTATAATTGTTTGAAAGTGGAAAGCTATTTATTTTCTTCAGCTTTTGTAGGTCTTACTTTTTTGTGCATGCATGACAATTTAGCAGGACTATAATTATAAGCTGATTTGTATGATTTTGTCACAACCGTATCTATAATGCTTTCTTCTAGGGGGTTTCGATCTTTAGTCACAAGGAAAAATTTGTAAAAATAACAGGACAGTTCATTTGTGGCAACAAGAAGTGTGATGAAAGAGATGGTTTAGGCAGCTATGAGGTACAGTTCCTTGGTGATTTATATGGCCATTGTTTGTTTTCCCAAACTAACTAGAAAATGGAAAATAAACTAATCAGATTATAATGAGCAGAACCCAAAAACAAACATCATTGTGCTGCAAAAGTAAAAGGTCAAAATCTCAGAATGAGTTCTTTCTATACCATTTTAATGTAATTAATAATAAATTCAAACATCTGAGTTATTTTCGTCACTGATGAAGGTAAATTTTTCATATGTGGAAGCTGGGGAAGATAAACAGGCACTTGTGAAATTGGTGGCTTGCCCTAGGTAATATTCTTCCCATATTCTCTCAGTTATATGTTGCATTTGTGCAATAGAATTTTGCAGCAAGCATTAATTTTTATAATTATGATTCTCAAAATGTCTCATTCCATAATCTTCTTCTAGTGGTTGATATTCTTTGTTGTAGTTTTCTTATTTATTGGACTTTCTGATTTATTGTTTTTGTTACTGGTTTTATGGGATTGTATCTTGAAGATGTGCAGAAAAGCTTGCTTACAAAAGGCGAAAGGAGAAGCAAAAGGAAGAACATAGCAGAAAGAGAGAGAGGTGCATAAAATTTCTTCTCGTATTCTGCCTCCCCTTTTCTAGTTGTAAAATACTAATTTCTTAATTTGAGTCATCTTTGTTCTTTCAATCTAGGGAACAAGAAGAGCATGATGATAGACCTGATGATGAGCCTGCAAAGAGTGATCATAGAAGGACAAAAGGTTGCTACTTTTTTTTTAAGTTAAAACCAAATATGTGGCATGTTAGATGTGAAATAAAATGGTGGATCTTCGAATTTTGTTTTGGTAATTGATCATGTGTTTGGTGTTTAGATGGCAAGCAAATGCATTTGGAACTTATGCTTGGCTGAAACACTCCACAAATTATTTTAGTTTTTCTTTAGCATCATCCCCATGACATATTTTTTGTTCTTCACTGTACTTAGAGCCAAATAATTCAAATATTGCAGCTCGAAAGGGTGCAAATAGCGACAGTGATGAAGAGGAAAACTTCAATGAGTTCCTTGAAGGAATGTTTCCATGATATTGTACTTCTAAGCTGTTGTAATATATATTTCTAATCTTATGAAATTAGTTCACTGTTACTGTTCAAAGTTATGTATCAGTTTCTGCACCATGGCATCATATATTTTGCATGTTGCTTTCTCTGATGTCCAACATGATGCAAGTCTGCTTGCTATTAATCATTATCTTGTTTTGTTTTCCCTTTGTTAAAACACCTTTCATTATCTTCTGTTTAAGGGATACAAGTTTTCATCTTGTTATTAGGTTAAGGTTATTGGATGTGTTAGTATACTCTTTCATGAGTTTTTTTTTTTTGAAACCCATACTCTTCATGAGTTGACCCATAATTCCACAGAATTTTTTTAAAATCATTTAAGATAATGTTAGTTGGAAAATATGAATTCAGAGGTTCAAATTGGTCTTTTGGAAAAACTTACCGGCTGTACTGAGTGGTTTCTTGCTTTAAAAGTGAATTTGACATCGTGGCTATTCACACCATGCTCTATTCCATCATTTCAAGCATGCATTCAGGTAGCAGTAGTCACAGTGACAACTTAATTGTTCGGGAAAGGTTCGGCGAGGTCAAAAATTTGTGATTTGGGAATGATTCGGAATAATCCGGATCAAAGATTTCAGTCCTACAAGGAAGCAAAAAAAAAAAATGTTCCGGGAAAAAATTGGAAAAAATTCGCGAATAATTCGTAAAATTCGGAAAAAGTTTGTAAAATTCGTGAATTATTCATGTATAATTTGGTCAACCGAATAATTCGGAGTTCAGTTCAGCATCACCAAAAAAATGAATTATTTGGGTATAATTCGCAAATCTTGTCACTGTGAGTGGTAGTAGTAGCGTAAGCCTCTCTGATCATATTTAGAATCTTGAAGCCAGTCAAAATAGAAGCAGGGTCAACTACCATCCAATGCAGTGTCTATGTAATATTAAGATCAGAGGTTCAGATTTAATCCCCGTTTAGTTCTTCGTAGGAAAGAAGTTTAAATTTTTTAAAAGCGTCTGAAATTCTGAATACAAGTGCCATTAAGTAGCTAACAGAAAGGGGAACACAAAGAAAGCAGCGTCATATCTCGGTCAAACCAGTAAATTCAGCAATTTAGGATTCCTGAAGGGGAGAAAAAAAAATAAACACACCTAAATATCCAAAAATCTCAATACAATAAAATCTACAATACAGGAAAATCAACACAGGAAAATCTACAATACAATAAAATCTCCTATAGTAAAGATATTATACATCCTGTTGCCCTTATCTCCCAGTGGTGCTCTTCCTGAGAAAGCATCAAGAGAGATCATCCAATCCATCCTGAACCGATGCCATCATACCCAAGTTTTGCCCAGATGGATACCCATGCATATGATCTTGATGGTGTTGTTGTTCGTGCTAATGTAAACTATGGTCATTCCCTTCTAAGGCTCTCTCCAAGATCTTCTGATGACTCCTTTGTTACCTTTCTGATTGTTTTTGGTAATGAGGTTACAAACTCGACAATCCTTTCTGTTATCTCCTTAATATTATCTTCCTGAGAGAACAAGCAATGCAAAATCGAATATTGAATTTTCAATTTCTGGGGAAACAATAGAAAGGACTACTGTACTGGTTAGTGCACCTGAGTAAAGGGTGTAACATGCCCATAATCAGGATGTAACTGATTCTGGTACAATATTTGATTGATCCAGAGACTGTACCATTCAGTTTGGATAGGGCAACACATGTTCATTTTACTGAAGTTTAGGTTCAAAATCCATATTAGAACCTCAAGACTCCCTATGCATGATAAAATCACAAGTAGAACAAATCATAGAAACAAATTATTACGAAACTAGATAGATCCTGTTGTATCAATGCTAGGTTCCAACGAAGGGCACTGAATACCAACATGAGAACAACTGCTACAGACCAACTCTAAACTTCAAAATAGCATTTTATTCACAAGATAGGATGATAAATTAGATTAATACAAATGCAGAATCGACTGTGGGGCTTTTGATCTTTAGAAATCACATTGACAGTACATTGTCAGAGAGTTCCTAAAAGAAAAATGATATTGGACACTGAGTGATACCTGTTTACACTAGTCTTAAAATAATATTTTAGAACATAATTCACAGCAGCAACTATCATTTGCAGAACCAAATTACAAGTGGACAATCTATTTTGTGGCAGAAACTACAATTCGGCTCACAAACTAACACCGTATACAGGTATACGGCATAGGACATGATACCAATGATTATGAAGGCCCAAAAATAAATAGATATATATACCTGTGGCCACCGCCCACCTAAATGATAAGAAAATTTTCCCTCTGGAACCGCAAAAGCAGCTCGCCTCCCTTCTTCTATCCACCTATCAGACCAGTTGTTAGACCATAGCAGTTGAAAAGGCATCTCCTTCACCCCATCCAATTCCTTCCACTCTCTCAAATCAAAGCTGTAATTCAACGCCTTAGCCATGCCAACAACCCCCCTGCTCCCATCCTTCCTCAATAGAAGAAGTCTCTGGGACTCAACTGCTGGCATGTCGATAGACCTAGAGCAACAAAGCCTCATCAATTTGGAAAACATAGAAGGAGACTTGAGTATTAACCGTCCTGCTACCGGTATGCCAATAGCCCAATAAGGAAATGCTGGAAGCCCAGCCGACGAGTCAAGAAGCGTTACACTTCTAACCAAAGACGGGTATGAAGCCGCAAAATTAGCCCCTGATGCCAACATGGAATCATGGATAACCAAATGCACTGGCCCCAAGTTCATCTCTCTAACAACCTCCTTGATCACGTGGCCGATTTCAGCCGGTCCATATGGCGAAAAGCTCTCTTTAGCTCTGATCTCCTCATATGGCGCGTGGCCGGTTTCGACCATCTGATCAAAAGCCCAGAATATACCTTTCTCTCTAATCTGATTAAACACATCCTCAAGGCCGCCAGGAACCCGGGGTATCTCAGAGAAACCCGAGCCGGGCGGGTCAAGAGCCACAGTTCGAAGTCCACGAGAGCGCAATGCTGACAAGACATGGCGAAATGAGAAGGAATTACAGGCCAGGCCCGGGAGCAAGAGCACAGTTTCGCTGAATTCAGCCGGGCTGGAATCGATGGCGAATACGCGAAAGGGGAGGTCGGGGGAGGGGTGGATCTTAATGAGCTTGCCTTGGGAGAAATGGAGGCGGAGGTCGGGAGGGAGGGAGAGAAACCACGAGTGCTGGTCGCGTTGGGAGAGCAAAGGAGAGAGGAGGAGGGAGAGGAGGCCTACGGATATGGTGAGGTAGGTCCAGAAGGCCAGGGCGCCGACCGGGCGGCGCCGGGGATTGCTGCCGCCGGGTCGGTCTGGAGGAAGAACTGGTTGTTCTCTCGACTCAGGCTTGGGCTTGGGTTGGGCTTTTCCTTTAGACGGGGAGTTGCTGGGAGAGCGATCTGCCATTGCCAAAGCTTGAGGGGAGCTCGAAGCAGGGGAGACAATAGCGAGTGGAAAAGGAATGGTTGCCAGTGGCGAGGAGGTGGGGTGCTGTACAAAAGTTGGCAGTCATCTCCTCGAAGTAAGAGAAGTGATTCAATGTGACCCCTCAACTTTTTTTAAATTAATTGACAAGTACTTAAAATTCAGTCGTACGCTCGTACCAAATGAAATAATATCGAGGTGAAACAAATATGTATAGTTTGTTAACAAATAAATCTGACAAATATTCAACAAATAAATCTAACATATCTCGGGTTCATAAAATTTGTTAAACAAATAAATCTAATATGTATAGTTTGTAATTCTAACATATAATCCCTTTAATGTCTCGGGTTTAAAAAAAACAATTTCAACATTTGAATATGAGATCTATTTAATCTAATTTAATAGTGTTGTTAGAAATATTACAATGGGTGCATCTATGTATAGTTTGCATTTTTATGGGTTTCTAACATATAATTCTAATTTTGAGGATAATTAAGTGCTAATTAAAAATAAATCCGAATTTAAAATTTAAATTACTAAAAATCCGAATTTAAAAATAAATATAACATAACATACTAAAATCTAACATATCTAACGTATAAAAAATGAATCTAACATATTAAAATCTAAATAAATCCGAATTTAAAATTTAAATTACTAAAAATCTGAATTTAAAAATAAATCTAACGTACCATATTAAAATCTACATGGTTTTGGTCCGGTCCACCACGGGTTTTGTCTGGTCCGGTCCGGTTTTGACACGGTCCACGGGTCAAGACCCGTCCGGTCTAGTCCGGGTCTAGTGGAAAACACCTGCCAAAAACCGTATTAGGCCCATCCCTAGCAACGGTCCGGTCCACCACGGGTTTGAACCCCGATCCAGTCCGGTCCGGTCCAGGATTGGGCGGTCATTTTCAATACACTAACAGGATATACAATGACTTCACCTTGTTAGTTTTAATTGGTTGTAGTTTAATTTTTTTTTTTTTTTATAAAAGGCCAAAGATTGCCCATTTCATTTGCTTGAAATCAAGTTAACTTACAGCTGAAAAGAGAGAGTTGTAAAACAGTGCTAAAATAAGGATATAATTTGTTGTAGTTTAATTCCTACAACACGCTTTGTTCTTAGTAAAAATGTAGGTTAAATATTATACATGATTCTCCAAAAAAAGGACAGAAAAATTGTTGAATGGAAGTGAACAATATTCATTCACATCCCATAGTAAGGTACCTTGTGAAAGGAATGATCACAAGATTAAGCAATAGTAGAGTATTATATTAAGGATGAATATAATGACACGGCATGAGCCTGCAATATTGGTTCTTTCTCTTGTAGAAACATACCAGAAATCCTCTCATCATCAGAAGCTCGAATGAAGTTTCTTTCGGTTAGAATCTCCAATGAAGTAGCGTGAACTTTAAAAGAAAAAGCCCTCTTCAAAACCGTAAAAGGCCAATTGCACTTAAAGAACAACAGGCAAGATCTTTGTCATAAGCCATGTGTAGACCACAGCTAGAATGCCACCAACTGGAATAGTGACCACCCAGGAGGCGACAATCTCCCGAACCGTCTCTGATCTAACGCTATTTAATCCTCTTGCAAATCCAACCCCCATCACTGCGCCGACAAGTGTATGTGTTGCGGAAATGGGAAGCCCAAGCTTGGATGCAATAAGAACTACTGACGCTGCTGCAAATTCAGCTGCAAACCCTCTGGTTGGCGTCAATTCTGTAATTTTCTTGCCAATTGTTGCTATCACTCTGTAGCCCCACATTGTGAGGCCGGCGACAATTCCAAAACCGCCCCAAGCAAGAACTTCCAATGGAATTACTATCTCAGCTCCACTAAGACCACCCTGAAGAATCGCTAATGCAGCTGCTAGCGGGCCTATGGCATTGGACACGTCGTTACCTCCATGAGCAAATGACATGAAACAAGCAGATAACACCTGCATGTAGCCAAAAACCCCATAAACTATCTCCAACTGAGCCCCTTTAGGACCAGCTATATCAGAGAGAAACCCGACATTCTGCACAAGAGGTTGGTCAGTTGGAGTTGGTTTGTTTGCCTCTGAAGATAATAGATGACCGAGTTGCCTTGTGATGACATTACTAACAATCAGTGCTCCTATTGTGCCGCAAGCTAATGCTTGTAAGAGTGCTATTAGGAAGATTTTGCTAAGAGGAAGAGCAGCAAATGAGATCCCAGCGACTCCCAAAAAGACAGCAATGGGTGCTGCAGCTGCTGCTGCCTGCCCTGGATTCGGGGCACAATACACAAACTGCATGAAAGTTGCATATCAGCATGCAGGAAAAAAAAATTGAAACAATATTATGTCATTGTTTAAATACAGAATAATGATGTACTTAAATATTACTAGAGCTGGTATCAAATGTTCTGGACTGGAGGGTCAAAACCATTAAAGAGATGATCAGTACTACTAAAAGCAAAATAGGCCATGGTAATATGCGGATTCCTTCATTTAATCCTAAAAATAGACAATAATATTAACTAAAAAGAAGAAGAAAATTTGCTAACTTGATCAGTGGCAAATTTCATCTAGTTTATCAGTCTGGCATATCTGTATCAGTACTAACTCAATTTTTTTTTTTTTTTTGACATAGTGTTGATCAAGTAGTGCAATCCTTGATTTCTTGCCAAATATTATTTGCTAAGGCCATAATTTGGATTTAAAAGTTGTTAGTTTCACATGTAACCGAGAGCTTACTCGCCGTATGCATTTATACACAACGAATGAAGCTGCTGCACCAATAACAGGAGAAATGACCCATGATGAAGAAACTCTTGCTAATGAGATCCAAAAAACTGCACCAACTCCACCATATACTAGCCCAAATCCAACCATTGCACCCACAATACAATGTGTGGTGGAGACTGGCCAGCCGAAGAAAGAAGCAACCTATATTATCAGTAGAAGAATAAGATTTGACTATAATTCACAGTAGTTAATCTACAAATATTGTTACAAAAAAAAGTTAAAACAAAAAGTTGATCGAAACGGGTGGAATATTTATAATTTTAAAGATGAGCTAAACTAGTTAATTACAGACCCAGTTCTTTAAAAAGATAAAAAAAGAATTGAAAAGGGTGGAGGATCAATGGAGTAAGCCAAGAAAAAATGGTTCAAATTCAGAACTCTATGAGCTAAATTTTTCCAAGAAGTGAACTGAACTTAAAAAAGGACCGTAATTTATTGCGAATGTCAACCATTTGAAACTTAATTCAGCGTTGATATCACAAAATTTTCTTTATATAGTATGCAAGTTCCTTTTCTAATTAATGCTCGTGATATTTACAAATGATTTTAGAAACTGGAAGTATGTTTTCTTCATAAAGATCATCAACACTAACATGTCCCTAAGCTTTTGCTTACAGATGTTTTAAGGGTCGGTAAACTACATTTTTATAATGAATTTTGGCGCAGCACATGAAAATTGAATTTGGTTCAAAGCTTATGATGAATCTCAATAGTTACACCAGATTCAGAAAATTAATGCGCCAGGAAGGGGCAATCAATAATGTGCTTTTTGTAAGATGAGAAAAGGAAGATGTTGCAATGTGTCTACCTGCAACCAAGTGCCAGCAGCAGCTAGAGAAGAAAGCAAGCCAGTGAATAGCAGAGACTCCTTCCCTTGAAAAACAGATGCCACAAGGATGCCTTTTTGCATGGTGTTGGTAACATGTGTACCCATGAGAAATGCTCCAGAGAACTCGAGCACAGCCGCCGTCACAACGGCTTGTCGCAGAGTCAGAGCCCCTGAACCCACCGACGTCCCCATTGCATTAGCCACGTCATTTGCACCGATATTCCACGCCATGTAAAATCCCGACAAGAGCGTCAGATACGAAAGCACCTTCATCTTCATCCCCACTGTCTGGCTAACCGATTTCATCGCAAGAGGAAATGCGAGTGCAGCGAAGACTATCATTGCAGTGATGGCAAATGCGGTCCTTGAGGAGATGTGAAAGGCATCTGCCATGCCTGACAGCTCTGATTCTGAACCTGGGGACTCTGTATCTGTCGCCTCCTCGGATGCCCCAATGTTGGTAGATTCATCGTCAGCGCTTGCATAAGAGGACAAACTAGCAGAAGGAATGCGATGCTGGCACAACAAGGTATTGATTTTGCGAGACAGTGATGGTAGCTCCTCTCTGGGATAACAGGTTTTCAGAAAAGAAGTGCCCGGTTTTAGACGTGTGACGCTGTTTCGAAGGAGGAGACTAGAAATTCCTCCTCTCACTCCATTACAACGGGTCATGGAGAAGTAAGGAGAGAAAGGTGCCATGGTGGAGAAAGTAAGGGATGAAAAAGGAACGTAATGAAAGGACTAGGAAAGAGGGGAAGAGAAGAGAAAGAGAAAGAGAGTAGGTGCGGCCATTGGAGGTGGGAAAAAAATGTGGGCATGTTGAGAAAGGGAGAGATGATGAAGAAGAGGGTTTTGGCATTGCGTGGTGAGGATAAGTCCCAGCTGCGATCAATGAGTGGTAGCGGTGAATCTGGAAAGATTCCATCCTAATCCACTTATAGTTGTCTTGGCCCAATATCAATCAGGTCTCCATCCATTGTTTGTGACCACTTGACGATGCACAGTATCTTGCTTTGTACAATCTCTGTCTCTGTCGCGCAGGAATTTAGCCTGTCGTCGGCTCGTCGCCTTTGCCCATCGTCGAAGCTGCCCACTAGCCGAGCACTTAAAAGCAATTAAGCTTAATATTTCTAAGACAATCGGATCGGTCAATTTGGTGCATTCTTAGTTTACAGCACCAGCTTGAAGCTAAAGCATGGCATCTTTGGCGAAGTTGAAATCGGCAATTTGGGATGAGGACGAGAAGAAGCTGTAATATCTCTATCTATGTATTTCCCGGTTTTGTGTTTGTGTTTTTGGATTCGTAACCTCATTTTGATAATTAGCTTGCCATTTATGTTATTCCGTGATTTTTATTAATATCCAAAGTTAATTAGAAATTAATAAATATGTCCAGATTCGCTGGTTTTTAATAAAAATGTCCGTATCAGTCATTTTTTGGCCAGTACCCATTTAAAATACTACCGGCCAAAAAATGGCCGGTACCCTATTTTTTTTTTTCTGTTTTAGACTCTATAAATATCAATTTTTCTCTCTCCCCCTCACAACTCTCTTCCATCCTGCCGAATCTCGTGTTGTTTTCATTAATCACGTGTTGTTTCTTTGAAAATACAAGCGTGAGAAAGAATTCAAAGTCACAATTAAATTCGCAGATGTATCATTCAAATCAGTAAAGTGCACACAAATTGAATTATTAAAAGCAACCGAGTGATTTTCTACCTATCTAAAAAAATAGTAAATTTTTTTTTAGAAATGTAAAATTTGGTTTGCAAGTACATATTCACATGGAGATCATGTTGAACGGTTCGGATCGACCGTTAGAATTTTGAAAACTCAAATATTGAGCCGTAGCACAGAGGCCCTCTATGCTACGCGTAGCACCGTAGCCAACTCCTATGTATACACACACTTTTTAGTAAAAAGTAAAATGGAAAGTTTATAAAAAAAAATGAGTTTTAATAGAAAAGTCAATATATTGGATAAATTTGTGAGTATTCAAGATTTTTGAGGAGCATATGTGAAAATTCCCCTTAATTAGGGGTACATCATTTGTTACCTTTTGGCTTCTCCTATTTGCTTTTGACAAACTATTAACTAACTTTTTGTACTAGATTGTTTCTCAGGCTTTACTTAAAAAATATTCAAAATTAACTATATATTACAGAAAAAGTTAAAAATTAATTTACACAGAAATTTATTATGCATTCAGAAAATTTTGAATAAGAATAAATAAAAATCTTGAAATATATATTAAACACATATAAAATGGTGAACGGACAACATGATTAGCCGCAAAGTAAATTATCAAAGAAGTAAAAGAAGTTATATTACTTTAAGAGTTATGCTGTATTTAGCCGAATTTTTTTTAGTTACCACAGTAAAAAATAGAATTTAAATGATTATCACCCGGCCCAAGCTATTTTCAATTCCACTACCCACGCGGACCCAGTTCACGCACCAAATTGGGGTAGTGCGCGGACTGGGTTGGCGCACCAAAATTGGTGCTCAAACGGGGTGAAATGCACTGAAGAGCAGTAAAAATTTCGGAATAGTTGGTGCTCTAACCCAGTCTGCACACCAGTTGGTGCGCCAATCCAATCCGCGCACCAACCCATTTTAGTGCGCGAACTGGATCCGCGTGGGTGGTAGGATTGGAAAAGGCTTGGGCCGCATGATAATTTTGATTTTATGCTGTGGTAATTAAATAAATTTCGGTGTATTTAGACACAAAATACATATCTTTTAAATGAGAAAAAAAAGTATGATATAAATTATTCAATCAAAATATAATGAAAGAGAAATAATTGAATTAGACGGACGAGAATATGAATGATATATCATATAGTAAAAATATTTGAAAGCCTTACAAATTTTATGATCAATAAATCATGTCATTATCTCAATAATACCGGGTCGCCTACACATTAAAATAATTCTAACACAAATCCAATGACCCCCATTTTTGGATATTCCCATTCAACCAAATGCATGTGTAGGGGTGAAAACGGTATGGATAATATCCGATCTGTATTCGATCCGTATTTAAAAATTAGATGTGAATATCCGATATTCAAATATCCGTGTGGATAGGAATACTGATATGGTTTTACGTTTCAATTATCCGTATCCGAATAGGAGATATATATCATATATTTTAATGAGGAGGGATCCAAAATTACAGTGATATATTCCTAAATTTAAACGAAATTAAGTGAACAAGCTTATATATATGGTTGATTATAAAATAGAATTAATCTATCAAAACTACTATTTTTGTCCTTGAGGGAATTGTGTTCGTATAACTGCTTCAAGCAAAAATATAAATTATTTCATACAAATAAAGTTATAAATTGGCTCCTACGTACTGTAGCACTTTAAAATATGAAACAGCATCTTCCTAAATTAAATTAAAATTATAAATAGAAGGTAGTTTACAAAGGCAGAGTCGGTATTCAAAAGAAATAAAATCTCATAATTAATTATGGGCCTCACTTTCCTTATTTGTTGTTTTAAATTTTGACAGAGTAGGTTTAAAAATAACCAGGGGCTCCAATCCTTTCACCACCTTCTTTTTTTCATTTTATATATATACAGCTCCACCGATTCAATTTCATTCTCACATTCTAATTTTCATTTTCTAAAACCCATTAAACCTCATCTCCCTCTACTCCTTCAATAATGGCGGTTACGACTTGTTATCTAGTTCTCCCGGTGGATTTGATTGATCTTGATAGTGGAACTACGCTCCAGACTGGGTCCATCGTAGTGCTTCCCGGCCAAACCTTCTTGGATGTCATCAAAGTGCTTTCTATGATTGCCGGAACTAGCGATGACAACCTAACCGTCTTTATTGAGCGCGATACCAAAGAAAGAGTTCGAATGGTTGCGCAATCAGACCTTGTATGTCAGAGGGCCGTGCACTTGCACGTGTTTGTCGGCCTTCCTCGGGGCGCGTGTAGGGTGTGCGAAAAGGCCTTAAATTACTGTCTTGTCAAGGAATTTCATCTGTGCGCTGAAGATGAGATAATATTGGGTGAGTATTTCTTTAGGTCGCCGGCGGGGCCGATCCAAAGGCCGACACATGATGCTGCCACGGTCTAGGAGTGTTTTGTGCCACCTCAATTTGCATAGGTGTGCCTTGAGTGTTTTGAGGGTTAATTTGAGGTTGTTGGATTGATGGATTTTCAAGGTTTCTACTGTCATTTTCTGGCACAATAGTAATAGATGAACTGGTGTTATGGTGGATATATGGTACGTGGTTGTAATGTGATGTCAAAGTTTAGGTTATTCTTCAGGTATAGGAGTGGGTCATATTGTGGGGTCGTCTCTAGTCTATGTATGTGTAGGTGTGGTATTATGAGTTGAAATTTCATGTGTTTTGAGTTATAATACAAGGTTGAGCAATGTTATTAATATTTTATGGTACCGAAATTATTTACTATCTTCCAATATGAGTCTAAGCATTGTGTTAATTTTCCAACTGGTACATGCTGGTATCAAATTGTAATGCATATTCATTTTTGAATAATTGAGAATCTTATGTGATTATACAAAGTTGATAATCTTGTAATGAGAACCATTTCTTTGGATGGATTGTTGTTCTATGCCTTCTTTATAATTCTCTATAATGGAATGCATTTTAGTAAACCAAAGAGTTGCTGAGCTGTTTTACGTTTGTTAATGTGATCAAATTGGTTTCTGAGAAAACTTGTTACTTTTCTTGACAAAATGAAAGATATTCTTGAAAATGAACAACTGACTTCCTTTTACTTCTTCGCTATGATTCAATGTCACCTGGTACCAACACATTTCTCACATTCTGGTATGCCAAAGAGTATTGCGAAATATATCCATGTGTGAATCTCTTATTTATTTCAGTTTAGGTAGCAATTCCTTAATTATATATGGCACTTCTATCTTTGAAATATCTGTATCGAGGACATTTTCCATCTCATAAAATTTAATGGAAATAAAATACTTGTACTGATTTCATGGTAAAAAGGAGCACGATTTATTTGTTGTGTTTGCTTTCGCTTTAACAATTAATTAAAAAGGATATGGTTCCTGATAAGCTATAGTTTGTTCAACATAAATTATATGCTTTTGTTTTCGCAAATAAATCATTCATAAGTCATAATGAAATTGGATGCCTTTACCCCTATCAGGTATGCTTTCACAAGTAGTTTTAATTACAAACAAACTTTGGTAGTCACTACCAAATCTTCTAAAAAAAAAATTTAATTACAAACATACTTTCTTTAGTAGCCACTACCATTAATTGCTGAACCAGGCTAGACACCCAAATCGGAGGTAAAGGCAATTTGAGTTAGGTGGTGACTACTAAACTTTAGTAGGAGAAATGAGAGGTAGCACAGTTGATTAGGAAAAAGATTTTAAGACTGTTAGTTACTCAAAAATCGAGAGTTTAATTCCCCCTCACAATTTCGCAATTTCTGTAAAAATTTTCAAAAAAAAAAAACTTTAGTAGTCACTATCAAATCTCATCGCGCAAAGGTGGTGCAAACCCCACCTCAGAGATGAGTTTTACCTCAACAGAGGTAGGTTTCTTTGAATTTATTTTCTCGGTTTTTTTTGGCAGCAATTTGCTGAAGTGTGTGGCTAGCTTGGGATTAAAATTGAGGACCCTTTTCTTCCTTTCTAGAGAGTGCCCTTTTATAGGCAATGCCTAGGAATTGAGGGCCAACATTTTTATTAATATCCAAAGTTAATTACAAATTAATAAATATACTCACTAACGTTGAGAATTTATAAAAATATCCATATCGGCCATTAAATAGCCGGTTTCAATTTTTCTATTATTCAATCTAAGTAGCTCAGTAAATTAGTTATATAATAAACTTGTAGAATACCAATTTTTATTATTTTTGAATTTTTTTTACTATTTTTTATGATTTATGAAAGATGGCACAAAATCGGCATAATTTAGCGTAATTTAGTGTAATTTAGCGAAATTTAGTGTAATTTAACATAATTATTGTAATTTAGCGTAATTTAGTGTAATTCAGCGTAATTTAACATAATTTCAAGTAATTTAGCGTATTTTAGTATAAATATGCTAATTATATATCAAAAAAAGTAATCTAACAAATATTTAAAAAAAAATCGAATTTTTAGTGTTAGATTTCAGCATCTTGCTATTCATAGTGTCTCTAAAAAAAAAATTAGTATTGGCCATTAAATGGCCGGTACCGGAAAAAATTGAAACCAACTATCTAATGGCCGGTATGAATATTTTTATAAATTCCTAACATTAGTGAGTATATTTATTAATTTGTAATTAACTTTGCATATTAATAAAAATGTTGGGATTGAGGGTTTAGAATCTTGATTTCGGCTAAAAGGTCGTGGGCTTTGATTCTGATAGGGGCTTTACTGGGCAGTGTTGTCCGTGCCTTATCCCATATGGGTAAAATTCAAAATAGGGGTGCAAACGGATTGGATAATATCCGACAATATCCGGATCCGTATTAAAAAATTAGATACGGATATCCGATATTCGAATATCCGTGCGGATATGATTTTGAATATTAATTATTCGTATCCGAATAGTAGATATATACTATATAGTCTTAATATATGAGCTGGCTATGGTGAGTTGCGAAGTAAGATGTCATTTTACTTCACGTTCATATTTTTATTTTGAAAATCTAAATAACCGATCCGAGCTCAACATGTTCTCCATATTGAAATGTTCTTGGAGACCAAATTTTATATTTTTTGAAATTTTTTTACTATTTATTAAGCCACTTTGAAAATCGCTAATCAAATGGTCAAGAATTTTTTACTGTTTTTACTGTTCATCCGGATCTGTGATTTTCAAAGTGGCATAATAAATAGTAAACAAATTCCAAAAAATGTAAAATTTGGTCTCCAAGCACATTTCAATATGGAGAACATGTTGAGCGGTTCGGATCGGTTGTTTAGATTTTCAAAATGAAATATGAGCGTGAAGTAAAACAACGTTTTACTTCACAACTCACCATAGTCGATCTCTTAATATATATTATGAAAATATTTATGTATATATCTATAAATATCCGATATCCTATCCGTATCCGTACGTATTCGTCTAATATCCCATTCGTATCTGTATCCGAAAAATAAAAACAGATACAAATATGATTTTACCACTATCCCATCTGTTTGCACCCCTAATTCAAAACCATGGTCCTTTTAGCGAACAATTTTGTGTATACTAAACTTAGCTTGGATCAGAATCTTTTTTTTTTCTTGAAACAAAAAATTCTTTTCTGCATTAACATATCCCATAAAACTAAATTAAACAATCTCATCTCTTGAATATAATAGAAAAGTTAACCTAGAGTTGACTCGAATTGCAAAGTGAACGATTTTGTCAGCAATGGCGAAGTGCAAATTAGGGATAGCCGTTGAAGAGAAGTTTGAATTGTTGAACGGAGCAGAAGAGAAGGAAGAAAGGCGTGATGGCCTGATGGGCTGTTGTTGGGCCTAGAAATAATTAAAAGAAAGAGAGCTGATGCTGACGAGTGGGTCCCTGGCACAGAGAAGGGTGAAGTCGCTCCAATGACTTTAATTAACTGAATCATAGCCGCGACCTCCTCTTTAAATTGGATCCGCCCCTGCCTCCTCTTTACCAACCGATCAACGATGGCTGGAAAAAGAAAGGCAAGCAACCAGCTCCACCATTCCAAGGATCTAGATTTCTGCTGCTCTCGACGACGCGTGGCATACGGTCAGGCTCTATAAGGTTGAGGAACTTCTGAGAGTTATGTACGTAAACTTTGTTGAAGATTATGATGAATTCTACCACAGCGACCAATTTGAGAGCCCGGAAGAAATTGAGGAGCTGCTCCGTAGATTTTGCCACCCGGCAAAGCAGCTTCAGGATTGGCAATGCGGTCACTGAAGGAAAGGTGGTGCTGGCCTGTGACAAGGTCTCGACTGATGAGCTCTTGTTCCGTGAAGCAACGGTGGATTCCGTAAGGTTTTTTTTTTTTTTTTTGCATTTAACAATCAATCGTTTAACAAATGATTGCTTTAGAATGCGTTTAACAGGGGCGGAGCCCTGTGAGAATCAAGGAAGGCACCTGCTCCTCCATGTGAAAAGAAACATCATAATATATACTTCATAATTAATTTATAAGAATGATAAATGTAATTAGGCTTATACTTTCTGGCTCCGCCCGTTGATGTTGGCCTATTCAAGGCCTATGTTATTTTGTTTAGTATTTTAATGGAAGAGAGAAAGAGAAAGAAGAAGAATTCTTATGCAAAAAATTTCATTTTATTATGTTAAGATACTCTTACAGATGACATACTTCCTATTTATAATTCATAAGATGACTTTTACAAACCTACGAACATAAATATAATTAAACACAACACAAATACTAAATGCATGAATTGCACTCCTAAATATGTCATTTAAAAACATAAACAATTAATCTATCTAGAAATCTCAAATACATTTATCTAACAATTTGACTAATTGACCCATTTAATATTTTTTCTTATTCCAAAAATATTAATTTCAACACTCCCACTTAATGTTTTTGTTTGTCATATCCAATAATTCTCGAAGATAACAAACTTGTCACATGGAAGCGCCTTCGTGAAAATGTTCACCAATTGGTCTCCGGTCCTCACATGCTTGATAAGAACCTCTTCATCGTCAGCTGCTGCTTTTTTATCACACTTTTATTAGAGAAATCTCACTTGAACTCTCACACAACCTACGCTCTGATACAACTTATGTTTGGCCTATACAAGGCCTATGTTATTTTGTTTAGTATTTTAGTGGAAGAGAGAAAGAGAAAGGAGAAGAACTTTTATGCATAAATTTTCATTCTATTATGTTGAGATACTCTTACAAATGACATACCTCCTATTTATAGACTATATGGTGACCTTTTACAAACATAAGAACATAAATATAATTCAATACAAATATCAAGTGCATGAATTGCACTCCCCAACATGTTTCTTGAAAACTATAAACAATTAATCTATCTAGAAATTCCAAATATATTCATCTAACTATTTGACTAATTGACCCATTTAATATTTTTTTTTTCCAAAAACATTAATTTCAACAGTTGACGCTCTAGCCCCTTTAGGTACGTACTTGCTGGTGCCTATTTCTAGGAAAATGTAAAATAGAGAAGGTTCTTAATTATATGAAATAAGTTGGCTTTAGAAATTTTTAACAGAGTTGCTGTTAATTGCTTGTTTGCTTCTTCTGTAATTGGGAAAAAAGGGAAAAACAGAATCTGAAGTGGCTAAGCTTACTCCTCTGCATGTGTTGCATCAGATTTACAGTTGAACCACATTAAAATTAATTATTACAAGTTTTGTTAAGCATGATTGTAAGAGAATAGAAGGATTCCAAACTTAAAAACAATCAAAAACTGGTTTCTCTTCTTAGAATTCATTGTTTTGTTCCAGGACTAATTCTTGTAATTTGATTCAGTGTTGTGTCTGTCATTCTTTTCATTAAATAAAGTTAATAATAATATTTGGGCTAAAAACTTTAAAAACTACACAACTTCAAAAGCAAATGAATTTTGTTATATCAGAGTCAATATGGAACACAATCAAGGAGCCTTTTATCATCTATTATACATACCATCTAATTTTCATTACATTGAATCGTGTAATCTCTTGTTTATTTTTCTTTCTAAGTCTAGATAGTAATCATTAGTTAGAAATAAAGCATAATGTAACATATTGTTAATTTGGTTGGCCTTAATTAGGAGTTGCTTTCTGTCATTTTCCAAAAAAAAAAAAATGGCACATCTGCAAATAGCTAGGCAAGATGTAAACAATAACACACTGCTTATTTGGTCTTTGAATTAACTTCAATATTACTCATCAATATCAGTAGCTGTAGGGTAGTAAGCTATATACTGTGATTCTGCTGTCTTTACAACCTAAGTATGAGACAATAAGCTCAATTCAGCTTTGGAATTTTTAATGCCAAGGAAGACAGCAAAGATGGATATGATTGTGAGCCGGCCGGTTAGGGCTTGATTTTGATTTTTTTTTTTATTTGGGAAAGATGAGATACTTCTTGTTTTTCGTAGATGTTACTAGCGCCGCATAGGTACGAGTGAGTGTAAGATGTGAGTTATTAGGGTTTGTATATTGAGCGGTTGGGATTTTGTGTGGTATAGCCTATGGTTAGCCACAGCCGTCTGATCAAGTGAGTAATTTGGGGATTACAAAATTTGAAACCCCTGCTATAAAAGGTTATTGCCCTAAAACATTCTCTCTAATTTGTTATGTTCCTCTTGAATTCTTCAATTTCTTCCACTTTCTGTGATAATCCGATCTAGCTCTGGCGATGTCTATGACAAGCAGCAGCGCTTCTACTGATACTATCTCCTGCATTATTTCCAGCTTGGTAAATCTCATCTCTTCTATTAACTCCTTAGTTTCAGTTCCTTCTCCTTCAACCCTGCCATCATATCGATCGTCCCTCTGGACTCCTGAGAGCCATCGCTATCTATTTGTCCCTCAGCAAAATGGGCCAGGGTTAGTTTACAACTGTGGTGGGGTTTTATTTTGGAGATATTTGCATTTGAGTAGCACATATAAATTCTTTTTAACTAAACTTGCTATTTTTGAAGGAGGAATGTTTCCATATATATATGTCATTGGAAAACCAATAACCTAAGTATTCCTTCTCTATTCCTGTCATAAATATATGTTGTCAACTGATATGCTTGTTATAATTGTGTGGATTGTAAATACTTGTTGCTTAAACCCAATATTTTATGTTGATTTTCATATAAGCTGGAAAATATTTTCATTAAATGCAACAAAATATGCAAACATCTTTTGATTTGCATTGAAATTGCGGGTCTCCTATAAATAAAACATTCCCAATATTTGCTACTTTTTTAGGTAGGAATGTATCAATATATGTCATTGGAAAAACAATAGCCTTAGTATTCCTTCTCTATTCCTGTCATAAATGACGCCAATTTATATGTTTGTTATAATTGTTGCTTGTAATTTGTGAACTCTGATGTTCAAACAATTTTTTTTTTGTTGATTTCAATGTAGGATAGAAAATATCTTCGTTAAATACAATAAAAAAAGATGCAAACATCTTTTCATTTTCATTGAAATTGCTGGTCTCCATAAAATAAAACAATCCCAATAACTACGTTTATGAAATAAAATCATTTTTCACATGATATCATTACAAATTCTGTAATTATTCGTGTATAATTTAGATTACCTTCATGTATAGTATAGCATGGCTTTAAATTGACTATTATGTTGATTCCAGGTCGATGATGCCATTGGGCAGACCAGAGATAGAATTGGGACTCGAGGAGAGGAGAAGGATGCGTTGGAGGCACTACTACAAAAAAGGAGATTCTACACTGCACATTGTACACGGTTTTTCTAATTTTATATAAAAACCGTGTGTCAAATATGAAATTGTGAAAGGGTTAAAAATATTGAGGAATTATACACGGACACTTAGTTATAAATCAGTGTAGAATTGTTTGAGAGAGCTACACGGTTTATTAGGGAAAAAAAAGCCGCGTGGAAAGAAACCGTGTGGAAAAGATTGAGAGAGCTACACGGATATTATACAAAAATCCGTGTATGAATTGCTACACGGATATTTGATTAAATAACCGTGTACAAATATTAAGAGAGCTACACGGTTTTTAGTAACATGTCCGTGTACAAATATTAAGAGAGCTACACGGTTTTCTTATCAAATATCCGTGTATAAAGGGTTATTGTACACGGCTTTTTTAATAAATAACCGTGTTTAAATTGTGACAGAGCTACACGGATTGCTAAGTATAAATCCGTGTAGAAAATCCGCGTAGGGTTTTATCCAATATAAAAGGGCCCTTCTCTTCCAGAGACTTCTAGCTCCAGCTGCGCCGTTTTGATCAAGTAATTAATACGCCCTCTGGATCTGTGTTTGAACTGAGATCTGATTTCCGCAAATTAAAGGCTAGCATAGCTGGAAGCTGTCATCTTTGAAGTTTTTATTTTCTCCTCTCTAAATTTCGAAGGTTAGTATATACATATTTTCCTTTTTCCTCTCTAATTTTCTGTTTAGTAATTATTATTGCTTATTTACTTAGGTGTGTAATATATGCATGCATGCTTGATTTAATTAGTTATTAGGTAATGTAAATATATAATTAGTGTATTGTTGTCCAATAACCGACCTATAAATGATTTTTAGGTCCATGCCCGTTCAAAATTAATCCAATAGGGATTAATTTTGAACAGTCCCCGTTTTGGGACTGCTCTTTGAATATTGTGTCTCATTTAGGATGTGAACACATATTAGTGGGTTTTAATTAGTATTTGAGGAAAGTTCGACGGTATTTTCCCTTATTGCTCCTACGAGTATGTGGTTCGTACGCATACTTGGGGAGTTAAGGGGAAATGCTGCCGAATTTTTCTCAAATACTAATTAAAACTCGCTAATATGTGTTCACATATGAGACATAATATTCAAAGAGTGGGTTAGGATTGTAAACCGGCCCTTTGTAAGCCCAAAATTTGGTACAATATATGTTGACCATGCTTGATTAATTGATCAAATCATTTTTATAATTTAATTTCCAGATGGATCGAAGTTGGATGTATGAATTGCGACGCGACAGTGAAGAATATTTGGTTCGCGTTGATGAGTTTATAAAATTTGCTGAGATGTATAGAGTGAAGAAAAAAGAAAAAGACATTTTGTGTCCTTGTAGAGATTGTAAAAATATTTTAAGATTTGTGGACTCCGAAGAAATTAGAGGTCATTTAATTTGTCGGGGATTTAAGAAGAGATATACATGTTGGATCATGCACGGTGAGAAATTTGGTGAAAGTAGTAGTACCAATAAAGATTTTAATCGTTGTGAATTGAATGATGAGAATGTAGAAATTTCTGATAATTTTGAACTTGATTGGAACGAGAATTACGAGGATGCCGAAATTTTTGATAATATTGAACCCGGAACCGACGATGATGAGATGGAGATGAATTCTGGTGAAAATGTAGAACACGAGTTTATTGAAAATCTGGAGGAAATGTTTCGTGACGCGGAAGATGAAATTAGTGATAAAAATTATGATAAATTCCAAAATTTGTCTAATGATTCCAAAAAGCAGTTGTATCCCGGGTGTACCAAATTTACGAAACTGTCAGCTGTGTTGAAATTATTAAACTTAAAGGCAGACAATGGTTGGAGCGATAAGAGTTTCACGTCCTTATTACAGCTTTTACAAGAAATGCTCCCAGATAACAACGAGTTACCCGGTACAATATATCAGGCGAAAAAATTGATATGTCCAATGGGGTTGAAGATCGAAAGAATACATGCATGTCCGAACGACTGTGTATTGTACCGTAATGAGTACGAGACCATGCATGTCTGTCCTAAATGCGGTGTTTCACGGTATAAACGTAAGGACCAGGACAGTACTGATGATTGTGACGATGACAAAAAGGGCCGGCCTCCGGCTAAGGTGTTGTGGTATTTGCCGATAATACCGAGATTCAAACGGTTGTTTGCGAATTCCAATGATGCGAAATTATTGCGTTGGCATGAAGAAGAGCGCAAGAAAGACGGTAAACTAAGGCACCCGGCCGATTCTCCTCAGTGGAGGAACATTGATAGACACTTCAAAGAATTTGGTTCCGAAATGAGAAACCTTAGGATTGTGGTGAGCACAGATGGAATGAGTCCGTTTGAAAGCTTGAGCAGTCGGCACAGTACTTGGCCAGTTCTTATAGCCATCTATAATCTTCCTCCTTGGTTGTGCATGAAACGCAAATATATAATGATGTCATTACTAATCCAAGGACCCAGGCAACCCGGAAATGACATAGATGTGTATCTCGCACCATTAATTGAGGACCTCCAGAAATTATGGCGTGATGGCGTCCCGGTCTGGGATGCGTACAGCAAAGAGGTATTTCAAATGCGGGCCATGGTGTTTTGCACAGTAAATGATTTTCCCGCGTACGGGAATTTATCGGGTTACACTTGTAAAGGAGCAAAAGCGTGCCCTATCTGTGAAGATGACACGCAGGTGCTGAGGCTGAAAAATTGTCAGAAGAATGTTTTCATGGGGCATCGTAGGTTTCTTCCTGTTAATCACCCATACCGTAAGAAGAAGAGTGCATTCAACGGGAAAATTGAGCTTGGAGTGGCCCGTCGTCCATTAGACGGGAAAAGTGTCTTCAATCGGGTAAAAAACCTTGATGTTATTTTTGGAAAATGTGCCGAAGCACCACCGAAGAATATTTGGAAAAAAAGGTCCATATTTTGGGATCTACCGTACTGGGAATTTTTAGAAGTGAGACATTGCATAGATGTCATGCATGTTGAAAAAAATGTCTGCGACAGTTTGATCGGTTTACTGTTGAACATTAAGGGAAAGACTAAAGATGGTATTAAAGTTCGGAAAGACATGGTTGAAATGGGAATACGACCCGAGCTTGCACCGCAGGAGAAAGGGAAGCGCACGTACCTACCCCCCGCACTGTGCACAATGTCGAAGAAAGAGAAAACAAGCTTTTGTGAATGCCTTCATAGTATTAAAGTTCCATCGGGGTATTCCTCGAATATTAAGAAGCTGGTGTCGAAGAAGGACCTGAAATTGCTTGGTCTGAAATCCCACGACTGTCATGTTTTACTGACACATATGATTCCGGTTGCAATTCGGGGAATTTTACCAAAGGAGGTTCGGGAAACCATTACGAAGTTCTGTTCTTTCTTCAATGCAATCAATTCCAAAGTGATAGACCCTCTAAAATTGGACTCTTTGCAAAAGGAGATCGTTGTTACTCTTTGCCAACTTGAGATGTATTTTCCGCCATCTTTTTTCGATGTTATGGTTCACCTTGCTGTTCATCTTGTGAGAGAAATTCAGATCTGTGGTCCCGTGTTCCTGCGGTATATGTATCCGTTCGAGAGATACATGGGCATCTTGAAAAAGTACGTGAGGAACCGACATCGGCCTGAAGGTAGCATTATAGAAGGATATTCCACAGAAGAGGTGATTGAGTTTTGCACCAACTACATGGCCGGTGTGGATCCAATTGGCGTTCCGAAGTCGCGATACGAGGGAAGGCTCCAAGGAGTCGGGACAATTGGGTTGAGAGCCGTAGTTGCTGATATAAATGATCTACATAAGGCACATTTTATTGTACTACAGCACATGACAGATGTTGCTCCCTACATAGATGAGCACATGACAATCCTTAAACAACAGAACTACACGAGAAGTCAGAAGTGGCTTACTAACGAGCATAATCGTTCTTTTATAGGATGGCTGAAAGAAAGAGTGAAGTCACACCCCGTACCTGAAATTGTTAAACTGCTGGGCGAAGGACCCCAAATTGTTGTCAAAACATTCCAAGGATACGAAATTAACGGTTATACTTTTTACACTAAACAGCAAAGTGAGAAGAGTACAATGCAAAATAGTGGGGTGACGTTGGTGGCGACGTCTCAAGAATTCAGTAGATCTGGGGATGGCCGGGCTGTAACAGCATCGAGGTCATATTATGGAGTCATTGAAGAAATTTGGGAGCTCGTTTACAATCCTCGCCTGAGCATTCCCTTGTTTCGGTGTCAATGGGTCGAAGACCGGGGTGTTAAAGTTGATAACGACGGGTTCACACTCGTTGATTTTAACAAATTTGGGTATGTTGATGATCCGTTTATACTCGCCAAGCAAGCCACCCAAGTCTTTTATGTCACTGACCCGAGTGATGATAGGTGGAGCGTCGTCCTATCTGGAAAAAGAAGGATTGTCGGGGTAGAAAATGTCGTTGATGAAGAAGAGTATGACCAGTTCGACGAAATACCTCCATTTTGTGCCGACATGGACCCTGAGGTAGCAACAATTGAAGAAAACGACGGAGCGAACTACATGCGATCCGACCACAATGAAGGAATATGGGCCGAGAGTACTGTTGAAAAGGAGAAAAAAAAGAGAAAAAGGAAAAAAAAAAACCCGGTGTGTAATATTTATTTTTTGTTTAAAATTTAAACTTGTAATATTTCCTTTTTAGAAACAACTTTGTAATAATTAAACATTTGTAGTTCAAATATCAAATATTAGATTCCTCTAGTTCAAATATTAGTTCATTTTTTTAATAATATTAAAAAAATTCTAGTTCAAATATTAGTATTAGTTTTTAAAATATTAGTGAATTCTGAAATAATGACATAAAAAATAAAATATTAGTATTAGTTTTTAAATATTAGTATGAATATTAAATATTACGAATAAAATATTTGTAGTTCAAAAATAAAATATTTGTAGCTCTCTGGTTCAAATGTTAGTTCATTTTTTATAATAATGGTACAAAATTTCTATTTCAAATATTAGTATTAGTTTTCAAAATATTAGTTAAGATATTATATAATAAAAATAAAATATAAAATATTAGTATTAGTTTTTAATTACTAGTACAAATATTAAATGTCTATAGTTCAAATTTTAATAATAATAAAAAACCGGGTATTAGTTATTATTAGTATAAGTTTTAAATATTAGACGTGATACTATATATTTTAGATAATTTATTATTAGTTTAAATAATATAAAAAATAAAAAGAAACATAATTTAATATGTTTGAACTTTTTGTACACGGACTTTTAGTTAATAGTCCGTTTATAAATAGTCATTGTACACGGATTTTCGATAAAACCGTGTATAAAGGTTCGGAGAGCTACACGGACTTTTACTTAATAGTCCGTGTATAAAGGTTCGGAGAGCTACACGGACGTTTACTTAATAGCCCGTGTACGTTGCTTTTGTACACGTATTTTTAATTAAATGACCGTGTATGATTCTTAGAAGACGAAATTCAAAATTAAACGACCTTGAAAAGCCTTTTGTACATGGAATTCGAGAAGTTGCCTTAATTATCTTTTTAATTAAGAAGACGAAAAGACTTCAAAATTCAATATAATCTGATGAGAAACTCTCCATTTTCGATTACTTTTCTCTGAGAATTTGGAAGCTAAGAAATGGCAGCTTCGGTGCCACCGGAAGAAGACGCAAATGTGCCATGGCCATTGCCCCCCGAAGATGCTCCCGAAGTCCCTCCCGGCTATGAAATGCCTCCTCCCAACTACAGGAGGACATGGCCATGGCCGCCCTCAAATGTGCCACGACGAAGCCCAAGGGAGCACCCACCACCAAAGCCCTACAAAAGGAGGGGCAATCCCTGGATCAGGCCAAAGAGCCCCTGGATTAAAAGGAGGGGGTCAGGCCAAGGAGCAATCCAGTGAATTAGGAGCTAGTGTTTAATTAAGTTATCTTTTTTTTTCGTTTTGTTTTGATGTAATATATTTTTGTTCTTAATTTAATCTGCATTTTGTTTTCTTTCCGTTTAACTATTTTGTTAAATACTTCATGCATGCTATCTAAATAAATACTGTTATAGATATAAATTAGCAGTACAAAACAACCAACAAATAATTAATTCATGGATAATCACTAAAAAGTAAATTATTTAAAATTAACTTAAATAATCTGTCTAAATAATATCATTAAAATTTAAACTTGTAATATTTCCTTTTTAGAAACAACTTTGTAATAATTAAACATTTGTAGTTCAAATATTACGAATAAAATATTTGTAGTTCAAAAATAAAATATTTGTAGCTCTCTGGTTCAAATGTTAAATGTCTATAGTTGAAATATTAATAATAATAAAAAAACAGGGTATTAGTTAATATTAGTATAAGTTTTATATATATTAGATATGATATACTATATATTTTAGTTAATTTATTATTAATTTAAATACTATAAAAAAATAAAAAGAAACATAATTGAATATGTTTTCCCCTTTGTACACGGACTTTTATTTAATAGTCCGTGTATAAATAGGCATTGCACACGGAGTTAACTATATAACCGTGTATAAAGGGGAAGAGAGCTACACGGACTGTTAAGTAAATGTCCGTGTACAAAGGGTAATTGTACACGGACATTTACTTATTTGTCCGTGTATAAAGATAAATTGTACACGGTTGTGAAATTAATAATCCGTGTAGAAAGAGTTAACAAATTGTACACGGTCGTGAACTTAATAATCCGTGTAGAAAGAGTTAAAAATATAATTCAAAAGACCTTTCTCTTCTAAATTTTCATTAGCCGCGCGCCGTTTGAGTTCCAAAACCTCCAAACTCTCCCCGGCCACTGCCACCACTCCGGTCCACTCCGCCATTGTCGGTCCTCTGCCACCTCTCCGGTCAACCCTCTCCTCTCTCGGTAAAGTACTCTTCACTTCTCTTATTTTGGCCGAGTTCGGGTTGTTGATTTTCCCAACTCGTTGGAATTAATTTCATTTGGGGTTTAGGGTTTAATCAGGCCAGTAAATCTAGAGCTCGAGGGTATTCCTGTTGGTTTATATCGAGTTAACCAATTTTTTTTTTAGAAGAAATTAAGAGGAAGGTTTTTCTGTTTTTAATTTAACTCGAAATCAGTTTTTCAGTTTGAATTAAAATCAGTTTTTCTGTTTTATCATATATGTTTTATTTTTTCTGTTGTAATTTAAAAACTGATTTTCCCAATTTAAAAACAGAATTTACTTGGTTTTATCATATATTTACTGGTTTTGCATGCACAACCAAGGAGAAAGTTAAAAACTTGTTTTAATTAACACTTTTAAAACATATATGAAAACATTGCTTATTTTTTTTTTACTTTTTTTGTGGGTGCCACTTTACTGTCCCTAGCTAATACAAAAAAAAAAAAAACAGCTTGCACCATGTTTAAATTTCTGACTAAAAGAGATTGTTTTTTTTGGTCTGTATGGATTTCTATTAAATTTGATGCTCAATCTATGTAAATTAATTAGGGTGGATGTATGCAAAACCTATTAACTAAATTGATTAGAGATAATACCATATTCTGTAAGCTTATCACCTAGCTAGCTGGTAAATTGATTATAGACATTGATCTTGTAAAAGTACTCCAAATGGCCAAAATGACCTCTGCTGGTAAATTGATCAGTGCAGATCAATGCAGGGGCCAAAACATATTTATGAATTGACCAACCGACAGAGGACTCCAAAACACACAAAATGGACACAAATTTCATATTTTTCAGATTATATTTCAATTTTATATGATTTTTCAAAGTTCAGCTTTTTAATTCTTATTTTTAGGATATTTAAAGGTGCAGAATTTTCATTTTGAGAGGCTGAACTTTGGAAATTTATATAAAATCGAAAAAAATCAGAAAAATATGAAATTAATGTCCATGTTGTGTGTTTTGAAGTCTTCCATTTAATTGTGGTGTTCATTTTGCATTTTACACATAGGTTCATTAATTTCTTTTAATATTTCTTTGTATGGCAGAACCATGTCGGCTGAGGGTCAGCACACAGATGCGACGGCAGAAGAGCATCAGCAAGCTACTGCCTCATCAGAAAGAAGGAAAAGAGGTCCGACAATGTGCACAAGCACGTCTGAGAAGAAGCAGTTGGAAATCCGGTTCACGGACGACGGGCGTGCGGAAGGTCCAAACCGAATGGCGTACTCAAATTGGTGTTGCAATTTGGTGAAGCGAAAGGCAAGTATCCTTGTAGAGAGTTGGAATAAGTTTGATAAAGAGGAGAAGAACGACTGGTGGAACATGGTGAAGGTAAAGCACCGAACAACTCTTTACTTTATTTTCATTGTTGTACATGAAATTAAATGCAGTTAATTTGGTGTCACTCAGGCTCAGTGGAACATCGAGAGCGATACCCCAAAGGTCAAGACTCTGAGGATCATGAACGAAGGTTGGAAGCAATTCAAGAGCACGCTGAAGACAGAGTTCATGGACGAAGGGAGAAGTCCGGTAGGGTACTATCCTTGGGTAACACAAGAGGTGTGGGAGGAGTTTCAAGCTTTGAAGTCCACAGAAGAGTTCAAGGTATGTAACATTATCCAAAGTAGTTTATGTTTTTTCTGTATCTTCAATTATTTTTCTAAAACTAATTGATTTTCTTGCACATGTGAAGGCAAAAAGTGAAGAAGGCAAGAGGATCGCTGCCTTGAACAAGTATCCGCACCATTTAGGGTCAGCTGGTTACGAGGGTAAGTCGGAAGAGTGGAAGACAGCACTGGAGCAAAACAGAGATTCCGACTCACCCGTGGTCCAGATCCAAAATCCTAGGGGCCAATGGTGGTTCATGGGTAGATCCGAGTTGACCGCTGACGGGAGGATAGTACTCCCACAGAAATTGCAGCCCGTGGCTCAGAGAATGGTAAGAGTCCTTTGTTATAACTTTGTGTCATTCAAACGAAATTATAACTCCGAATGTACATCAATTGGTCTTTTGCTCTAACTAATTTTTCTATTAACAGCTGGAGGTGGAGCAGGAGGTCAGTTCGGGTGCCCGGTCGGTCGAACGACAGAATGATTCCTTGGCTGTAGCGCTCGGGAATCCGGAACACACGGGCCGGGTAAGGGGTGTAGGGGCCTACAGGGGCTGGAAGGAGGTGTTCCGAGTTAAGGGTGAAAAATCTCGAAGAAAACCTCGTGCCAGAGTTGATAAAGACGAGATAGTTGCGCAGGTACGCGAGGAGGTCAGCAAAGAGTACGACGCAAAGATGGCTGAGTACGACGCAAAGATGTCTGAGATGGAATCAAGGTTGTTGAACCGGTTTTCATCTCTTGCGCAGCAATCCGAGCAACCACCTCCTATTTCGCCGGGAGTTCGGCGAAGTAGCCAAGCATCCGGGACTTGGGCCTTAGATGATTTGGAAAATCTAAAGGTACTCACTACTGTTTTATAGTCTAAAGGTAATTCATACATGTTTGTAGCATTGTTAGACAACATCGCACCATTAAAAAGTAACAACTCTTTTATAATTGCAGGACCCCAGAGCATGCGACCTCGTCCTGTGGCAGGGTAGTTCTCCTCTGACCGTTGCCACGGGCGTTGTACTTCCAGGAGCCCCAAGTGTACACCATGCTCAGCTCATGCCCGACTATGCATGTGTGCAGGTTGACTCAGTCGTGGAGGGATGGGGGCGCATACCTCTTCCTGCCCCTACCGGCGATATGGTTGTTCTTGATGATGCCCGCAAGACATTTGTCCAATGGCCCAGGAGTCAGATTGTTTTGCATCAGGTATCTCTAAATAATCCATTTCTTTTGTTACATTCAAATCATTCTTTTTCAAATAATTGAAGAAGATATGTTAATTTTAATGCAGACACGAGGAGATGCTGACATCGGTGCACAGGAGTTGATGTCACCGGTACGGACTGTTGTGGCTGGCGACGTTGGGGCTGACGCGCCGGGATCACCAGACCGTCCTTTGGTCACCGAAGAAGAATACAGCCGTTTGCCCGGTGATTTGCGCCTTCTCCACGACCGCTTGATGTCGGCACCCGAAAGCATGAGGGATATCTTCATCCCCGTCCCACCTGGGATGTTTTTACATAGCGGCAGTACTATCACTATGTCGTTCACAGACTTCAGGGACATTCTCCACCACTCGTCATCCGATAAATGGCTCGATGTGTCGTTCATCTCCATTTTCCTCATGTTAGTGACTCAAAATTATTTTCATTATTGTATACAACTCAAATATAATTCTAATGTAAAATTTTGAGTTTTCAGGAAGCTAATCCGAAACTGTGATGAGATGGTACAAAGGAAGAACTTGTGCGTATTTCTGGACCCCGAGATGGTGAGTGCTACAATGCTGAGACGTTCTTCGAAGGAGGGTATCGAGTACATTTGTTCAGCGCTGCATCGTGCTCAGGAGGAGGAGAAGAAATACATTCTCTTGCCGTACCACCAGAGGTTAATTCTAACCTTAGCTTATGTATTGTTCATATTAGCAAACACTCGTGTTACTATTATATGCTAAAGTACTTTAATTTTTATCCTCCCACAGCAAGCACTGGTGTCTGATAATAATTGTGCCTTACCTAAATACGTGCATAATTGTTGATTCTTGTAAGCCCGAAGGAAATATCCCGGCTAACAAGTGCAAAGACATATTCCCTTATGTCAACAAGTAAGCAATAATAATTTAATTGGTTTGAATTTTTTTCAATTATATCAAATTATAAAATTGCTATAAACATTCACTCAATTTTGTAAGGGCTTTTGCGAAATATGTTAAAGAGGGAGGATCGCATAACAAGAGCAAGAAAACCAAGTTGGGTTGGAAGTGGTTCCTGGTGAGCACACTATAAATTTATAATTTCATATATATTGTCCAAAAAATTATTATCATTCTAACATAGGCCGCTAAATGCAAATTCCAGGGCCCGCAACAGTCGGAGGGTTGGGAATGCGCTTACTACACGATGATTTTCATGTTTGAATTTGTCGAAAGATTACAATTCCAATTCCCAAAGGGGGTATGTAATTCATATTAATTGTTCCTATATAATAGGAATTGATATTTGCGACTGTATTTCATCTACCTTTTCTTGTTACTAACTAATACCAAATTGTAATTGTAGAATTTGCCAAAGCAACCGCATTACACCAAGGAGCAGATCGACGATATCAGGTGTGTGTGGGCAAGGTGGTTTGTATCAGAATTTTGCAATGCTCAACATGGATTTCCATAATTTTGTATAATTTGGTGTATGTGAATATTGTATAATTTATTGCATATGAATTTCTGGCTAATCTGGAAAATATGGATTTATTGGTAATCTGGAAAATATGAATTTCTTGGTAATCTGGAAAATATGGATTTATTGTTATATGAAATCTGGAAAATATGGGAAATATGGAATAGTTCTCTGTAACAAAACTGGCTAGCAAAACTGGAGGCTAGCCGAAAAACAAAAAATTCAAAAAAAAAAAAAAAATGGTCTTTATACACGGACATTTAACTAAAGTCCGTGTATGAAAGAGGAGAGCTACACGGACATTTAACTAAATGTCCGTGTATAAAGAGGAGAGCTACACGGACAGTTTACTAAATGTCCGTGTAGAAAGAGTCAAGCTACACGGGTTTTTAGTTAAAAGTCCGTGTACGACAAGAATCGTACACGGTTGTTTAGCTAAAATCCGTGTAGCTCTGTATCATGGAGAGCGACACATTCTGGGCTTTTTACACGGCTGTTTGTGTAGTTATCCGTGTAGAATCGTTGAAATTGTACACGGACAAATGTCCATGTGTAGTTATTGACTTATTTATACACCCTCGATTTAAACACGGTAGGAAATCCGTGTAGCTCTTCCATTTTTGTCCGTGTATAATCTCCTTTTTTGTAGTAGTGAGGAACGATGTTCTCGGGCAGAGGCTGAGGTGGCGAGGCTGAAGGGTGTAGCATCCGCTTGGGAGGAGGAGAAGTCTGAGTTGGAGAGGAAGGTCGAGCATTTGGAGGAAGTTCTTTTTGGGGAGTTGTACTTCCAAAAAGAAAAGGAACGCTACGAAGGTTTGATTCAGGAACTCAAAGGTCAGATGTAAGTTGCAAAGGTAGAGAGGGAACAAGCTATTTTAGCATTGTATGAGGTTGAGTCACAGTTGAAGGGGAAAAGGAACAAGGTTGGCAAGTATGCATCTGAATGGAAGATTCCTGAGCACTTCACTTTGCCGCCTTCAGATACCGTGCTGAGTACAATAAGAAACAGCCATGCTTTTGCTCCCTTCCGGCACCGCCAGATTGAGAAGGAAATCCGTGAACACCTAATGAAGCAACACAATGCAAGATCACCAACTCAAGTAACAATACAAAATGGTGCAGTTTATATAGTCTTATTAGGAGTTTAGGACCATGGTGACATAAGTACTACTAATTAAAATTTCTTGCAAACCAACCAAATGTTTGTTGTTACCATTGATAATAGTTTGCTGATAGTTGTTTGGACAAAAGTTATATTATGGTAGAGATCATTTAGATAGTATGTCGTTCTTCAAAGAATGGGGCCGCCATTTTATGTTGCGGTCCGGGTAAATTTAGAATTCTCATAAATATGTGGTTTTTTGGTTTATTATTTTTTTGTTGAGGGTATATTAAAAAATTTCGGTTGAATTTGGTTTGAATATCATCTGA
This sequence comes from Carex kokanica, assembly GCA_025461125.1. Taxonomy (NCBI): domain Eukaryota; kingdom Viridiplantae; phylum Streptophyta; class Magnoliopsida; order Poales; family Cyperaceae; genus Carex; species Carex kokanica. The sequence goes on along the minus strand of JAJGRX010000874.1, from coordinate 1,687,273 downwards.
TTGATTTGTCTGACACTACTACAGAAATGGTCATTGTACACGGACATAAACAGGGGAGCTACACGGATTTCCTGCCGTGTGGAGTGCGAGGGTGTATAATCCCCTGAATAAATTATACACGGATATTTAACCGTGTGCAATTCCTGAGAGCTACACGGATCATTACATAAACAACCGTGGTCAATTCCTTGCCAAGTGGCGGTCTCCAAACCCGAGCTACACGGATCAGTACATAATTAACCGTGTCCAATTCCTTGCCAAGTGGCGCTCTCCAAAGCCGAGCTACACGGATCACTACATAATTAACCGTGTCCAATTCCTTGCCAAGTGGCGCTCTCCAACGCCGAGCTACACGGATCAGTACATAAACAACCGTGTCCAATTCCTTGCCAAGTGGCGCTCTCCAAAGCCGAGCTACACGGATCACTACATAAACAACCGTGTACGATGTCTCTGTCTACACGGACTTTTAGGTTAATATCCGTGTCGACATAGTTATTCTGCACGGCTCATTACATAAACAACCGTGTACATTAGTTGAGATCTATACACGGATATTTAACTAAAAGGCCGTGTACGATCATGTTTCTACACGGATGTCTATCAAAATATCCGTGTAGAATAACTATTTCTACACGGATCATTACATAAGCAGCCGTGTAGCTATCTTATATTTTTATTTGCTCTTTATTTGGCTTTCCACACGGACTTTTGTTAAACATCCGTGTAGAATGGTTATATTTTTTTTCAATTTTTATTTTTTGTTTTGGCTAGCCTCCAGTTTGCTAGCCATTAAAAATCAATTCCAAACAAAGAATTTCCAATATATCAGAATACAACCCCTAAACAAAATTCATGTACACTAAATATATCAAAAATTCATGCACACAAAATTATACAAATCCATATTCTGGTTTACAAAATTCATTTTGAAACCACTTTGCCCACATACATCTAAAATAATCTATATCTTCATTGCTGTAATGCCCTGCCTTCTCGTTCGATTTATGCTGCCAAAAATTCAAAATATGTAGGTTATTAGAAAAATACAATATAACAACTGCATCTCTGTTTTGCTTTATAAAAATAAATATTGTAATTATAACAATGCAACTAATAAAACAAATTTAGTAGAATAAAATATTAGAGGAAATCAATATTAATTATATGGACAAGTCAAGGCAAACATATGAATTACATACCGGATAATCTGGCCAATCGAATTGTAAGCGTTCAACAAAGTGAAACATATAAATCATCGTGTAATAACCGCATTCCCAACCCTGATACTGTTGCGGGCACTGAAATTTTCATTTAGCAGCCTATGTTAGAATGACAATTAATTTTTGAACAAAAAATATGAAATTATAAAAATTATAGTGCATGTGCTCACCGGCTGCCACCTGAAACACAACTTATTTTTACGCTTCGGAATCGTGCTTTGCCTTCCTCCATCTTTAAGATATTGCAGAAAAGCCCTTACAAAATTGAGGAATGTAATTAGCAATTCCACAATTTGTTATATGTAATTGGGAAAAAATCAAACCAAGTGAATTACTATTGCTTACTTTCTTATTGGAATGCAGATCTTTTTGGATTGCTGAGGAGTGATGCCCGGTCCGGGATATGAAGAATCCATGAGGAAAACCAAATTCTCAAGTGGCACAATCACAATCAAACACCAGTGGCCACTCTGGTGGTATGGCACGAGAATAAATTTCTTATTCTCCGAAACAGCCTTACGCATCGCTGAACGCATGTACTGGACAGTATCTTCCTCCTGATATTTCACCATCGTACCACTAGTAACAGCGGGGTCCAAGAATGCACAGGAGTTCACCCTATCTTTCCCATGAGCCACAGACTGTTTTCGTTGTATCATCCTGAAAAATCATCATTTCACATTAGAATATATATTTGAGTGCTATACACATGATATATATGATTTTTTGGTCACTAACATGACGAAAACGGTGAGGACTCCCACATCGAGCCATTTATCGCTTGATGAGGCATGTAGAAAGTCCTTGAATTCTTTGAAAGGCAGCACGACCGTCCTGCCTTTGTGTAGGAGAACCTCGGGGGGGATTTCGAACATTACGTCCTCCATATCATCTGGTGCCTTAACCAGGCAGGCGTGGAGATTCCGCAAATCCTCGGGCAAACGGCTAACCTCTTCTTCAGAGAGCCCCGTACGGTCTACTGGGGCATCCGCTGGCGCAGCCGCTGGCGCAGCCGCTGGCGCAGCCGCTGGCGCATTTGCTGGCGCTTCCGCTGGTGCCGCCGCTGGTGCCGCCGCTGGCGCAGCCGCTGGCGCAGCAGGAGATTCTTGCGCATCAGCCCCGACTACTACTTCCAAGCCTCGCCGTACCGGTGACAAAGCTTCGTCCGCAGCGTTTCCAACGCCTCTTCGGGTCTGTATAATATTTTGAACATGTTTTCAAGTATTTCAAAATAATCATTTGAACGTAACATAAGATATCCGTGTTTTATTTAGAGATTACCTGATCCAAAATAATCTGACACTTGGGCCATTGGACAATCTGTCTACGGGCATCATCAAGCACCACCATGCCGTCGGTAGGGACAGGAAGAGGTATGCGGGCAGCCCAATCGGCCACAATCATGTCAACCGTTACGGGGAGGTGGTTGGGCCTTAGCTGAGAACCGGCTGGAGGATATACAATACCCTTAGCAAGGGTCAGAGGAGTTTTGTCGTGCCACATGACGAGGTCGCATGATGTGGCCTCCTGCAATAATTATCAGAAATTAGTTAATGAACAAGTCACAATTACGGGTAGATTATGAACAAGTAGTGATTACCTGTAGATTGTCCAACACGCCCAGAACTTCGGTCCCGGACGCTTGACTGCTTCGCCGAAATCCCGGCGAAACGGGAGTTTGTTGCTCGGATTGCTGCGTAAGAGATGCAATTTGGTTGATCCACCTTGATTCGAATTCAGCGATCCTTCCATCGTACTCCGTTCTGAACTCCTCGCATACCTCCTGGCGTACCTGCGCCAACCTTGATTCCATCTCTTCCGTGCTAACTTTGGCACGCGGTCTTCTTTTTGGTTTCGGTCCGTTGTATACATCCTTCCAGCCACAGTAGACCGAGACACCCCTAACTCGACCCGTGTGTTCTTTAGTCCCGAGCGCTGCGGACAAGGAATCATCCACTCTGTCGACAGTCATGGAGCCCGAATTTACCTCCTCCTCCACATCCAACTGTTAAAAAAAAATTAGTTATAGCAAAAGACAAAGTAATGTACACGAAGTTACCACAAAGACTCTTACCATTTTCTGAGCCACGGGTTGCACGTCACTTGGGAGTACTATCGTCCCGTCAGCGGTTACCTCAGATCTTCCCATGAGCCACCATTGGGCCCTAGGATTTTGGATCCTAACCACAGGTGAGTCAGAATGTTTGTTTTGGTCCAGTACCTTAGCCCATTCGAGTGACTTACCCTCGTAGCCACCTGACCCTAATTTGTGCGGGTACTTGTTCAATTTCGCAATCCTCCTGCCCTCGTCACTTTTTACCTTCACACATCAAGGCACATCAATTAGTTAGTTTAAGGAAGATAAGTACATATCGAGAAAGAACAGAGAGAAAGTTAATTGGCTGAATTTATATACCTTGAACTCTTTTGTGGACTTCAAAGCTTGAAACGCCTCCCAGTCCTCTTGTTTCAGCCATTTATAGTAGCCTACCGGATTTCTCCCTTCCTCCATGAAAACCGTCTTCAACGTGCTCTTGAATTGCTTCCAAGCTTCATTCATTTTCCTCAGAGTCTTTTTCTTTTTCGCGGACTTTGGGTCGTCATCCTGGATGTTCCAATGAGCCTGCATGATTGACAACAAAATTACTGCATGTAAGTTCATTCAAGTTTTCAGGTCAGGTATAGACATATATTTCTTTGCACTTACCAAAAGTACGGGGAATAAGTAGCTTGAAAATAATTTGTGTTTCACTTGCTCTACCAAATTGTTTTCTGTATATTAGGAAACTTTGGGGCACAACCTATGTCACTACCTACATGCAATCTAACCTTTATGACCAAATCAAAGTGAAATAATGTGTTGTATTTAGCTGAGTTTGTTAGTGATATTTCTTTGCTGATTTTGCTATCTGTCATGATAATAGTGTAGGGCACCAGAATTGGGTCAAGGTGTCTGGCGATTACCTTACCTTTCATGGTGGCGGTACCCAGTTCAAGCATGGTGCACTACACTAGCTACATTGATTAATTTCATTCAGCAGGTAATATATACTTGGTTTTGAATTTTTCTAGATCTGTATATATAACTGCTAAATGATAGAATTTGGGATATAGTCCTACAAAGCAAGAATTATCACCTACACCCCTAGAAATATACCAAAGGTTAAGACATGCTAGAAAACTTGTATCCAACAAAAAAAGAAATAACAAACAGAATACGAAAAATGAATATATAATGCATGTACATTTTTTTTTTTTACCTTCACAATGTTCCACCATTCGTTCTTATCTTCGTCATCGAATTTGTCCCACCTCTCAACCAAGATAGATGCCTTCTGCTTCACCAAATTGTTGCACCAATTTGTGTACTCTGCCCTACGTGGACCCTTCGGACATCCGGTTTTGTCGAACTCGATTTGCAAATCCTTCGCCTCTGAGGTCTTCGTGCACATTGTCGGACCTCTTTTCCTCTTTTCTGTCTGAGACTGCTGGTCCTCTTCTTCCACTATCATATCTACCTGCGGTTCCACTGTTTCCAAAACCATATCTGCATTCTCACCTGGCTGTGACATGGTTCTTTCTACAAAAAAGAAACATTATTACAAATGCTATGAAATGTAAAATTTAGGGTTAACTTATGTGTTGTTGGGTCCTTTGTTCAATCATAGTGTTGGTTTTGCAATTTAGTCCCTGTAACATTAATTAGGTGTCAATGTCACCAGAATAGGTCAGTTGAGGAAACTTTTCACTTAACCAAAATACAATCAGAGATAAGGGTTTTGATTTAACCAATATACAGGGAGCATTGCAACTTAGAGAGAGAGAGAGAGAGAGAGAGCCTTTCAAGGACAGAACAGCAACCGCGCGAGAGGAGCTTAGAGATTCAGTTGGCGAGTTCAGAGGAGACCGAGCAAGCACCGAGAGAGATAACGATGGCAGCACCACAGAAAGAGATAGGAGACTAGGGGGTTTAGGTTTTAGGGGAGACGAGGAGATTTTGAAAAGATATCGAGCGACAGAGACGAGGCGCGCACTTTATTTCGCGTAAACTAAATATACACGGACATTTAAATAAACACCCGTGTAGAAACGTCAGAGAGCTACACGTTTAATTAAACACCCGTGTATAATTAGGTTACGCGAAATTATGAAATGCGCGCCTACATATGGTTCTCTAGATTAATTTTTTCAAATTCCAAAGTTTCATGTTTTTCAAATTCCATATTTTTCAAAATGGAAATTCCAAAATATAAAAAGGAGCCTGATTTCAGTTTTATTTAGCTTGAAAATTATTTTATATCTTCGAGTATCTAGCAGAACTTAATAATAAATGCAAATAAATATTTCAATTTCTACACGGGCGTTTAAGTAAATATCCGTGTATAAAACAGTTTGTACACGGATTTTTTATTAAACGCCCGTGTACGTTGCTTATAAGGCGAAACAACTCTTGAAAATTAAACGACCGTGTTAAAAGCCATTTGTACACGTATTTTTAAATAAACGACCGTGTATGATTCTTATAAGACGAAATTCAAAATTAAAGGACCTTCAAAAGCCTTTTTGTACACGGAAGTCGAGAAGTTGCCTTATCTTTTTAATTAAGAAGACGAAACGACTTCAAAATTCAATATAATCTGAGAAACTCCCCCTTTTCGATTACTTTTCTCTGAGAATTTGGAAGAACAAATGGCCGCTTCGGTGCCACCGGAAGAAGACGCAAATGTGCCATGGCCATTGCCCCCCCAGGATGCTCCCGAAGTCCCTCCCGGCTATGAAATGCCTCCTCCCAACTACAGGAGGACATGGCCATGGCCGCCCTCAAATGTGCCACGACGAAGCCCAAGGGAGCACCCACCACCAAAGCCCTACAAAAGGAGGGGCAATCCCTGGATCAGGCCAAAGAGACCCTGGATTAAAAGGAGGGGGTCAGGCCAAGGAGCAATCCAGCCAGGCCAGTGAAGGAGTGTTTCATTAAGTTAGCTTTTTTTTTTTCGTTTTGTTTTGATGTAATATATTTTTGTTCTTAATTTAATCAGCATCTTGTTTTCTTTCCGTTTATCTATTTTGTTAAATACTTCATGCTATCTAAATAAGTACTGTTATAGATATGAATTAGCAGTACAAAACAACCAACAAACAATTAATTCATGGGTAATCACTAAAAAGTAAATTATTTAAAATTAACTTAAATAATCTGTCTAAATAATATCATAGGATGCCTAATGCTCTCTAAATAATCCGATTTGAAAACATAAATGAACACTTTACTTGATATGACCTTATCTGGGTTTACAAATTTACAAAACAACCATATAATAATTTTTCGGAAAAAAAATACCTTCTGTTCAAGTAATTATTTCAAAATATTTTTTACAACAAAATATTTCAAAATAACATGCAATTTAGTCCCTGTTGTTCAAGTAAAGTATTTCAAGAATAATGTAATTTGAATTATTTCAATTTCTACACGGGCGTTTCATTAAATATCCGTGTAGGAACCCTTTTGTACACGGATTATTCATTAAACGCCCGTGTACGTTTCTTAAAAGGCCAAAAAACTATTGAAAATTAAACGACCGTAGAGAAAACTTTTCTTACACGGATTTTTTGTTAAACGTCCGTGTCCAACTATAGAAAACGTTTAATTCGAGAAGTTGCCTTATCTTTTTAATTCTGAAAAGACGAAAACGAATTCAAATAATCACTCCCCCGTTTCGATAACTTTTTCTCTGAGAATAATTTTAGGGGAAAAAATACCTTCCTACACGGATGTGTAATGAAATATCCGTGTAGCTCCCTTTGAATTTCTACTAAGACATTTTATGAAACGTATAAATGTATTTGTACACGGATGTTTAATTAAATGTCCGTGTTGCTCCCTTTGAATTTCTAATGAAATTAAAAATTATTCTTAGAAAGATGGGTGTTTCACGTACTAATTAAATTATATCAGAAATTATACAAAAATTCATGTCTAGATTATATCAAAAATTAATACAAAAAAACCTACACTAAATTATACAAATCCATATTTCTAGTTTAAAAAAATTACTGTTGAAACTACTCTGCCCACATATCTAAAATAATCTATCTGGTTCTTGCTCCTGATGCAACAAAGAAATATTAGAAACGAAATAAAAACATTACAATGCATGAGACAGAAATATCCAGAGATAAACCGGCCTTGAGTCTTTAGCTTCATTGGGCTCTCTGAAATATTATAAAAGAAATATATATTATGCATTGAATTTTTTTTTTCCAAATAAGAAATATTAAAATTTTCAAGTTTAAAAGGAGTAAATATTATACATTGGATTTTTTTCGCCTTTTTCTCTTTTTTTCCACTGTTTGAACATCTTCCCATAATCCTTCATTGTGGTCAGATCTCATGTAATTTGCTTCGTCTTGTTCTGCAATTGTTGCTATCTCAGCTTGCACATCGGTACAAAATTGAGGTATCTCTTCGAACTGGTCGTACTCTTCTTCGTCGGTGACGTTTTCTACCCCAACAATCCTTCTTTTTCCGGATAGGACGACACTCCACCTATCATCACTCGGGTCAGTGACATAAAAGACTTGGGTGGCTTGCTTGGCAAGTATGAACGGATCATCCACATACCCGACTTTGTCAAAATCAACGAGGGTGAACCCGTCGTTATCAACTTTAACACCCCGGTCTTCGACCCATTGGCACCGAAACAAGGGAATGCTAAGGTGAGGATTGTAAACGAGCTCCCAAATTTCTTCAATAACGCCGTAATAAGACTTTGAAGCTATTACAGGCCGGGCATCCCCCGATCTACTGAATTCTTGGGACGTCGCCACCAACGTCACCCCACTATTTTGCATCGTGCTCTTATCACACTGTAATTTAGTGTAAAATGTATATCCGTTAATCTCGTATGCTTAGAATGTTCTAACAACCATTTGGGGTCCTTCGCCCAGCAATTTAACAGTTTCATTTACGGGGGACATTTCGGGGTGTGATTTCACTCTGTCTTTCATCCATCCTATAAAAGAACGGTTATGCTCGTCAGTAAGCCACTTCTGACTTCTCGTGTAGTTCTGTTGTCGAAGGATCGTCATGTGCTCATCTATATATGGAGCAACATCAGCCATGTGCTGCAGTACAATAAAATGTGCCTTTCGCAGGTCATCGTTATCAGCAACTATGGCTTTCAACCCTATTGTCCCTACTCCTTGTAGCCTTCCCTCGTATCGAGATTTTGGAACGCCAATAGGACCCACACCGGTCATGTAGTTGGTGCAAAACTCAATTACCTCTTCTGTGGAATATCCCTCCACAATGCTACCTTCGGGGCGATGTCGGTTCCTTACGTAACTTTTCAAAATACCCATGAATCTCTCGAATGGATACATGTACCGCAGGAACGCGGGGCCACAGATCTGAATTTCCCTCACGAGATGAACAACAAGGTGAACCATAACATCGAAAAAAGATGGCGGAAAATACATCTCAAGATGGCAAAGGGTAACGACGACCTCCTTCTGCAAAGCGTCCAATTTGAGCGGGTCTATCACCTTGGAATTAATTGCATTGAAGAAAAAACAAAGCTTCGTAATGGTTTGCCGCACGGGCTTCGGTAAAATTCCCCGAATTGCAACAGGAATCATATGTGTCATTAAAACATGACAGTCGTGGGATTTCGGACCAATCAATTTCAGGTCCTTCATCGACACCAGCTTCTTAATATTCGAAGAATACCCTGATGGGACTTTAATACTATGAAGGCACTTACAAAAGCTCGTTTTCTCGATCTTCGACATTGTGCACATTGCCGGGAGGAGGTATGCCTTTTGCTTCCCTTTATCCTGCGGTGCAAGCTCGGGTCGTATTCCCATTAATTTCATGTCTTCTCGAACTTTAAGACCGTCTTTCGTCTTCCCCGAAATGTTCAATAATGTGCCAATCAAACTGTCACAGACATTTTTTTCAACATGCATGACATCTAGGCAATGTCTCACTTCTAAATATTCCCAGTATGGTAGCTCCCAAAATATGGACTTTTTTTTCCAAATATCTTTCGGTGGTTTTTTGGCACGTTTTCCAAAAGCAACAGCAAGGTGTTTAACCCGCATGAAGACATTCTTCCCATCTAACGGACGACGCGCCACTCCAAGCTCAATTTTCCCGTTGAATACCTTCTTCTTCTTACGGTATGGGTGATTAACAGGAAGAAACCTACGGTGCCCCATAAAAACATTCTTTTTACAATTTTTCAACCTCAGCACCTGCGTGTCATCTTCACAGATGGGGCACGCCTTTGCTCCTTTACAAGTGTAACCCGATAAATTACCGTACGCGGGGAAATCATTTATGGTGCAGAATACCATGGCCCGCAAATTAAATTGCTCTTTGCCGTACGCATCCCAGACCGGGACGCCATCACGCCACAATTTCTGGAGGTCCTCAATTAATGGTGCGAGATACACATCTATGTCATTTCCGGGTTGTCTGGGTCCTTGGATTAGTAATGACATCATTATGTACCTGCGTTTCATGCACAACCAAGGAGGAAGATTGTAGATGCATATAAGAACTGGCCAAGTGCTGTGCTGACTGCTCATGCTTCCAAACGGACTCATTCCGTCTGTGCTCACCCCTAACTTAAGGTTTCGTGATTCGCCACCAAATCCTTCGAAATGTCTATCAATGTTTCTCCATTGAATTGAATCAGCAGGGTGTCTTAGTTTACCGTCTCTTTTGCGCTCTTCTTCATGCCAACGCAACAATTTCGCATCTTTGGGATTTGCAAATAACCGTCTGAATCTCGGTATTATCGGGAAATACCACACCGCCTTAGCCGGAGGCCTTGCCTTTTTTCCTCCATCACAATCGTCAGTGTCCTGGTCCTTGCGTTTATACCGTGAAACACCGCATTTAGGACAAACATGCATGGCCTCGTACTCGCCACGGTACAATACACAATCATTCGGACATGCATGTATTTTTTCAATCTTCAAACCCATTGGACAGATCAGCTTCTTCGCCTGATATATTGTACAGGGTAACTCGTTGTTATCTGGGAGCATCTCTCGTAAAAGCTTTAATAAGGACGTGAAACTCTTATCGCTCCAACCGTTGTCTGCTTTTAAGTTCAATAATTTCAACACAGCTGATAGTTTTGTAAATTTGGTACACCCGGGGTATAACGGCTTTTTAGATTCATTAGACAGATACTGAAATTTTTTAAAATTTTTATCACTAATTTCATCTTCCACATCACGTAACATGTCCTCTAGATTCTCAGTAAAATTGTATTCTGCATTTTCATCAATCTCCACCTCATCATCCTCGTTGCAATCAAGCCCAGCATTATCGAAATTTTCGACATTCTCAAAATCATCGTTGCATTCAAATTCAAAATTATCAACAGTTTCTACATTATCATCATTCTCGTCCAAAACAAAATTTCTATTGGTTCCACTACATTCCCCAATTTTCTCACCATGCATAAACCAACATGTATAGTTTTTCTTAAATCCCCGACAAATCAAATGAGCTCTAATTTCTTCCGAATCCCCAAATCTTATATAATTTTTACAATCTCTACAAGGACACAAGATGTCGTTCTCTTTTCTGTCCACTCTATAACTCTCAGCAAATTTTAGGAACTCATCAACGCGAGCCAAGTATTCTGCACTATCACGTCGCAATTCGTACATCCAACTTCGATCCATCTGTAAATTAAAGTAAAAAAAAAAAATTCCAATTAAACATATATGGTGGTCAGCATATATATTGTTCCAAATTCTTGGCTTATAAAGGGCCGGTTTACAATCCTAACCCACTCTTTGAATATTATGCCTCATATGTGAACACATATTAGCGGGATTTAATTAGTATTTGAGAAAAATTCGGCAGCATTTCTCCTTAACTCCCCAAGTATGCGTAAAAACCACATACTCGTAGGAGCAATAAGGAGAAATACTGTCGAACTTTCCTCAAATACTAATTAAATCCCGCTAATACGTGTTCACATCCTAAATGAGACACAATATTCAGAGAGCAGTCCCAAACGGGGGACTATCCAAAATTAATCCCTATTGGATTAATTTTGAACGGGCATGGACCTAAAAGCATCAGTAGGTCGGTTATTGGACCACAATACACTAATTATTTACATTATCTTAACAAATCAAGCATTAAATAATAATTGACAGAAATAATTAAGCAATATTAATCAGTAACAGAAAATTAGATAAAGAAGAGGGAAATATATATATGTATGACTAACCTTGGCAATAGAGAGGAGAATGCGAATTAACTTCCAAGCTATATCTCAGATCCGGCCTCGTTCCTTGTGCGCAGAAATCAGACCAATTCAATACAGAGAGAGAGAGAGAAGTATTAATTGATCAAAACGGCGCCGGAAGAAGGCCTTTTATATAGTTCCAAACCCTAAAATAACCTTTCTACACGGATGATAATCTATAAATCCGTGTAAAAAAAGCATTACGAGAGCTACACGGACTTTTACATATGTAGCCGTTTATAAAAGATAACCTTTATACACGGACAATTATATAAACAACCGTGTGTAATATAAAAGATAAATTTTCTTCACGGACATTTAGAATTCTTTTTTTTTCCCTAATTTTTGTTTTATTTTTTTTGGTTTAGCCTTCCATTATTTCGAGCAAGTATCTTTGTTTTCACGGATATTTAGCTATAAATCCGTGTAGAAAGACACACAGACTTTTATATAAACAGTCATCGAATTATTTTTCTACACTGTTAATTAAACAAAAATCCGTGTACTATTTCTCGTTTCTACACGGCTCTTTATTAAACGTCCGTGTATCATTTGTTTTTTTTTTTTTTTTTTTTTTTGTCTGTCAGCTAGTTTTTTTCCCTATGTTTTTCAGAACAAACAATTTCCAAACCAGAGGAAGACATTTAAACTAAAAATTCATGTACCCTAAATTATACAAAATTAGAGCATTACAAAAGTTGGAATAAAAAGTCATATTGTAAACTAAAAATTTCCATTAAGGACTAGAATAGGGTGGTTCTTTCCTTTTGGTGCCAGTAGGGTTTACAGTGAAGATACATGTTTTACTAAAGAAAGAGTTGAGTAAAAAGTTGGATGAAGGACCTTCAGAGCAAAGGGAAGATGTGGATGAAGGACCGTCAGAGCCGGATGAAGAGTCAAATGAAGAGTCGGATGATCTCCGACTCTTCATTCGACTCTTCATCCGGCTCTGAAGGTCACATTCACCTCTTCAAATCCGGCTCTGAAGGTCCTTCACCCAACTCTTCACCCAACTCTTCGTCCAGTAAAATTGATCAGAATAGAGAGATAATTTTTTTTTCAATACTTCGATCGCATGGGAATTCGAGATGTAGGTTATCAATTGTACCAGATCGCTCATCTGTGAGCTCCCAAAACAGTAGCTCATATCGATCTAATTTTGCGATCTGAAACAATTGATAAACCTACATCTCAACCCAATTGTTAACTGTGAGAGGGGAGAGTATAAGTTGATCAAAACGGCGCTGGGGAGAAGGCCTTTTATATAACAAAAAACCTAAAATATCCTTTCTACACAGCTCTTTATTAAACGTCCGTGTAGCTCGCTCAAGGCTTTCTACTCTGTCATTTAAACAAAAAACCGTGTACAAATTCGACATTTATACACGGCTCTTTATTAAACATCCGTGTAGCTCCTACGGGTTATATACACGGTCATTTAAACAAACATCCGTGTACAATTATTACCTTTCTTCACGGTTCTTTAATTAAATATCCGTGTAGCTCTCTCAAGGCTTTCTCCACTGTTATTTAAACAATAAGCCGTGTACATTTTCTAGTAAACGTCCGTGTAGCTCTCTCACGTCTTTCTACACTGATTCTTTTATAAATATCCGTGTAGAGATCCTACAGATATTTCAGGCATCCAAAAAATTACAACTTCTACACGGTTTTTCTATAAAATTGCCAAGTCCGTGTACAATGTGCCGTGTACAATGACCATTTCTGTAGTAGTGTGATATGACTTGATCATTTAATTTAAATATAATCAAATTTAAATACATTTATCTATTTGATTAATTTAATTTTTCTTCTGATGAATCTGTTTTTAATAATTCAATTTAATTTATGTCTAAACTGTTCAAGTTTATTTGATATTTTCTAATTGAATTGAATTTTGAGGACAAAATTCATTTTAGGTGGAAAGATTGTAACACCTGTTAATTTAATGTTATTAAGAAATTTATTTCGATATTATTAATAAGTTATTTTTATTTCACAATTAATATAGTCCAATATTTATTTGTTGTAATAAAATATTTTTGTTTCAATATGAGAGTCTAATATTTTTATAAATATTGTTAACTTTAAAAAAAAAAGTCGCAACCTTGTCACTTGTCATCGTGCATGACAAATAAACTCAACAACTCCGCTGTTTGTTTTTCCTTAACCATATAAGAGGAGGGATTCAATTACACTATTTTATGATGACACATCTTGACACCATATATTTATAAGTTATTTTTGTAATTTCAAAATTCAAATAGTCGATCCGAACAGTTCAACATGATCTCCATATTAAAATGTGCTTGGAGACCAAATTTTACATTTTTAAAAAATGTTTACTATTTAATTATTTAGAATTTTAGAAAATTGTTGTTTTTCAATAGTCCATAATTGTCTGAAAACAGCAATTTTGTACACATCTTAATAAATACAAAAAAAATCCAAAAAATATAAAATTTGGTCTCCAAGCACTTTTAATATGGAGATCATGTTGAACGGTTCGGATCAACTGTTTGGACTTTGAAATCGCAAAAATAATATATAAACATATAGTGTCAAGACGTGTCACCATAAAATAGTGTAATTGAATCCCTCCTCATCATATAAATGTTCTATTTTCCTCTTTGACCAATTCGCTAAAGAAAAACAAAACAAAACAATGAGAGAGAAATGATAAAGAAAACTAAAAGAAATAAAAAGGAAATTTTGTAATCCATTCGATTAAAATTTTGATCTTACGTCGCGTGGATTGTTCCAAATCGCTATTGCAATTCAATTGAAGTTTTTGAATTTTCACTATCAGATAACTGGATTTCTATATAATCTATGTTTTTGTTTTGATTTGTTTGAATAATGACTATTAATTGTACTTTATCTAGATATTGGATTATGAGGATTTATTTAATGGAATATTGGGTATTGTGATATCTGAAAATCTATATCTAGCCAGTTAAATATGAATACGTAATGTGATAATGTGATATATTTGTGTGGATTTATCTTATTCTTTTTTTGTTGCTTCTATATGGAATAAATCAGTTATAGGAAAGTGTGTCATTAAATGACTGGTTACAAAGCTTTGTAGCTGACATCGTTTTGTTTTTTGTTTATTTCAGTTTGCAACGTAGGTTGACGAGGTGCTGATGTTAGGATCTCGTTTTGTCGTCACGTTCACCACTGTGGTTCGAACATGACAATACTATAAATTAATATCTCTATTTTTAAGTCCAAACCAGTGTTGTAAAAAACGATCTTAACGGTCGATTAAATGGCCGTTTAATCGTTAACAACGGCCAAACCGTTACGAATACACTTAACGGATGCTTGTTTGCGGATGAAAACAATTAATCGGCTGTTTTTCCGATTAATTGGCCGTTTATTCCCGTTTATTTCCGTTTATTCTCATTTATTCCAGTGAATATTTATTTTCATATTGTTTTTTATTGTGATAGTGTGTGAAAATAAGGTTTATAAATCCTGTATTAGTTTTATTTGTGCTTTGATATACATCTAATATTTTTTATATATGTTTTTTCTTCTTACTTACTTTGAAATTGATTAATTCTTCTATTATTTATATATCATATATTTTTCTTACTTACTGATATAATTTTTTCAATTAGTACGACGTGTTCATTTATGAAATTAAGTTGTTATCATAAACTAAATTTAATAATTTTATGTTGAAATGTTTCATTTCTTTCAAATAATATGTTAGTAGTATTTCAAAAGCTTAATTCTCAAATTTATATTTTCATTAAATAAATGTGTTATTTACACATGTAAAATGTTTATGTGTTAAGAAAAAATAAGCGTAGTATCATGTTATAATAATAAAACTAAGTTAAATTAAGTTTATTTGATAAGTTTAATGAGTTAAATAAATTATTTTTAATAAATTATGATATATATATATATGTGTGTGTGTGTGTGTGTGTGTGTGTGTGTGTGTGTGTGTGTGTGTGCTGGGCTTAGCTACTTCATGGAGTAAAACGACTTGGTGCTCCACGCCTCATTATTTCTATTTTGAAAATCCAAACGACCGATCCGAACCGCTCAAGTTGTTCTCCATATTGATATGTGCTTGGAGACCAAATTTTACATTTTTTGGAATTTTTTTACTATTTATTAAGCCACTTTGAAAATCACTGATCCGGCGGTCCAGAAATTTTTACTGTTTTTTACTATTCATAAGGATTTTCAGATTTTCAAAGTGGCTTAATAAATAGTAAAAAAATTCCAAAAAATGTAAAATTTGGTCTCCAAGTACATTTCAATATGAAGAACATGTTGGAAGGTTCGAATCGACTATTTGAACTTTGAAAATGAAGATATGGCGTGAAGTACAAAGTCGTTTTACTTCATGAAGTAGCTAAGTCCATCTCATATATATATATATATATCTATATATATATATATCTATATATATATATCTATATATATATATATAGATATATATATATATATAGAATTTTGCTATTGTGCTTCATGAAGTAAAACCAATATTTTACTTCACGCTCATACACCCATTTCCAAAATCCAAATCGTCGATCCGACCGTTCAAGTTGTTCTCCATATTGAAATGTGCTTGGAGACCAAATTTTACATTTTTTGGAATTTTTTTACTATTTATTAAGCCACTTTGAAAATCGCTGATCCATTGGTCCAGAATTTTTTACTGTTTTTTACTATTCACAATGGATCAGCGATTTTCAAAGTGGCTTAATAAATAGTAAAAAAATTCCAAAAAATGTAAAATTTGGTCTCCAAGCACATTTCAATATGGAGAACAACTTGAACGGTTGGATCGACGATTTGAATTTTGGAAATGGGTGTATGAGCGTGAAGTAAAATGAAATTTTACTTCGCGAAGTACAATAGCCCTACTCTATATATATATATATATATAGTGCTGGGCTTAGCTACTTCATGGAGTAAAACGACTTGGTGCTCCACGCCTCATTATTTCTATTTTGAAAATCCAAACGACCGATCCGAACCGCTCAAGTTGTTCTCCATATTGATATGTGCTTGGAGACCAAATTTTACATTTTTTGGAATTTTTTTACTATTTATTAAGCCACTTTGAAAATCACTGATCCGGCGGTCCAGAAATTTTTACTGTTTTTTACTATTCATAAGGATTTTTAGATTTTCAAAGTGGCTTAATAAATAGTAAAAAAATTCCAAAAAATGTAAAATTTGGTCTCCAAGTACATTTCAATATGAAGAACATGTTGGAAGGTTCGAATCGACTATTTGAACTTTGAAAATGAAGATATGGCGTGAAGTACAAAGTCGTTTTACTTCATGAAGTAGCTAAGTCCATCTCTCTATATATATATATAGAGAGAGAGAGAGATGGGCTATTGTGCTTTGCAAAGTAAAGTCATCGTTTTACTTCGGCTTACTTTTTGGATTTTCAAAGTCCAAAACGTCGATCCGACCGTTCAAGTTGATCTACATATTGAAATGTGCTTGCAGACCAAATTTTACATTTTTTGGAATTTTTTTACTATTTATTAAGCCACTTTGAAAATTGCTGATCACATGGTCCAGAAAAAACAGTGCAACAAAATTCTGGACCATGTGATCAGCAATTTTCAAAGTGGCTTAATAAATAGTAAAAAAATTCCAAAAAATGTAAAATTTGGTCTGCAAGCACATTTCAATATATAGATCAACTTGAACGGTCGGATCGAAGTTTTGGACTTTGAAAATCCAAAAAGTAAGCCGAAGTAAAACGATGGCTTTACTTTGCAAAACACAATAGCTCATCTATATATATATATATATATATATATATATATATATATATATAGACACACACACACACACACATACATAAATTTAATAAAAACGTTAAATTGTCCGCATAATTCTGATTAATTGGCTGCATACCGATTAATCGCTTGGCGGTACTCCGTCCGTCCAACGACCACATATCGTTATTTACAACACTGGTCAGACCAAACAATCGATTTAAACCATCAACATAATCTATAATCTAAAATATTTTTGGAGATCAAATTTTATATTTTTTTCAGAACTTTTTTTTTTTTTAAATAGATATAAAATTTCTTGATCTAAAGAGAAAAAGTAGTAATTACTTTTCTACTTATATTCGTAACATGTGATGAAATTTGTGAAGAGTGAATATGTAAACTTATTTTCTTGGTTCATAAAATTTGAAGTGGGCATCGACCTACTTAAAAAATTTCTTAGACATGATAATCCCATGAAGTAATATATAAAATTCTTAAAAACAAAAAGAAAAATATCATGACATAAATATTAGTATTATTAACAATGTTATTATAATTTTTTTATTGCAAACTAAAGAACCTACGTTACATCAAATTTTCCAACCTACTAAAATGTTTATGGAGCTCTGTTTCGAAAACAGATATATGCGTTGAAGAAAAAAAAAAATATAAATTAGATATAATTATTAAATGTAATACAACATAAAATATGATCCATATAACTTTAATAGATAATTATATAATGTAATCATTGCATATGTTAAATAAAGAAAGAAAGAAAGAAGAGGTTATCGGACAAAAGTCGGTTCAATATCGGATCGGAAACTCTCGGATTCGTCCTATCAAATCAAACGAATCCCGAATATGATACGACTCGTCAGTCGTCCCGAGTCCCGACGGGGCTGAGTACCCGATTTAAATTGGTACACTATTATTCCTCGAACAAAGTCACGACTTACGAAGCCACTACCTCACTCCTCTCGCCCGTGCCACTTTCGTTGTTTCGACTTCCCTCCTCTTCACCAACCGATCAAAGATGGCGTTAAAAAAGAGAAAGGCAAGCAGCCTCAAGTATTCCAAGGATGTTGATTTCCGCTGCCCCACCCACGACGCATGGCACATGGTGAAGCTCGCTAATGTTGAGGGAGTTCTCCGCGTGATGTACGTAAACTTCCTCGATGAATTGTACTACAGCGATCAATTTGAGAGCCTGGACGAGATTGAGGAGCTGCTCGGCAGGTTTCGCCTCCCGGCAAAACAGCTTCAGGATTCTCAATGCGGCCAAGTCACTGAAGGAATGGTGGTGCTTGCCTCTCACGATTTCCAGGATGCCGAGATCTTGTTCTACGATGCAACGGTGGATTCCGTAAGTTGGTTTTTGCATTTAACAAACAGTTTATTTTGTTGGAATAAGGTCATCGACGTAACAGGGGCGGATCCCCTTTAGAATAGAGGAAGGCACCTGCCCCTCCTGCGAAAAGAAACTTCATAATATACCTATCTCACTATGTTTTTGGAGAAAAATTATAAAAATATACTTATAATTGACAACAAATTATAAAAAATATGGCTTATACTTTCTGGCTCCACCTGTTGACGCTCTAGCTTGTTTAGGTAGTTACTGGTGCTATTTCCAGGAAAATGTAAAATAGAAAAGGTTCTTAATTATGTGAGATAAGTTGGATTTAGAAATTTCTTGTTTGCTACTTCTGTACTTGGGAAAAAAGGGAAAAACAGGATGTGAATTGGCTAAGCTTACTCCTCAGTGTTGCATCATATTGACAGTTGAACACCATTAAATCTAATTATCACAAGTTTTGTTAAGCATGATTGTAAGAGAATAGAAGGATTCCAGACGTGTGATTGCCAAAAATTATAAAATTGCAATCAAGCTAGCTAGTATCCCATCTTTCTCACTGACATCCATTTGCCGTTTAAGCATCTCACTTAGACGCAGTTAACGACAAGAAAAAGTTAAAAGAATTTTTTTTTTCTTTTTTTTTTCTGGTTAACCTGTTTTACCCTCTGTAAAGAAATGGCTATTTCACTGGTTCAGTTTACTGTAATGATTTAATTTTGAACAAAAAGTTAATTATGTTCTGCTCTGGTAAGTAATGGTAAACTTACAAAAAATTATATACTGGTTTCTCTTCTTAGGTTTCATTGTTTTGTTCCAGGACTAATTCTTGTAATTTGATTCAGGGTTGTGTCTGTCATTCTTTTCATTAAATAAAGTATTAAATAATATTTGGGCTAAAAACTTTGAAGACTACAACTTCATAAGAAAATTAGTTCTGTTATATCAGAGTCAATATGGAACACGATTTAAGGAGCCTTTTATCATCTGCTGTACATACCTAATATTCATTACATTGAATCATGTATTCTCTGTTTATTTTTCTTTCTAAGTCTAGCTTGTAATAATAAGTCGGAAATAAAGCCGAAATGTAATATAATGTTAATTTGGTTGGCCATAGGAGTTACTTCCTGTCATTTTCAGAAATAAAAAATATTGCATCTGCTCATCGGCAAGAAAACTTGCACCTTTTTTTTTCAAAAAGAAAAAGAAAAGAAAACTTGCACCAAATGTAATCTCTGGTGTCGCAATCCTTGCATGCAATAATAAACAATAACACACTGCTTATTTGGTCTTTGAATATAACTTCATTACTCATCAAATGCGATCTCTTAGTGCTTTGTTATACTTCTTAAATCTTAATTCAATGAAAACTCTGGTTTCGCAAACCTTGCATGCGATGATGAATGATACAAATGCTGTTTATTTGGTAGTTGAATTAAGTATATTACTCATCAAATACGGTCTCTTGGTGTCTTTTTAAACGCCAGGTTTCCCGGTCAGAACTCAGGGCCGATGATGGTACAGAAGAGAAAGAATGCACTTGCAAATTCAGTCTGAAATGGAAACATGGTCCCAGGATGGGGAAGAATGACACTGTGGGAATTGAACATATATGCCTCATTGAGGAATTGCCGGTAGAGGACCCGGTTCTTGAGGACTTTAT
Organism: Carex kokanica; assembly: GCA_025461125.1. NCBI lineage: Eukaryota > Viridiplantae > Streptophyta > Magnoliopsida > Poales > Cyperaceae > Carex > Carex kokanica. The sequence continues at coordinate 1,666,976 of JAJGRX010000874.1, read as the reverse complement.
TGACAGTGCACGAAAATCTCTGGTGGAGCGCATAGAAAATTTAGTGAATCAAGGTGGGAGTTCTGGTGTAAATCCGGCTACTTCTCACGGGGCCTCTCAATGTCCTACTAACTTCCCAGAGCTGATAGATGTTGACCATTCTGATGGCTCACCACATCATCAGGTACTTGCATTACAATTTCATTTGAAACTTGCTTTTGATACGCCCCAGTATGGACAGGATGCTGTTTGAATTTTCAGTGAAATACGAGACCTTTATAAGTCATATATAAATGCTTATTTGCTACCATGTAACAACGTCAAACAGTCTTGCTAAGGAAACTTAGGAGATTTCACCACAGTATGTTTCAATAACTCTGCATGAATTTGTTTGGAAAGACAAAGTGCAAATATGAAAAGTTAAAATATCTAGAAAAAACACACTTTACATCAATTATCAAAATAGAGGAAATATTGAAGAGTTCTAACTTTGCTCATTTAATCAAAGGTGGGCTTGACCCTCGTTTCTACCTCAAAAAAAAAAAAAAAAGAGGTCCCTGCAATCAACCCCATGCATCTATCTATGCATATCTATTTGTTTCCTGGTAACATTAATCCAACTGTTTGTACCACCTGATAGGTAAAGAAAAATTGATAGTATAATATATCGAAAGTAAGCAAGGAACGTTTTTTCAGTAGAAAAATAGAACAACAAAAAGAAATAATTCAAACAAAACAAATTAATTCAGCTATAAAGAACCTTTGCTAACGAGATATAGATATGTTACAATGCAAAGCCGTTAGTAGCTCTACATGTATAATCCCACAGGATGAAAGGATTTCAAGAATAATTAGAAAGAACAAAATGAAGACAATAATATGTCTAAGCTGCAAAATAAATATATGCTGAAAATGAAAGGCTATGAATCTTTAGGATTGACTTGGTGCAATTTCATATTTTTGTCCCTTTGCTCTCTTTCACTGCAAAGAGCTTCACAAAGCACCAATTATTCAAAAAGATAAAAATGAGAAATTATTGAAATTGAAGATCATTGCAGTTGATAGGAAATAATCCTACCAAAGGAAAGAACTAGAACTATCAAATTCGATATGTTTGGGTGTTCATTCTCCTTTTAAAGATGTTCCTCTTGAAAATTATTTTATCCTTTCCTCTTCCAACCACCAAAAGCTCCAATATATATAACAATCAATCTTAGTATACGTACAAAGGATTTAAATGATTAACAAATTTAATTGAATATTTAAAAGTAACAAACTTTGGAACCTAAATTTTTCTGGGATCTTTGAGTAGTTGTAGGGTCATAAGCTATTGTGATTCTGCTCTCTTTGCCACTAAGTAAGAGACAATAAGAACTATTCAATGTCTCAATTTATAATGACAATGAAGACAGCAAAGATGGATATGATTGTGAGCCGGCTGGTTAGAGCTTCATTTTTTTTTCATTTGAGAGAGACGAGATACTTGTTTTTCTTAGATGGTACAAGCGCCGCATAAGTACGAATGAGTGTAAGATGTGAGCTATTAGGGTTTGTATATTGAGCGGTTGGGATTTTGTGTGCTATAGCCTATGGTTAGCCGCTGCCGTCTGATCAAGAGGGTAATTTGGAGATAACAAAATGTAAACCCCTGCTATAAAAGGTTATTGCCCTAAATCATTCTCACCTTGTTATGCATTCCTCTTGAAATCTTCAATTTGTTCCACTTTTTGTGATGGAACAATCTAGCTAAGGTGATGTCTGATACGTCCTATATTAGCTTAATCAGAACGCACTGGTGGACTATTATTACTTAAACTGAGGCCCCTAACTTTAGCTTATTAGTTCTTTTGATTCTCCCCTTTTTGCCTAAAGGAAGATCAGGATTTTCTGGAACCTCTTTTCTACTCTTTCGTATGTGTGTTTTCTTTTTTGCGGTCCCTTTTTCCAGAGACTTCCCTCTGTATTTATAGGGCCCTCCTGTCGGTTGGCTGGTTTCGGGATTTTTCTTTAGTCCCGGACAACCGACTGGGTTTCTTAGTCCCGGACAGCCTTTTTTTGCGGATCAAGTTAGCAGGCTGAATGTGCCGTTTTATTGGGCTTTATACTTAAGTGGGCTTCTGGGGAGGGCTTTACGAGGCCTTTATTTTATGGCCTTATCAATGTCTATGACAAGAAACAGCGCGTCTACCAATACTATCTCCTGCATTATTTACGGCCTGGTAAATCTCCTCTCTTTTATTAAATTTGATTATTTCATCTTTCTTGCTTTCCCCTCTTTTGTTTAAGTTCCTGCTCCTTCAACCCTTCTATTGTCCCTCTTCTGTTCCTCAGCAAAACAGGCCAGGGTTATGTTTACAACTGTGATGGGGCTTTATTTTGGGGATATTTGCATGAAAGCACGTATAAATTCTTTTTAACAATACTTGCTATTTCTGTAAGCAGAAATAGAAAACCAATAACCTAAGTATTCCTTCTCTATTCCTGTTATAAATGATGTCTGCTTGTTATAATTGTTGATTATAAGAGATGGGCTATGGTGCATTGCAATGCATAGGCACCCTTGTGTATTGGACCATAAATCACCCATTCAAAGTCCAAATGACCGATCCAAACCGTTCATCTTGTTCTCCATATTAATATGTGCTTGGAGACCAAATTTTACATATTTTTTTTACTATTTATTAAGCCACTTTGAAAATCGCTGATCCATTGGTCCAGAATTTTTCACTGTTTCGGAGCTGTGACCATTGGATCAGCGATTTTCAAAGTGACTTAATAAATAGTAAAAAAAATTCCAAAAAATGTAAAATTTGGTCTCCAAGTACATATTAATATGGAGAACAAGATGAACGGTTTGGATCGGCCATTTGGACTTTGAATGGGTGATTTATGGTCCAATGCACAAGGGTGCCTATGCATTGCAATGCACCATAGCCCATCTCTGATTATAAATTCTTGTTGCTTTAAACCCAAAATATTTTGTTGCTTTTCGTATAGGCTGAAAAATATCTTCATTAAATGCAACAAAATGATGCAAACATCTTTTGATTTGCATTGAAATTGCGGATCTCCTAAAATTAAAACAATCCCAATATTTGCTATTTTTTTTATCTAGGAATGCTTCCAAATATGTCATTGGAAAAACAATTACGCAAGTATTCCTTCTCTATTCATGTCATAAATGATGCCAATTTATATGCTTGTTACAATTGATGATTGTGAATTCTGTTTTTTAAACCCAATTTTTTTTGTTGATTTCAATGTATGCTAGAAAATATCTTTGTTAAATGCAACAAAAGATGCAAACATATTTTGATTTGCATTGAAATAGATTATCTCCTTAAAATAAAACAATCCCAATTACTATGTTTATGAAAGAAAACACTTGTTATTCGCATGATATCATTACAAATTATGTAATTATTCATGTATAATTTAGAATACCTTCATGTACAGTATAGCATGGCTTTAAATTGACTATTATGGTGATTGTAGGTCGATGATGTCATTGGGCAGACCGAAGATAGCATTGGGACTCTAGGAGAGGAGAAGGATGCATTGGAGGACCGATGTTCCCAGGCAGAGGCTGAGGTGGCGAGGCTCAATGCTCAATTGCAGATTTTCAAAGCTCAGATGCAAGTTGCAAAGGCAGAGAGGGAACAAGCTATATTAGCGTTGTATGAGATTGAGGCAAAGTTGAAGGGGAAAAGGTACAAGGTTGGCATGTCTACATCTGAATGGAAGATTCCTGAGCACCTCACTTTGCCACCTTCAGAGACCGTGCTGAATACAATAAGAAACAGCCAGGAATTTGCTCCCTTCCGCCGCCAAATTGAGAAGGAAATACGTGAACATCTAATGAAGCAATACAACGCAAGATCACCGCTCAAGTAACAATGAAGAAGGTGCAGTTTATATAGTCTTATTAGGACCGTGGGGGCATTAAGTACTGCTAATCTTTCTGGCAAACCAACCAAAAGTTTGTTGTTACCATTGAAGAGTTGTAACTGTTATGGGCTAGGGCTGTAAATGAGCCGAGTTTGAGCGAGTTACCCTCAACTCGAACTCAGCTCATTTAATAAATGAGTGAGTCAACTCGAGTTGGGATGATAATAACGAGTTGTAGAGCCAACTCGAACTCAGCTCGTTATCAACTCGAGTTGGCTTACAACTCGTTTAACCAGTTAATTATATACTACTTGTAAAAAAATTTATCAGTATCCAACAATTTTTCATACAGCAGTAGTATATAAGCACTAACAATTTTTCATACATCAACTTAGTACATAAGTACCAGCAATTTTTCATACAGTAGCTTAACAAAAACAATTTCTGGGATTTATTGTAACCAATTCTATGTAACTCGAGTTATAAATGAGCGAGTTAGGGTAAGCTCAAACTTAGCTCATTTATTAAACGAGTCAGCCAACTCGAGTTGGAACTGACTCGAGTTGTAAATGAGCGAGTTAAAGCGAGTTATAAATGAACGAGTTATGAGCGAGTTACGAGTTTGAGCAATTTTGCCCAGCCCTATTATGGGCACCAGAATGTCTTATCACAACCAGTCCATTAAGGTCCCATAACTAGTAGCCAGATCGTTAATGCCACATGAAGAAAACAGCTTAATTAGTCAATGAACATACTAAATTGTATCTACGATACTTGGATAAATTGTCAATGGTATAAGCATTTCAAATTGATTCATCCTTTTACCCTATTAAATTTACTCTACATCAATTTTTTGCTGCATCTTTTATCAGTCATTATTTTGAGTTGTTCATACTCGGTAAATTAAATTGGTGCACCTCCTCTGCAGGAAATATGAGGAGGCCAACAAGATGCACAATCTCTTAAAAGATGATTTCAATCCTATTGAATGATTTTGTAAGCACTTGTATGAACAAATCTTATCTATTGGCCTCTTAGATCTGATAGTATGTTGTACTGGCCTTTTGATGATAACATATTTTTTTTTTGGCAGAGGTCTCTGTCTTGAATGGCGTCCAGGCCTTTTTTTTTTTTTGTTTGGCAGTGGCTTCCTTCTTGAATGGTGTTCAGGCTGGATCCGTATCCTCTGCATTAACTCAAAAGGGAATCTTTTGAGTTAATGAATTTCAACCGTCTGATTTTAAACGGAGTCAATCCAGCTCATGTCTATAACATAGAGGGCCCTTTAATATTAGTGTAGATCTATTCGCACGAATTTTAAAACAGATCGAACAGTCAAGATTCATTAACTAAAAAATTATCATTCGAGTTAATTGAGAGGATATGAATTCATTCAGGCTGGATGCCATACAAGAATCCGTATCCTTTGAGGTAACAGTATTTATGTTTGGATCATGGAAGTCTGATAGGAAGCCAGGCCCAATGCTGTCCGAGGTGGAATGTACGGAGCCACTTTAATAATCGTGCAGATTTTGCTTGGACGGTACAGATCCAAACAGAAATATTATGTTACCTTAGATGATACGAATTAGCCATACAGTGTGGATGACTTTTCATTTTTAGAAATCCCACAATATCTTTTCCTATATTTTATTTTTATTTATTTACCATTAATAAAAATTTCGGAAGTTGTGATTACTTCTAGACCTGATAACTTCATTATTTTCCGAACTTCGTAATCATAACTCCTTTCTGTATTAATAAAATTGAAAACTTAAATAGCACGTACGAAACATCAATTATCTGATTTTTAAGTTATTTATTTTCAATATTTCAAATATTTACTGTAGATATGAAAATTCATGTTTTTAGTTATCTAATTAGAGCATTGTAATTACAACACGCTTTGATGGACACGGTAACATTACACAAAATTCAGTTCGAATATAAGTTTGACGTTTTAAAAGTTTTTTGTTGTCTGACTGTCTGATCAGAACATCAGAAAAAATTTATCAGACATTTATAAAGTGTATCAATATTAAAAATAGAGAGAAAAATCTATACATAACTAACAAATTAGAAATTTTAAACTTTTAAAAAAATTGATAATATTAATAAATCAATCCTACATGTAATTTTCAAACCCTCTTTCCCACGTGTAATTTTCAACGTTGTCTCTCTCTCTCTCTCACCCTTGTCTCTCCAACCATTCTCTGACAGTTGTTACTCTCTTTCTTTATTTCCACCCAACAACACATTCAGGGGCGGATCTACACTATACCTGGGAGTGCTAAGTCATCTCATAATTTTGAAGTTTTTAATGTTGGAATTTAATTAATTTTTTATTTCTTTAAAGTTTTTATATAGTTTATACGTGGGAAAGAGTCCAAATACCTCAATTCTCTCCCATTTCGAGAGCCCAAATCTCATACACGACCTAGCTTCACAAGACAGAACGTGTCAGCAACCCGAGTTTTACATATGACATACTCTCCCTGAGATAGGACGTATCATCCACCGTGAGACCAACTCTTAGCCAAACCTTTTCGAAAACTAGATGGTGATTAGTCCAAGGGAGGAACGAAGATAGGAATCGAGTGTCAGCGCACCCCTGGTAACTCGGCAGGTCGATAATAGCACTTGACAAGAGATGAGCGTTCGGCCACCCTCGAGCATGCCACTAGGTGCGCATCTGGGCATGCCTGTGGGAGAGTCTCCAATCGAGAACCCTAATCCCAACCATCTCAAAAAAATGTAAAATTTGGTCTTCAAGCATATTTTAATATGGAGATCATGTTGAACAGTTTGGATCAACTGTTTGAATTTTAAAATAAAAAAAATGACTTATAAACATATAGTGTCAAGATGTGTCACCATAAAATAGTGTAATTGGATTTCTCATATATATATATATATATATATATATATATATATATATATGAGATGGACTTAGCTAAGCCATGGAATAAAACGCTTTGTACTCCACGCCATATTTTCATTTTGAAAATCCAAACTACCGATCCGAACCGCTCAAGTTGTTCTCCATTGAAATGTGCTTGGAGACCAAATTTTACATTTTTTGGAATTTTTTTACTATTTATTAAGCCACTTCGAAAATCGCTGATCCGGATGAACAGTAGCAAAACAGTAAAAAATTCTGGACCAATGGATCAGCGATTTTCAAAGTGGCTTAATAAATAGTAAAAAAATTCCAAAAAAATGTAAAATTTGGTCTCCAAGCACATTTCAATATGGAGAACAACTTGAGCGGTTCGGATCAGTAGTTTGGATTTTCAAAATTGAAATAATGAGGCGTGGAGCACCAAGTCGTTTTACTCCATGGCTTAGCTAAGCCCAGCTTTATATATATATATAGAGAGAATTTTGCTATTGTACTTCATGAAGTAAAACCAATATTTTACTTCACGCTCATATTTCTATTTTCAAAATTCAAAACGTCGATCCGACCGTTCAAGTTGTTCTCCATATTGAAATGTGCTTGGAGACCAAATTTTACATTTTTTGGAATTTTTTTACTATTTATTAAGCCACTTTGAAAATTTCTGATCACATGGTCCAGAATTTTTTTTGGAGACCATGTAGGGGAAAAGATTTGACAATCGGTGAAGTGGGTGCTTTTGTCAAATTTTCATCTAAACTGTTTAATTCGTATTAAAATTTGTTCGGATAGTTTAGATTTAAAACACCAGTTAAATTTATTTTAACAAATTTCAACATAAATTGAACGTTTTAAATATGACTTTGGATAATTTGTCTAGAGTTTTTGAAAAAATCCGATTAATTACATGGAAAATATCTATCAAGACACAAAATGCCTAAATATTTTCATAAAAAATGAAACGTGTTGACTAATTACAATGCTCTTTTATATGACTAAAAAAAACATGAATTTTCAAATCCACAGTATATATTTGATTATATAAGACTAAATCCATAGCACATAAAGTGAGATATCGAAAAAAAATAACTTAAAATTAATCAGATAATTAATGTTTTTGTATGTGCTATTTAAGTTTTAAATTTTTTAATATTATATTCCATTTTAAAAAGAGGAGTGATCCAATTACACCTTTTTTTTGACACATCTTGACATTATTTTTTTATAAGTCAATTTTGCGATTTCAAAATTCAAACAATCGATCTGAACCGTTCAACATGATCACCATATTAAAATGTGCTTGGAGATCAAATTTTACATTTTTTTTTAATTTTTTTACTATTTATTAAGATGGTTACAAAATCGTTGTTTTTCAATGGTCTGAAAACAACGATTTTGTAACCATCTTAATAAATAGTAAAAAAATTCAAAAAAATGTAAAATTTGATCTCCAAGCACATTTTAATATATCCATCATGTTGAACGGTTTGGATCGACTATTTGGACTTTGAAAATGATATGTGTCAAAATGTGTTAAAAAAAAAGATGTAATCCGATCCCTCCTCTTTTAAAAATATTAATAGATAACGCTATATAAGTTGAGAATACTAGAATTTTGGTCATTTTTTTTTTCCAAATGTTCATACTTATAAAAGAGATTAATACATAAAAGAGTTATGAATCTTATGATTACAAAGTTCGGAAAATAATTTAACGCAAACAAAAAATTTAGGGGTCTTCTATGATCCGATTCTTTCTACTATCACATTAAAAAAATAAATTTATGAGATCATTACTGAAAAAATGTCAATCTACACCACACTTTATTCTCAGCGTTTTTTTTTTTTAGAAAAAAATTCTCAGCGTTTTTGTGTTATGAAGAATATAAATTCATATATTTCGGAAATGATGTCATATTTTTTTTAATTGCACATGTACCATAACTTTAGGCAAATCTCTTTAGAACCACACCCGCTAAATACTTCAATGGGTCTTTTTGATGTCTAGCCTGCTGTGATACCGTAACAATTTACAATTTCTGCTATAGCTACGCTATTTGCAATAGTTTTTTTTTTTTTTTTTGTCTTGCCACTATCAGGGGCGGAACTAGAAAATTTAGTTAGAGGGAGCTGAAACTTAAAATGCACAAATATTAATTTGTGGTTAGTGGTACTTGAACCCAATATCTCCTAAAAATAAAATAAAGTCTTAACCACTAGACTACAAATACACATCTAACATTTTATGAAGTGGGTTAAACTATATAAAAATTTCAAAGAAATAAAAAATCAATTAAATTCGAACATATGTGATTAAAAATTTCAAAATCATGGGGTGACTTAGCACCCCCTAGGCATAGTGTAGATCCGCCCTGGCCCTTGCTATTATTGCTATTTAGAATATTGAAAAAACCTGTTGGGGGTTAAAAGAGTAATAATCTGCGGACACACACAATAAAGTCTATTACTTGACTAGTTTCTTAAGAGCATCTCCATTCCAGCAAATGTTTAACAATTAATTTGTTCCACGTCACTAAATTTAGCAATTAAAGACATTCATAATTTTTAAAGCACTCCATCTCAAAAATTTAATTAGAATTGCAATTAATGTTATGTCAGCCAAAAAAATAAAAATTGAGCGGTACAGATACATAGAGAGAATTTTAACCAATCAAATAAAAAAGAAAACGTTTTCTTTTAAAGCAAATTTGCTAATTTAGAAATTCTGATACATCCCAGCAATTATATTAACAATTGACACATCAGATTAGCAATTTAATAACAATTACCATTGGAGATGCTCTAATAAGTTTCTCAACAGCCAAAGCATATTTCCCATCAAAATAATAGATGCATATTTCTCATCAAAATAATAGATGAGATATTTCTTTGTTCTTTTTCTAAAATGAAATTGTTGACATTTTCATCATCGGGCAATGAGAAAGGTGCTCTTTTGGATTGGAGAAATCAAGGCAGCTTTTTTGAACCATCTCATTTAATAAGTGAGAGAAATAGAGATGGCGAAAATTGATTTTCTTTTTAAAGGAAAATTTCTAGGGATGTTAAAATAGTCAAAAGTAAAAAAAATTCGGTTTTAAAAATTCAAATGGACCAATCGAATAAAAACCGAATCATTTAAATCCAATAACACCAAAGTTACACTGTTTTAGAGCGAAAATCTGTGAAAACTTTTCGGACCGAATTGGTATCTTGGCACATAAAATAGAAGTTTCATGCCGGAAAGACACCTCGGTACTTATGATTTTTCTAAAAATCAAATCACTCAGATTGGTTTGATAAATTTTTATTTTTTACTTACGGTTTATAAAAAAAATACCCCCCACCCCCTCTTCAGACAAGTATACTCTCGAGTACCGTAAAAGATTTCACTTTACGGTTTGAAATTTATTTTCAGCCGCTTTGAGATTCGGACTAGTGTAGAGGCAGTATTATTGGGCTTTGAGATTGGTGCCAAGTTAAAAAGAACGGTCCGGATCCACTAATCGTAAAATAATCGCTTTTCAAGTAATAGAGAGGATGTGAATTCCCCCTCCCCACGAATTCGTATCCTCTGAGTACTACAGAGGTACTATTCTGTGGAGTAATTGAACCCGGACCGTTCTTTTAACTTTGCATGAATCTCAAAGCACAAATAATACTGCCTCTGAGCTAATCTGGAATAGGCACCGTTTTTAGTTAATTTGGACCGTTAAGCAGTGAGTCCACTTAATGCAGTAAACTACATAGGATACTTCCTTCCCGACCCCCAAATCATCCGAAAACAGTGGTCAGTACAGTCGATTTCAAAATTGTCAATTTGCAAGGCTTCTCCCCGTATAAAAGCAGCGAATCTCCTCTCACTCTCCTTAAAAACACTTCCCCTACTGGTCAATTGTTCCGTAACCATGGCCATAAAGAGAAAGGCAACCAGTCAGCTGCAGCGCACGAAAGGTCTCGACTTCCGTTGCCCTGACCCCGACGACGACGCGTGGTACGGCGTGAGGCTCCTGAAAGTCAAGGAGGGGATGCTCCGTGTCATGTACCTCGAGTTCCCCGAAGAGTTCGACAAATGGTACCTCAGTGACCAGTTCGAGAGCCTCGCACAGATCGACGAGCTGCTCGGAAGGTTTCGCCGCCCGGCTGAACAGTTGCAGGATTCACAGTGTGGCGAGGTCACTCAAGGAATGGCAGTGCTCGCTTGTGACACTTTCCGGAATGGCGAAATCTTGTTCTACGACGCTCGAGTTGATTCTGTAAGTTAGCTTTTGTTTTAAAGAGTTCAATCGATTTCTTTCGTAGGGCGGAGTGGATCTTCACTAGTGGTAACCGCATTTAATTAATCGACTGTACTGACCACTTTTTTTTTCGACGAGCTGCTCGATTAATACAGTGGTCAGTACAGTCGATTAATTAAATGCGGTTACAGTGATCAGTTCAATCGATTTATTTGTCTTTCTGAAAATGATGTCGAGTGGATCTTCACCAGTGTCAATTTTTTTTTTGTCTTTTTCAAAAATGTGAAAAAGATGAGGTTCGTATTTGTGATTAGTTAGATTTGGGGATTTTGATAGAATTGTTATTTGTGTTTGGGGAAATACAGGAGTTGCTACTCTGTACTGTATTAGATTGACCATTAATTAAATTGTCCAACTTTCTCACTGACATCCATGTGAAGATTACAACTTTTAAAGAATATTAGTTTTGTTATTGCAGAGTTGTATGTACCATCTAATTTGCATTAAAAGTTTGGTTACATCTCATTTGCATCAGACTTTTATAGTTCCTTTTAATGTATCCTTCTCCTTCCATGTCAGCTTTTAATAATCAGTTTTGAATAAGGCACAACATTGAAGTAGAACAAATGCTCATCAAAAAGTAGTATCTTGTAAATTTGGTTGGCCAGAGAATAAGCTGCTTTATATCATTTTCAGAAAAGAATATATATGGTTACATCTGCAGCTGGGCGGAGAACTTACACCCAAATATAAGAACTCTCATACTTGTCTTAGTTCAATGTAGAAAACCAAAAGAGAAATTATAAAATTATAACAGAAAAATAAGAAAAATTGTACCATAAGCAATGCTGAACAGTAGTGCTGCCTATTTTATCTCTGAATTTAGTAGATAGACTAATCAAATGCAGTTTGTATGTGCTTCTTTGTTGAAATTCAGGTTTCCAGGTCACAGCACAAGTCAAATGGTGATTCAGAAGAGCAAGTGTGCAATTGCCAATTCCGTGTGACATGGAGGCATGGTCCTGAGATAGGGAAGCATGCCACTGTGCGAGCTGAAAATATCTGCCTTATCCAGAAATCACCGATAGATGACCCGGTATTGGAGCACTTCATTGATAATGCAAGAAAATCTCTAAAGGAGCGGACAGGAAACTTGGATAGCCAAGGTCGGAACTCTGGCTTAAATCCTGCTGCTTCTTCCCATGGGGCTTCTCCACATCCTGCTAGTGAGCTGGAACTGATAGATGTGAGGTCTTCTGATGGCTCACATCACCATGAGGTACTTTTATGACATTTACATTTAGAATTTGCTTGGCTTGATGTGCGGTATGGGTGCATTTAGGTTCACAGTGTGTTGCAGCTTCAACATTTATTTTACTTTGCTATGAGAAGAGGAGCTAAGCCGATTTTTTTATCCATAACATAACAATAATAATAATTTAAACCTATACCATCATTTCTTTCTTATTTCCAAAAGTACCGCAACCGCTGAATAATTTAGCAGTCAGAGTAAAATTAGTCAACATACCAGAATTGGATTTTCATTAAATTATTTAATATGAGGCTTGAAATCATGAGTCTTTTAGAGAATCAAGAAATATCTGGATGCTGCACAAGATAATGCCAACAGAAAAATCCAGAAACATTGTCATCCACAGGAAATATTAAAAATAAAAAATGAAGGTTCTAGCCTTTAGGTACTTGCTGGTGCTTATTTCTATGAAAATGTAAAATAGAAAAGGTTCTTAATTATATGATATAAGTTGGATTTAGAAATTTTAAACAGAGTTGCTATTAATTGCTTGTTTGCTACTTCCGTAATTGGGAAGAAAAGGGAAAAACAGGATCTGAAGTGGCAAAGCATACTCCTCTGTGTTGCATCTGATTGACAGTTCAACAACATTAAAATTAATTATTACAAGTTTCGTTAAGCATGATTGTAAGAGAATAGAAAGATTCCAAACGTCTGATTGCCTAAAATTGTTAAAATGCAATCATGCTAGCTAGTGTCCCATTTTTGTCACTGTCATCCATTTGCCGGTTTAAGCATCTCACTTAGACTCGGTTAACAAAAATGAAGAGCTAAAAGATTTTTTTTTTCTTCCTTTTCTGGTTAACCTGTTTTACCCTTTGTAAATAAATGGCTATTTCACTGGTGCAGTTTACTGTACTGATATAATTTCGAACAGAATGTTAGTTATGTACTACTCTGGTAAGTAATTGTAAACTTAAAAAAAAAAAAAAATCAAATACTGGTTTCTCTTCTTAGGCTTCATTGTTTTGTTCCAGGACTAATTCTTGTAATTTGGTTCAGTGTTGTGTTTGTCATTCTTTTCATTAAATAAAGTTAACAATAATATTTGGGCTAAAAACTTTGAGGACTACAACTTCATAAGCAAATGAGTTTTGTTATATCAGACTCGATATGGAACACAAGTTAAGGAGCATTTTATCATGATCTATTGTACATACCATCTAAGTTTCATTACATGATTCATTGAATCATGTAGTCTCTGTTTATTATTCTAACTCTAGCTTGTAATCATTAGTTACAAATAAAGCCCAAATGTTACAGACACAACAAATGTAATCATTAGTTACAAATAAAGCCCAAATATTGTTAATTTTGTTGGCCTTATTAGGAGTTACTTTCTGTCATTTAAAAAAGGAAAAGTGTTACATCTGCACATAGGCAAGAAAACTTGCACAAATGTAAAATCTGGTGCCGCAAAACTTGCATGCGATAATAAACAATAACACACTGCTTATTTGGTCTTTGAATTAACTTCATTACTCATCAAATGCGGTCTCTTAGTGCTTTGTTATACTTCTTAAATCTGGTTCCGCAAACCTTACATGCGATGATGAACGATACAAATGCTGCTTATTTGGTATTTGAATTAAGTATATTACTCTTCAAATACAGTCTCTTAGTACTTCTTTTTTTAACTCTGTGGGAACTGAAGATATATGCCTAATCCAGGAATTGTCGGCAGAGGACCCGGGTCTGGAGGACTTTATTGACAGTGAACGGAAGTCTCTGGAGGAGCGCATGAGAAATTTAGTGAATCAAGGTGGGAGTTCTGGTGTAAATCCTGCTACTTCTCACGAGGCCTCTCCATGTCCTACTAACTTGCGAGAGCTGATAGATGTTGACCATTCTGATGGCTCACCACAACATCAGGTGCTTGCATTACAATTTCATTTGAAACTTTCTTTTGATATGGTCACCAGCATGCATTTTTCCTTCCCTCTTCCAACTCCCAAAAGCTCCAATATATATAACAATCAATCTTAGTACATGTTTAATTAAAATTAAAAAGTAACAAACTTTGGAACCTAAATTTTTCTGGGATCTTTCAGTAGTTGTAGGGTCGTAAGTATTGTGATTCTGCTCTCTTTACCACCTAAGTAAGAGACAATAAGCACAATTCAATGTCTGAATTTTCAATGACATGCCCAATAACTATGTTTATAAAAGAAAATACTTATTATTCGCATGATATCATTACATATTCTGTAATTATTCATGTATAATTTAGAATACCTTCATGTACAGTATAGCATGGCTTTAAATTGACTATTATGGTGATTATAGGTCGATGATGTCATTGGGCAGACCGGAGATAGCATTGGGACTCTAGGAGAGGAGAAGGATGCGTTAGAGGACCAATGTTCCCAGGCTGAGGTGGCGAGGCTGAAGGCGAAGATTGAAGATATGGAAGAACAAGCACGTGCAGCATCTGCCTGGGAGAAGAAGTCTGAGTTGGAGAGGAAGATCGAGCATTTGGAGGAAGTTCTTGCCGAGGAGTTGTACTTCCAAAAAGAAACGGAACGGTACAAAGGTTTGCTTCAGGAGGAACAGGCACGTGCAGAAGCTGAGGTGGCGAGGCTGAAGGCAGAACAGGCACATGCAGCATCCTCCTGGGAGAAGGAGAAGTCTGAGTTGGAGAGGAAGGTCGAGCATTTGGAGGAAGTTCTTGCCGAGGAGTTGTACTTCCGAAAAGAAAATGAACGCTATGAAGGTTTGCTTCAGGAACTCAATGCTCAATTGCAGATTTTCAAAGCTCAGATGCAAGTTGCAAAGGCAGAGAGGGAACAAGCTATATTAGCGTTGTATGAGATTGAGGCAAAGTTGAAGGGGAAAAGGTACAAGGTTGGCATGTCTGCATCTGAATGGAAGATTCCTGAGCACCTCACTTTGCCTCCTTCAGAGACCGTGCTGAGTACAATAAGAAACAGCCAGGCTTTTGCTCCCTTCCGCCGCCAGATTGAGAAGAAAATCCGTGAACACCTAATGAATCAACACAACCCAAGATCAGCACTCAAGTAACAATAAAAAAAGGTGCAGTTTATATAGTCCTATTAGGACCGTAGTGACACAAGTACTGCTAATCTTTCTGGCAAAACCAACAAAAAGTTTGTTGTTACCATTGAAGAGTTGTAACTGTTATGGGTACCAGAATGTCTTATCACGACCAATCCGTTAAGGTCCCATAACTAGTAGATCGTCAATGCCACATGAAGAACAGCGTCAGTCAAAGAACATACTAAAATGTATCTACAATACTTGGTTAAATTCTCAATGGTATAAACATTTCAAATTAATTCATTTTTTTACCCTATTAAATTCATTCTACATCAAATTTTTGCTGCATCTTTAATAACTCATTATTTTGAGTTGTTTATACTCGGTATAAATAGGTGCATCTCGTTTGCAGGAAATATAATTATGTGAAACCAAGTCAAGAGTGCTTTGTACCGGCTCCCTTTTGAATGATTTTGTAAGCAGGTAGCTTTAGTGGGTTGCATTCTTGATGATATCATATATGAACATATCTGATCTGTTAGCATGTTGTTCTGGCCTCTTGGATCTGATAGTATGTTGTTCTGTATTTTATTTTCGTTGTAAAACAATACAAGTTTGTTGATAGTTGTTTGGATAAAAGTTACATTATGGTAGAGAGATCATTTTGAATCAAAACTAGCATTAGCCATGAACACAAGTTAAATTCGAAATTAAATCTCCAAAAAAATAACAAACAAATTTTAATTTGCTAATCAGAAATGCAAAGAAAAGGTTTCCTAAGTACACAGCAAGCCTACAAATCTGAAGGGGCATTTTGTTCTCCTTCAAAGAACTGTCTATTGTGTTACTTCCAGTAGTTGTGAAGCATAACATGTCCCATTCATGACGACTCGATGATGGTTGGGATGTTGTTCGCCGAAGCTAGTCAAAAAGGGAGATGTGGTGCGCGGTCACAGCTTACAATGTTCCAATTTGTTGATTAAGTTATCAGGCCTGAGGAGTATACCAAGGGAAATGAGCCATAAGAAAATAAGGACAGATTCTCTCAAGCATCCTGGCGCGCCAGCGCTAGGCGTCTATAGAAGAGCAGTGTGGCTATGATCCATTATCCATATCGGGCGAGGCAGTTTAAATGGGGATCAGACACTGTATGCCGAGGCAGATGGGAGAATTATGGTGCAGTGTCCCCCGTGCAAAGCCAAGGGAGCAAGCGCACTCTTTGCAAGATTGCTGTGTATAAAAATTAGTACACTCTTAATATTGATGTTGTCACGGTGCTGGCTATCTTAAAAACCTCATACTCGGCAATTAAAGTCAATGGAGAAGTCACAAGGTATTTTAAACACGAGAGGGGACTGAGACAAGGAGACCCACTCTCACCCCTTCTGTTCATTCTGGTGGCAGACGCACTGGGAAGATTCATTACCAGCGCAACCCCACTAATGCACAGATCGGTCCACATACCGACGGGAGTCATACAGTACGCAGATGACACTCTCATAATCACTGAGGCACACCCGACCACTCTTCGAGTCCTATCGCAGATCCTGGAGACATACGAGGCGCTATCTGGACTCAAAATTAATAGGGCTAAGAGTAACTTCGTGCCAATCTCAATACCGACTAATGCCGTTGCGGTAATACAAAGGATCCTTTCTAGCCCCCCCTCTCTATTACCAATGAAATACTTGGGCCTACCGCTGACAACGAGAAATCCGAATAAAGCACAGTTTCAACCGATAATCAAGGCAATTCACGATAGGGATTATATCCAGTCCAGCCTCCATAAAGAAAGTAAGCAAATCTCCTGATAGGCCCTAACATCAGGAGGTAACATACACATTACTTTTTCTAAAGCATTATTTCTGATTAGAACACCAAAACCTAGTTATTGCAAAAATTTGTGCCCCTAAGCTACTAGCCTATTTTGCAATGCCCACCCCCCCACCCCCACCCCGCCCCCCCCCCCCACACACACACACACCTTGAAAATAACCCTATTCCTCTCCAGCCATAAGGTCCAGAGAACTGCACCTATAATCACCATAATGATATTCTCATCCTTCATAGGAATGCAAGTACCTATATCCCACAATTCATCAAGTGTTGTACATGTAAAAGTGAAATTATTAAATTGAGTTATCCAAGCCCATAACTGATTAGCCAAAGGGCAATTCAGAAATAAATGAGAGACTGTTTCATATGATTCACAAAATACACAACTTTGGTCACCCTGCAACCCCTTCTACCCAAATTATCCCTTGTCAAAATTATGTTTTGTTTGGCCAATCAAATGAAAATTCTGATTTTTAAAGGTATATTAGCCGTCCAAATATTAGTAAATGTAGAATTAGGGATTCCACCAAAGGCCAACCAAGTATACAAAGAATGAACACTAAATCGACCAGAACTAGACCATCTCCAAACTATTTGATCGTTGGTAGAACTCAACTGAAAACCATGAAACTGTAATAATAAAACACACCACTCTGTATGATAGATACTCACTAACTGTCTACAAAAAAAAATTTATAAACCATTAGGAGTAAACACCTGTGAAACTAGAATCTCCTTATCATAGGCAATATTAAATGAGGAGGGTTCAAATGCCTCCATTTTTTGTGCCTCCACCATGCCTCCATTTTTAAAAACTTTAATAACTCAAAATTTAAAACTTAAAAGTCAAAATAAAACCGTTGGATGTGATCTATATCATTTTATCTATGTGCTCATAAAAATTATCACATTTTGATTTTGTTTTTAATGTGAATCAATAAGTTGAAAAATCAACGTCTAGAAATTATCCACATTAGTACGTTTTTTACAAGCTCTTGATGACAACCAAACAAAATTGAAATGTCATGATTTTTTACACGTGCATAGATAAAATGATATAGATCATATCCAACAGTTTTATTTTGACTTTTAAGTTTTAAATTTTGAGTTATTAAAGTTTTTAAAAATGGAGGCATGATGGAGGCATGAAAAATGGAGGCATTTGAACCCTCGTCATATTAAATAAGTTAGGATATACATTGTGCAAGGCACAATTAGCAATCCATCTATCAAGCCAAAATCTTATAGAATGCCCATTCCCCATCTGCGAGGTATGGACGTGCACCACTACTAGCACCACCGGAGCAGAGACAGGTTGTATCTCTTTTTATATAATATTTATTTTCTTTGTATGATGAGCGTACTTTTGGAACAATGATGATGGATGGATACTTTATTCGCTCAGTTTGATTGATGATACTGTGACAGATTTTTTTGAGTATCGAGCACTATACTCGATACTTATATTTATTTTATCTATTTGGATGGATTTTATATATGTTTTTCTCTTAGTAGGCTAACTAATTTTGTTTATGTTTTTCTGAGTTGCTTGCATGACATATTCTGCTTATCACACATCACGTAGGAATGATACTAGTTAGGAATCTGAACGTGATAATAAGCAACGAATATAAGGATTAAAGAAAATTGTAAGTCTCTTAAAAGTGAAACAGGTTAGTTAAATAGGCAAGTATCGCACACGACTTAGCATTCGAGAAAACACATAACCACCTGCAGCCAGTGCGGTGTCACCTACCCCGCACACAGAAAGGCCGGCTAGCCCCATGCCGCAAGCAACAAGGCAACCGAGCCCAACTGAAGCCCCTGTGGCACCACCCATGCCGTATGCAACCTCAACCCATACCGCAGGCAATCTAAACCGCGACCCATCCAATCCGTTCAGCCGCTGAGAATGATACAAATCAACCACCGCCTGTGAACCTGGTGCTTCATCAAGACCATATCAATCTCACCAGTGTCCAACTATGAAAGAACTCGTAGGAATCAAGCGTAGGTTTGAGAGCTTGGAGTTTCATAGAGCTTTGATGGAGAACGTGAGTGAATTTTTCAAGAGCTAAGTGCCAAAGAAGGTTCATCCTTCGGAGACATGCCTCGTCAATTCTAACTGTCAGTTCTTCTTAGGTTCGATTTCTTCTTCGAAGATTTTATCTTTGCATTGGAGACAATGCAATATTTAAGCTTGGGGGAAGAGATTGAACCCTTATATCCTAGGTTTGAGGTTTAATTTTTTTTCAATTTTTAGGTAATAACTAGGCTTTTACCGGACCACAAATAGAGTTTGCATGACTGGATGTTTACCTAAGTTATTAAAATAAAGTTTTGCATGACTGAACTTAATTGTCTAAGATTGCATAAAGTAGATTTAGAGTCCACACATGAAAACACAAAAAAAAATTTAAATTTTAAAAGAAGAAGACTTTAACAAATTTGTTGAGGCAATTCCTAAAATGAAAAAGTAGCATAGTTGCCAAAACACTTAATTGAAATTTTAGATTTAGAAAGACTAATGCTAACAACATATTGATTGAAAAACAAAATATATATATATATTGAAAAATGATTTTTCTTATGCATTATGTAAGTAAAAATTTCTTAAAGTTGGAAATATTTTCAAAGTACATCTTTTTAAATTGAGACCTCGATAATTTGGCAAAATATAAAAGATAGTTTTTAGATATATATAAATCTAGAAATTGTGTGTATTCATAGTAGATGCAACTAGTTTTAAAAATATACGAAAAGATGACATAAAATGAGTCCTACCAAAAATCCAAAAAAAAAATATAAGTATGAAAAGAGACATAAAATGAGTCCCACCGCCTTAATTCGATTTGGGATTCGATGAAATTCTTAGATGCATTCGGAACACATAACCTTTCGTTTGTATCTATGCGCTAGAAAAATCACCCGATGAAATCTTTAGGTACATTCAGAACACATAACCTCTTGTTTGTATCTATGCGCTAGAAGGGTAAAGACAAATTGGGCAAGGTGTATTTAGTTTCTTGCATTTATTTATATCATGAAGTTGCATCCTACTAACACACTTAGTCTATAAAAATTTTAGCTCAAGGGATCAAAATTTAATAGGACGAGAAATGGTTATTAATTGATTTTAAGATTTCTTTTACCATAATGATGTTAAGACAGGTTGTCTTTAAAGTATTTCAAAAATAAAGTTAAGGTGTTATGAATGCAAAGATTTCTATTTTTTTTATTTTCACCAAGTACAAATATTAGGAATTAAGTAGACATTTTAGCCTTAAGTTTAAGGGGGCGTTTGATTCGCACTATAGATAATTCCAGAGAATAGAAGGATTCCAGGGAACATAATACCAAGAAATATCATTACAGGGAATGTGTTATTGCCATGTTTAGTTCGCACATGGCTATCGTTTCAGCTTTTCAGGAAATGTGTCATTACCATATTTGGTTCGCACATGGATATTGCAATGGCTATCGAGATTTACACACATCCACCATTTATTCCACATCAATATCGATCAATAAATTAATTTGTCAAAATTGCTTATTAAAAAAAGGTGTTGGATATATGAACAAAAGTTCATGGCTGCACTAGTAGGAATTAATACATTTTTTTTAAATATGGGTCTTGCCCGCATTTAATTGATGATTGCGGTTACAAAGTTTGTATCCACGATTTACAAAAATGCAATGTGCTCAAAACAAATATGAAAGCTATATGCTAAAGCAAAACAAGATGAAGTCTTTGAATGTGAAAATCTGAAAACCAAAACAAAAAATATTTTAAATTGGAAGTCGTAGGTCTCTGAGTTCTCTCCCTCTCGTACCAGAACATTTATGTCCAGGACTGAGCCCGCTTCAGCTCATACCAGACTGTACCAGTACTAGTTTGTTACTATCATATCTTCTTGTCAGCATACCACTCGTTATGTACCAGTCCATTTGTTGTCTTTTCACAGCCCATCCGTACTCATGTCTCCCTATATAAGGTATTTTAGTGTGTCGATCCTGTAAATTGCTCCTCGTTCTCGTGATTTCTTGTTGGCCCCTTCTCATTCTTTGTAAAATCTCAATTACCACAATATCTCATCTATTACGAATTGCATAATCAATTGCCACAATAAAGTAGCGTGCACAATGTTCCCTCCATATTACAATTGCATGATCAACATGGCTGCTCTTTGCTCCTTTGTAAGTGTCATCCTTATTGTCACATCTGATACAATACATATTGACTCGATGATTATTTATGAAAAGAACGCATATTTCATCAAAATATATACATTACGGTAAGAAAGGAAAGAAAATGGATCAGTAATAACTGGTGTTCCATGCTCTACTTGGTACAAATTAATACCAAGTATAGTGTGTGCTTTTATTTAAACATAACTGATGTTCAACAATCATTCATATTCTTCTAGTTGTATTTCATCTTATTCTAGTTGTATTTCATCTTCTACTAGTTGTTTTTCATCTTCTTGTAGTTGTCTTTCATCTTGTACTTGTGGTCTTTCATGTTCTACTAGTTGTCTTTCATGTTCTTCTGGTTGTCTTTCATCTAGTACTCATTGTATTTCATCTTCTTCTATTTGTTTTTCATCTTCTACTAGTTGTAATTTATTTTCTTCTAGTTGTCTTTCATCTACTAGTAGTTGTATTTCATCTTCTTTTAGATGTCTTTCATGTTCTACTAGTTGTTTAATCTTCTTGTAGTTGTCTTTTGTCTTGTACTGGTTGTCTTTCAAGTTCCACTAGTTGTCTTTCAAGTTCTATTTCTTGTTTCATCTACTACACGTTGTATTTCATATTCTTCTAGTTGTATTTCATCTTCTTCTAGTTGTCTATCATGTTGTACTGGTTGTCTTTCATCTTTTTCTAGATATATTTCATCTTTTTCTAGTGGTCTTTCATCTTGTACAAGTTATCTATCATATTCTACTGGTTATCTTTCATCTTCTTCGAGTTGTCTTTCAAGTTCTATTGGTTATATTCATCTTCTTCTAGTTGTATTTCACATTCTTCTAGTTGTGCATGCTACGGTTGTCATTCATCTACTACTGGTTATATTTCATCTTCTTCTAATTCTCTTTTATCTTATACTAGTTGTTTTTCATCTTCTTTTAGTTGTTTCATATTGTCATTATTTTAGTTGTCTTTCATGTTCTACTAGTTGTCTTTCATCTTCTTATAGTTGTATTTTATCTTATTTTAGTTGTACTTCATCTTCTTCTAGTTGTCTTTCATCTTACAATGGTTATCTTTCATGTTTTACTAGTTGTCTTTCATATACTACAAGTTGTCTTTCATCTACTACTGGTTGTATTTCATCCTCTTCTATTTCTCTTTCATCTTCTACTAGTTTTTTTTTCTAGTTTTTTAGTTGTTCCTCATCTTGTAGTAGTTGTCTTTCATGTTCTACTGGTTGTATTTCAAGTTCTACTAGTTTTATTTCATCTTCTTCTATTTGTATTTCATTTTTTTCTGGTGGTATTTCATTATTTAATTTTTATCTTTCATGTACTACAAGTTGTCTTTAATCTACTACTGGTAGTATTTTATCTTCTTGTAGTAATCTTTCATCATCTACTAGTTGTTTTTCATCTATTTCTTGTTGTCTTTTGTCATTTATCTTGTTCTGGTTGTCTTTCATGTTATACTAGTTGTCTTTCATGTTCTATTGATTGTCTTTCATCTATTAGTTATATTTCATATTCTTCTAGTTGTGTTTTTGTTGTATTTTATCTTCTACTAGTTGTCTTTCATGTTCAATTGGTTGTCTTTCATGTATCGGTTGTCATTCATCTAGTTTTAGTTGTATTTATCGTCTTCTACTTGTCTTTCATCTTCTACTAGTTGTTTTTCATTTTCTTCTAGTTGTCTTTCAACTTGTAATAGTTGTCTTTTATGTTCTACTAGTTGTTGTTCATCTTGTACAAGTTGTATTTCGTGTTCTACTAGTTGTATTTCATAGTCCTATAGTTGTATTTCATTTTTTTCTATTGTATTTCATCTCCTTGTAGTTGTTTTTCATGTTGTACTGGTTGTCTTTCATGTTCTACTGGTTGTTTAATCATCTTCTAGTTGTCTTTCGTTTTGTACTGGTTGTCTTTCTTGTTCTACTTGTTGTTTCATCTACTACTCTTTGTATTTCATATTCTTGTAGTTGTATTTCATCTTCTTCTAATTGTCTTTCATGTTCTACTGGTTGTCTTTCAGCTACTACTAGTTGTTATTCATCCTCTTCTAGTTGTCTTGCATCTTCTACTTGTTGTCGCGAAAGGAAAATTTTGAATGGTTTAGATTGGAATAACAGGTTCGTGTTATTCCTTGGGAATAACAGCAGATTCATTTCCCTTCATGTTCTACTAGTTGTATTTAATCTTGTTCTTGTTGCTTTTCATCATCCACTGGTTTTTCTTCTTCTTCTAATTTGCCTTTCAACTTGTAATAGTTGTCTTTGATTTCTACTGGTTGTCATTCGTCTTGTACTAGTTGTCTTTCTTGTTCTACTGGTTGTTTTCATCTACTAGTTGTATTTCATATTCTTTAGCTGTATTTCATGTTTTATTGGCTGTCTTTCATGTTGTACTGATTGTCTTTCATCTACTACTAGTTGTATTTAATTTTCTTTTAGTCGTATTTCATCTTCTTGTAGTTGTCTATCATGTTTGTACTAGATGTCTTTCATGTTCTACCGGTTGTCTTTCATGTTCTACTAGTTGTCTTTCATATTCTTCTAGTTATCCTTCAAATTCTATGGTTTTCTTTCATGTTCTATTGGTTATCTTCCATTTTGTACTCTCTTTCATGTTCTATGGATTGTCTTTCATCTACTTCTAGTTGTTTCATCTTCTTCTAGTTGTTTTTAATCTTCTATTAGTTGTATCTCATAGTCTTCTACTTGTCATTTAACTTGTATTAGTTGTTTTTAATCTTCTTCTATTTGTCTTTCATTTTCTACTAGTTTTCTTTCATGTTTTCTAGTTGTCTTTCATGTTATACTGGTTGTATTTCATATTCTACTAATTATCTTTCATCATGTACTAGTTCTCTTTCATGCTCTACATGTTGTATTTCATCTAGTACAATGTGTTTCATCTTCTACTGGTTGTCTTTCATGTTCTACTAGTTGTTTTTCATCTTTTTCTAATTGTCTTTCATGTTCTACTAGTTGTTTAATCTATTACTCGTTGTATTTCATCTTCTTCTAGTTGTCTTTGATGTTGTATTAGTTGTCTTTCATGTTCAACTAGTTGTCTTTCATGTTCTACTGGTTGTATTTAATCTTCTTCTAGATGTCTTTCATCATCTAATAGTTGTTTTTCATATATTTCTAGTTGTCTTTTGTCATTTATCACGTTATGGTTGTCTTTCATATTCTACTAGTTGTCTTTCATGTTCAATTGATTGTCTTTCATCTATTAGTTGTATTTCATATTCTTCTAGTTGTATTTCATCCTCTTCTCTTGTAATTCATCTTCTTGTAGTTATCTTTAATGTTCTATTTGGTTGTCTTTCATATTGTACTGGTTGTCTTTCATCTACTACAAGTTGTATTCAATCTTCTTCTACTTGTATTTCATCTCCTATTAATGGTTTTTCATCTTCTTCTAGTTGTCTTTCAACTTGTAATAGTTGTCTTTTATGTTCTACTGATTGTCATTCATCTTGTACTAGTTGTATTTCATGCTCTACAGGTTGTCTTTCATATACTGTATTTCATATTCTTCTAGTTTTATTTCATCTTCTTGTAGTTGTTGTTCATGTTTTATTGGTTGTCTTTCATCTACTAGTAGTATTTCATATTCTTCTAGTTGTATTTCATCTTCTTATGTTGTATTTCATCTTCTTGTAGTTGTCTTTCATGTTCTATTAGTTCTCTTTCATATTGTACTGGTTTTCTTTCATCTACTACTGGTTGTACTTAATCTTCTTATTGTTGTCTTCCATCTTCTACTAGTTGTCTGTCATCTTTTACTGGTTGTTGTTCATGTTCTACTAGTTTTTTTCATCTTCTTTTTGTTGTCATTCATCTTGTATATGTTGTTTTTCATGTTCTATTGGTTGTCTTTCATTTACTACTTGTTGTAGTTCATCTTCTTCTGGTCATATTTCATCTTGTACTGGTTGTTTTTCATTATCTACTAGTTATCCGTCATCTTCTTCTAGTAGTCTTTCCTATTCTATTAATTGTTTTTCATGTTCTTCTAGTTGTCTTTCATCTTCTTCTGGATGTCTTTCATGTTTTACATGTTGTCTTTCGTGCTCTACTTGATTTCTTTCAAGTTCTACGGGTTTGTCTTTCGTGTTCTACTGTTTTTCTTTCATCTTCTTCTAATTGTATTAAATCTTTTACTAGTTGTTTTTCATCTTCTTCTAGTTATCTTTCATCGTATACTAGCTGTCTCCCATTTTCTACTAGTTGTCTTTCATCGACTACTAGTTGTCTTTTCATCTTCTTCTAGCTGTATTGTATCTTCTACTAGTTGTTTTTCATCTTCTTGTAATCTTTCATGTTCTATTGGTTCTCCTTCGTATTGTACTGGTTGTCTTTCATCTACTGCTAGTAATATTTAATCTTCTTCTAGTTGTCTTTCATCTCCTACTTGTTGTTTTTCATCTTCTTCTAGTTGTCTTTCAACTTGTAATAGTTGTCTTTCACATTAAACTGGTTGTCATTCATCTTGTACAAGTTGTATTTCATGTTCTATTGGTTGTCTTTCATCTACTAGTTGTATTTCATATTCTTTGAGTTGTATTTCATCTTCTTGTAGTTGTCTTTCAAGTTTTATTGCTTGAATTTCATCTACTAGTTGTATTTCATATTCTTCTAATTGTTTTTCATCTTCTTTTGTTGTATTTCACCTTCTTGTAGTTGTCTTTCATGTTCTATTGGTTGTCTTTCATATTGTACTGGTTTTCTTTCATCTACTACTTGTTGTACTTAATCTTGTGCTAGTTGTCTTCCATCTTCTACTAGTAGGTTTTCATCTTCTTCTAGTTGTCTATCATCTTGTTCTGGTTGTCTTTCATGTTTAATTGGTTTTCTTTCATGTTCTGCTGGTTGTATTTCATCTACTACTCGTACTTTCTTATTCATCTAGTTGTATTTCTTCTTTTTCTAGTTGTCTTTCATCTTCTTCGGGTTGTCTTTCATGTTGTACATGTTGTCTTTTGTGTTTTAATTGACTTCTTTAACGATTAGGGGTTGTCTTTCGTGTTCTACTGTTTGTCTTTCATCTTCTTCTGATTGTCTTTTATTTACTACTCGTTGTACTTCATCTTCGTTTAGTTGTATTGCATCTTTTACTAGTTGTTTTTCATCTTCTTCTGTTTATCTTTTATCTTGTACTGGTTGTATTTCAAGTTCTACTAGTTGTCTTTCATTGACTACTGGTTGTATTTCATCTTCTTCTAGTTGTCTTGCATCTTCTACTAGTTGTTTTTCATCTTCTTCAAGTTGTCTTTCATTTTGTACTGGTTGTCCTTCATTTTGTACTGGTTGTCTTTCACCTAATACTGGTTGTATTTAATCTTCTTCTTATTGATTTTCATCTTCGACTAGTTGTTTTTGTTCTTCTTCTGTCTTTCAACTTGTAATAGTTGTCTTTCAAGTTCTACTAGTTGTCTTTGATCTACTTGTTGTATTTCATATTATTCTAGTTATATTTCATCTTCTTTTGTTGTATTTCATATTCTTCTGTTGTATTTCATCTTGTTGTAATAGTCTTTCATGTTCTATTGGTTGTCTTTTATGTTGTAATTGTTGTCTTTCATCTACTACTAGTTGTATTTAATCTTCTTCTAGTTGTCTACCATGTTGTACTGGTTGTCTTTCATGTTGTAATGGTTGTCTTTCATCTACTACTCATTGCGTTTCATATTCTTCTAATTGTATTTCATCTTTTTTTTTGTTATATTTCATCTTCTTGTAGTTCTCTTTCATCTTATACTGGTTAATTTTCATGTTCTACTTGTTGTCTTTCATGTTCTACTGGTTGTATTTGATCTTCTACTAGGTGTCTTCCATCGTCTACTAGTTGTTTTTCATTTTCTACTAGTTCTCTTTCATGTTCTACTGGTTGTCTTTCATCTACTTGTTGTATTGCATATTCTTCTTGTTGTATTTATCTTCTTTTGTTGTATTTCATCTTCTTGTAGTTGTCTTTTCTATTCTATTGGTTGTCTTTTATGTTGTACTGGTTGTCTTTCATCTACTACTAGTTTTATTTAATCTTCTTGTAGTTGTTTTTCATCTTCTACTAATTGTTTTTCATCTTCTTCTAATTATCGTTTAACTTTTAATTGTTGTCTTTCATGTTCTACTGATTGTCTTTCATCTACTAGTTTTATTTCATCTTCTTCTATTGTATTTCATCATCTTATAGTTGTCTTTCATGTTTATCGGTTGTCTTTAATGTTTTACTGGTTGTTTTTTTTTCTTTTTTTACTAGTTGTATTTAGTCTTCTTCTAGTTGTCTTTCATATTCTACTAGTTGTTTTTCAACTACTTCTAGTTGTCTATCATCTTGTACTGGTTGTCTTTCATGTTATACTGGTTGTGTTTCATCTACTATTTCTTATCTTTCTTATTATTCTAGTTGTATTACATCTTTTTCTAGTTGTCTTTCATCTTTTGCTGGTTATCTTTCATGTTCACTAGTTGTCTTTCATCTTCTACTCTTTGTGTTGCATCATCTTCTAGTTATTTTTCATCTTCTACTTGTTATATTTCATCTTCTTCTAGTTGTCTTTCATATTTTTCTGTTTTTATTTCATCTTTTTCTATTTGTATTTCATCTTCTTTTGTTGTATTTCATAACCTTCTATTGTATTTCATCTTCTTGTAATAGTCTTTCATGTTCTATTGGTTGTCCTTTATGTAGTAATTGTGGTCTTTTATCTACTACTGGTTGTATTTGATCTTCTTCTAGTTGTCTTCCAACTTCTACTAGTTGTTTTTCATCTTCTTCTAGTTGTTTATCATGTTGTACTGGTTATCTCTCATCTACTACTCGTTGTGTTTCATATTCTTCTAGTTGTATTTCATCTTTTTCTTGATATCTTTCATCTTCTTGTAGTTCTCTTTCATCTTATACTGGTTAATTTTCATGTTCTACTTGTTGTCTTTCATGTTCTACTGGTTGTATTTGATTTTCTACTAGGTGTCTTCCATCGTCTACTAGTTGTTTTTCATCTTCTACTAGTTCTCTTTTATGTTTTACTGGTTGTCTTTCATCTACTTGTTGTATTTCATATTCTTCTTGTTGTATTTATCTTCTTTTGTTGTATTTCATCTTCTTGTAGTTGTCTTTTCTATTCTATTGGTTGTCTTTTATGTTGTACTGGTTGTCTTTCATCTACTACTAGTTTTATTTAATCTTCTTGTAGTTGTTTTCCATCTTCTAATAATTGTTTTTCATCTTCTTCTAATTATCGTTTAACTTTTAATTGTTGTCTTTCATGTTCTACTGATTGTCTTTCATCTACTAGTTTTATTTCATCTTCTTCTATTGTATTTCATCTTCTTGTAGTTGTCTTTCATATTTTACTGGTTGTCTTTCATCTTTCATTAATTGTATTTAGTCTTCTTCTAGTTGTTTTGCAACTTTTTCTAGTTGTCTATCATCACGTACTGGTTGTCTTTCATGTTCTATTTGTTGTGTTTCATCTACTACTTGTTGTCTTTCTTATTATTCTAGTTGTATTTCATCTTCTTCTTGTTGTCTTTCATCTTATGTTGGTTATCTTTCATTTTCTACTATTTGTCTTTCATCTTTTACTGATTGTTTTTCATCTTCTTCTAGCCTTTCATGTTTTGCTGCTTTTATTTCATCTTCTTCTATTTGTATTTCATCTTCTTCTGGTTATCATTCATGTTCTACAAGTTGTATTTCATCTACTACTGGTTGTATTTCATCTTCTTCTAGTTCTCATTCATCTTCTACTAGTTGATTTTCATCTTCTTCTAGTGTCTTGCATCTTCTACTAGTTGATTTTCATCTTCTTCTAGTTGCCTTTCATCTTGTACTGGTTGTCTTTCATGTTCTACTAGTCTATCATGATCTGCTAGTTGTCTTTCATCTTCTATAGGTTATCTTTTATGTTCTACTTGTTGTCTTTCATCTTCTATATGTTATCTTTTATGTTCTACTTGTTGTCTTTCATCGACTACTGGATGTATTTAATCTTCTTCTAGCTGTCTTTCATGTTGTACTGGGTGTCTTTCATGTAATACTGATTGTCTTTCATCTACTACTGGTTGTATTTAATCTTCTTCTCGTTGTCTTTCATCTTCTACTAGTTGTTTTTCATCTTCTTATTATTGTCTTTTCATCTTGTATTGGTTTTCGTTCATGTTCTACTGGATGTTTTTCATATTCTACTAGTTGTTTTTAACATTCTACTGGTTATCTTTCATCTACTATTAATTGTTTCATCTTCTTATAGTTTTACTGATTGTGTTTCATCTTGTACTGGTAGTTTTTCACATTCTACTAGTTGTCTTTCACGATCTACTGGTTGTCTTTCTTCTAATTGTATTTCATATTCTTATGTTGTATTTCATCTCCTTGTAGTTGTATTTCATGTTCTATTGGTTGTCTTTCATGTTATACTGGTTGTCAGTCATCCATTACTAGTTGTATTTAATCTTGTTCTACTCGTCTTTAATATTCTACTAGTTGTTTTTCATCTTCTTCTAGTTACTAGTTGTCTTTCATGTTCTAATAGTTGTATTTCTAGTAGTTTTTCATGAAAAACAACTAGTAAAATTTGAAAAACATCCAGTAGAACATGAACAAAAACCAGTACAAGATAAATAGACAACAATAAGAAGATGAAAAACAATCATTAGAAGATGAAAGACAACTAGAATAAGATTATACACAACCAGTGGTAGATGAAAGA
Source organism: Carex kokanica (assembly GCA_025461125.1). NCBI lineage: Eukaryota > Viridiplantae > Streptophyta > Magnoliopsida > Poales > Cyperaceae > Carex > Carex kokanica. The sequence goes on along the minus strand of JAJGRX010000874.1, from coordinate 1,636,916 downwards.
CAATCAGAGCTACATGAAAGACAACCAGTACTACATGAAAGACAACTAGAAGAAGATGAAAAAAAAAACCTAGTAGAAGATGAAAGACAACTAGAAGAAGTAAATACATCATGTAGTCCACAAAAGACAACAAGTAAAACATGAAAGACAACCAGTAAACCATGATAGACAATTAGTAGAACACGAAAGACAATAAGTACAAAATTAAAGACAACTGGAAGAAGTTGGAAAACAACTAGTAGAAGATGCAAGACACTAGAAGAAGATGAAATACAACCAGTATTAGATGAAAGACAACCAGTAGAACACGAAAGACAACTAGTAAAAGATGAAAAACAACCAGAAGAAAATGAAAAACAACTAGTTGAAGATGAAAACCAACTAGTAGAAGATGAAGGACAACTAGTAGAACATGAAAGACAACAAGTACAAGATAAATGAGAACTAAAATAAGATGAAATCCAACTAGTAGAATATGCAAGACAACCAGTTCAAGATGAAAGACAACTTGTAAAAGATGAAAGACAACTAGTATAAGATGAAAAACAACTAGAAGATGATGAAAGACAACTAGTAGAAGATGAAAGAGAACTATAAGAATGTGAACTACAACTAGAAGAAGAAGATAAATATAACTAGAAAAATATGAAATACAACCAATTGAACATTAAAGACAACCAGTAGAACATGAAAGATAATCAGTAGAACATGAAAGACAACCAGTTGAACATGAAAAGACAACAAAAAGAAGATGAAATATAACTAGTAGAAGATCAAATACAACTAGTAATTGATAAAATACAACCAATAGTAGATGAAAGACAACTTGTATAACATGAAAAACAACTAGTATTTAATCTACTACTCTTTAATTGATAAAATACAACCAATTGTCTTTCTTGTTCTACTTGTTGTTTCATCTACTACTCTTTGTATTTCATATTCTTCTAGTTGTATTTCATCTTCTTCTATTGTATTTAATATTTTTCTAGTTGTCTTTCATGTTCTACTTGTTGTCTTTCAGCTACTACTAGTTGTTATTCATCTTCTTCTAGTTGTCTTGTATCTTCTACTTGTTGTCGCGCAAGGAAAATTTTGAATGGTTTAGATTGGAATAACAGGTTCGTGTTATTCCTCGGGAATAACAGCAGATTCATTTCCCTTCATGTTCTACTGGTAGTAGATGAAAGACAATGAGAAGAAGATTAAATACAACCAGTAGTAGATGAAAGACAATCAGTATTACATGAAAGACAACAAGTACAACATGAAAGGCAGCTAGAAGATTAAATACATCCAGCAGTCGATAAATGATAACTAGTAGAATATGAAATACAACAAATAGAACATAAAAGACAACCAATAGAAGATGAAAGACAACCAGCAATCATGATAGACAATTAATTAGTAGGACATTAAAGACAACCAGTACAAGATGAAAGACAACTAGAAGAAGATGAAAAACTAGTAGAAGATGCAAGACACTAGAAGAAGATGAAAATCAACTAGTAGAAGATGAATGAGAACTGGAAGAAGATGAAATACAACCAATATTAGATGAAAGACCACTTGTAGAACATGAAAGACATAAGAAGATGAAATACAAAGAGAAGAAGATGAAATAAAACCAGAAAAACAGGAAAGACTACTAGAAGAAGATGAAATATAACAAGTAGAACATGAAAAATAACTAGAAGAACATGAAAAACAATCAGTAGAACATGAAAGACAACTAGTAGAACATGATAGACCAGTAATAGATAAACACAACCAGTAGAACATGAAAGACAACCAGTACAAGATGAAAGACAACTAGAAGAAGTTGAAAAACAACTAGTAGAATATGAAAGACAACTAGAAGAAAACTAAATACAACTAGTAAAAGATGAAAGACAAACAACATGAAAGACACCCGATAAAACATGAAAGACAACTACAAGAAGATGAATTACAACATAAGAAGATGATATGCAACAGAAGAAGATGAAATACAACTAGAAGAATATGAAATACAACTAGTAGATGAAAGACAACCAGTAGAACATGAAAGATAACAATTATAAGTTGAAAGACAACTAGTAGAAGATGAAAATCAACTAGTAGAAGATGAAAGACAACTAAAAGAAGATTAAATATAACTAGTAGTAGATGAAAGACAGTCAGTACAACATCAAGGACAACGAATAGAACATGAAAGACAACTACAAGAAGATGAAATACAACAAGAAGAATATGAAAAACAACAAGTAGATGAAAGACAACCAGTATAACATGAATGAGAACTAATAGAATATAAAAAAAACAACTAGTAGAAGATTAAATACAACCAGTAGTAGATGAAAGACAACCAGTAGAACATGAAAGACAACAAGTAGTACATGAAAATTAACAAGTATAAGATGAAAGAGAACTACAAGAAGATGAAATTCAATTGGAAAAAGGTGAATTACAACTAGAAGAATATGAAACACAACGAGTAGTAGATGAAAGACGACCAATACAACATCATAAACAACTAGAAGAAGATGAAAAACAACTAGTAAAAGTTGGAAGACAACTGGAAGAAGATTAAATACAACAGAAGAATATGAAATACAACAAAAGAAGATGAAGTACAACTAGAATAATATGAAATACAATGAGTAGAAGTTGAAAGACAATTACAAGAAGAACAAAACAACTAGTAGAAGATTAAATGCAACATGTATTAGGTGAAAGACAACCAGTAGAACATCAAGAACAACCAGTACAAAATGAAAGACAACTAGAAGAAGATGAAAAACAACTAGTAGACGTTGCAAGACAACTAGAAGAAGATGAAATACAACTAGTAGTCAATGAAAGACAACTAGTAGAACTTGAAATACAACCAGTACAAGATGAAAACAACTTGTAAAAGATGCAATACAACTAAAAGAAGATGCAATACAACCAGTAGTAAATAAAAGACAATCAGAAGAAGATGAAAGATAAACAACAGAAAGCATGAAAGACAACATGTACAACATGAAAGACAATCCGAAGAAGATGAAAGACAACTAGAAAAAGATGAAATACAACTAGATGAATAAGAAACAAAAACAAGTAGTAGATTAAATACAACCAGTAGAACATGGAAGACAACTAGAAGAAGATTAAGAACAACAAGTAGTAGATGAAAGAAAACCAGTACAACATGAAAAATAAGACAACCAATAGAACATGAATGACAACTACAAGAAGGTGAAATACAACAAAAGAAGATGAAATACAATTAGAAGAATATGAAATACAAGTAGATGAAAGTCAACCAATAAAACATGAAAGACAACTAGAAGAAGATGAAATACAACTAGAAGAATATGAAATACAACTAGTAGATGAAAAACAACCAGTAGAACATGAAATACAACTTGTACAAGTTGAATGACAACCAGTATAATATGAAAGACAGCTATTACAAGTTGAAAGACAACTAGAACAAGATGAAAAACAAAGAAGAAGAAGAAGATTAAATATTACCAGCAGTAGATGAAAGACAACCAGTACAACACGAAGGAGAACCAATAGAACATAAAAGAGAACTAGTAGAACATGAAAGACAACTAGAAAAAGATGAAAAACAACTAGTAGAACATGAAAGACAACCAGAAGAAGATGAAATAAAAGATGAAAGACAATTAGAAAAAGATGAAACACAAAGTAGTAGATGAAATACAAATGCAGCATGAAAGAGAACCAGTACAAGAGGAAAGATGATTAGTAGAACATGAAATACAAACAGTATAACATGAAAGACAACTACTAGAAGATTAAAGACAACTACTAAAAGATTAAAGACAACTAATACAAGTTAAATGACAAGTAGTAGAAGATGAAATACAACTAGTAGAAGATTAAAGACAACTAGAAGAAGATGAAATAACTAGAAGTAGATGAAAGACAACCCGTAGAACATGAAAGAGAACCAGTACAATATGAAGATAACCAATAGAACATGAAATACAGTTAGAAGAACATGAAAGAAAACCAGTGGAATTTGAAGGATAACTAGAAGAATATGAAAGACAACTAATAGAACATGAAAGACATCTAGTACAACATGATAGACAACTATAAGAAGATGAAAAATAATAGAAGGTGAAAGGCGACTAGAAGAAGATTAAATACAACTAGTAGTAGATGAAAAACAACAATTACAACATGAAAGACAACCAAATATGAAATACAACAGAAGAAGATGAAATAGAAGAATATGAAATACAACTAGTAGATGAAAGACAACTAGTAGAACAAGAAAGACAACAAGTACAAGACGAATGACAACCAATACAAATCAAAGAAAACTATTACAAGTATAATGCAACTAGAAGAAGAAAAGAAACAACTAGTAGAAGATGAAAACAACAAGAACAAGATTAAATACAACCAGTAGAACATGAAGGGAAATGAATCTGCTGTTATTCCCGAGGAATAACACGAACCTGTTGTTCCAATGTAAACCGTTCAAAAATTTTCTTGCGCGACAACAAGTAGAACATGGAAGACAATTAGAAGAAGACGAAAAACAACTAGTACAAGATGTAAGACAACTAGAAGAAGATGAATAACAATAGTAGTTGAAAGACAACAAGTAGAACATGAAAAACAACTAGAAGAAGATGAAATACAATAGAAGAAGATGAAATACAACTAGAAGAATATGAAATACAACGAGTAGTAGATGAAACAACAAGTAGAACATGAAAGACAACTAGTAGAAGATGGAAGACAACTAGAAGAAGAAGAGTAACAATTAGTAGTAGCTGAAAGACAACCAGTAGAACATGAAAAACAACTAGAAAAAAGATGAAATACAATAGAAGAAGATGAAATACAACTAGAAGAATACGAAATACAATGAATAGTAGATGAAACAACAAGTAGAACAAGAAAGACAACCAGTACAAAATGAAAGACAACCAGAAGACGATTAAACAACCAGTAGAACATGAAAGACAACCAGTACAACATCAAAGACAAGTACAAGGAGATGAAATACAACAGAAGAAAATGAAACAACTAGGGGACTATAAAATACAACTAGTAGATGAAAGACGACCAGTAGAACATGAAATACAACTAGTACAAGATAAACAACAACTAGTAGAACATAAAAAACAACTATTACAAGTTGAAAGACAACTAGAAGAAGATGAAAAAACAACTAGTAGAAGATTAAATACAAACTAGTAGTAGATGAATGACAACCAGTACAACATGAAAGACAACCAATTGAACATGAAAGACAACTAGTAGAAGATGAAATACAACTAGAACAAGATGAAATACAACTAGAATAATATGAAATAAGACAACTAGTAGAACATATTTGTACAGAATGCGGTGAGTTATTAAAGAGATGCTATTCATAAAAGAGATGAATCCAATACAGGGAACAAAAATGAACGGGAAAAAGAAAAAGGGACTCAATACAGGGAATTCTCATAGGCGGCTGTATGCTGAAATACTCCAAATTAAAGGGTGGCCGAAATTCAAAAAAATGGATATGAGAAGTAGCACTGGGACTTCTGATATGCGGCTGTATGCGGGTATACACCAAAATGCGGAGTGAACAAAAATGAACCGGAAAAAGAAAAAGGGACTAAATAAAGGGAATTTTCATAGGCGGCTGTATGCTGAAATTCTCCAAATTACAGGGTGGCCGAAATATAAAAAAAGAAAAGAAAACGAGAAGTAGCACTGGGACTTCTCATATGTGGTTGTATGCGGGGGAACACCAAAATTCGGAATGAACAAAAATGAACAGAAAAAAAGGGACTCAATACAGGGAATTCTCATAGGCCCGTATGCTGAAATACTCCAAATTACAGGGTGGCCAAAATTCAAAAAAATGAAAACGAGAAGTAAGACAGGGACTTCTCATATGCGGCTGTATGATGGGGAACACCAAAATGCGGAGTCAAGAAAATGAACAGAAAAAAGAAAAAGGGACTCAATACAGGAAAATTCTCATAGGCGGCTGTATGCTGAAATACTCCAAATTACAGTGTGGCCGAAATTCAAAAAAATAAAAACGAGAAGTAGCACTGGGACTTCTAATATGCGGTTGTATGCGAGGGAACACCGAAATGCGGAGTGAACAAAAATGAACAGGAAAGCCCGCATTCTGTGCAATAACTCACCGCATTTTTGTTAAAATATTAAAACGTTACCTTTATGAAATACTTAAGTATGATAACGAAATCAGCAACCGTGAGACAAATATAAGACCATAACAATCAAACATAAAAGTTCACAATATGAAATGCTCATGTGCAATAGATTTAAAGGTTCAATCCAATTTGCTTATGCAAGCCTGTTGTTTAACCATGCTTTATTGCAAATTTAGCAATTCTCAAATATGCACAATTAATTGTCCAAGTATATAAATTCTCAACATTTTCCTTTGTTTATCACGTGTTGTAACACAGGGACTTCTCATATGCGGCTGTATGCGGGGATACACCAAAATACGGAGTGAACAAAAATTGCCAGGAAAAAGAAAAAAGGCCTTAATACAGGGAATTCTCATAGGCGGCTGTATGCTGAAATACTCCAATTTACAGGGAGGCCGAAATTCAATAAAATGAAAAGAAGTTGTAACACAGGGACTTCTCATATGCGGCTGTATGCGGGGATACACCAAAATACGGACTGAACAAAAATTGCAAGGAAAAAGAAAACAGGCCTCAATACAGGAAATTCTCATAGGCGGCTGTATGCTGAAATACTACAAATTACAGGGTGGCCGAAATACAAAAAACTAAAAACGAGTTGTAACACAAGGACTTCTCATATGCGGCTGTATGCGTGGATACACCAAAATGCAGAGTGAACAAAAATTACCAGGAAAAAGAAAAAGGGCCTCAATACAGGGAATTCTCATAGGCTGAAATACTCCAAATTACAGGGTGGCCGAAATTCAAAAAAATAAAAATGAGTTGTAACACACGGACTTCTCATATGCAGCTGTATGCGGGGATACACTAAAATACGGAGTGAACAAAAATTACCAGGAAAAAGAAAAAGGGCCTCAATACAGGGAATTCTCATAGGCGGCTCTAAATTACAGCGTCGCCGAAATTCAATAAACTGAAAACGAGAACTAACACAAGGACTTCTCATATGCGGCTGTATGCGGGGACACATCAAAATGCGGAGTGAATATTAACAGGAAAAAACAAAAGGACTCAATACAGGAAATTCTCATTGGCGGCTGTATGCTCAAATACTCCAAATTACAGGGCGGCCGAAATTCAAAAAACTGAAAACGAGTTGTAACACAGGCACCTCTCACATGCGGCTGTATGCGGGGACACACCAAAATGCGGAGTGAACAAAAATTAACCGGAAAAAGAAAAAGGACTAAATACAGGGATTTCTCATAGGCGTCTGTATGGAGAAATACTCCAAATTACAGGGTGGCCGAAATTAAAAAAAATGAAAACGAGATGTAACACGGGGACTTCTCATATGCGGCTGTATGCGGGGATACTCCAAAATACGGAGTGAACAAAAATTACCAGGAAAAAGAAAAAGGTCCAAAATACAGGGAATTCTCATAGGCGGCTGTATGCTGAAATACTCCAAATTACAGGGTGGCCGAAATTCAATAAAATGAAAAGGAGATGTAACCCAGGGACTTCTCATATGCGGCTGTATGCGGGGATACACCAAAATACGGAGTGAACAAAAATTACCAGGAAAAAGAAAAAGGTCCTCAATACAGGGAATTCTCATAGGCGGCTCTATGCTGAAATACTCCAAATTACAGGATGGCCGAAATTAAAAAAAATGAAAACGAGATGTAACACAGGGACTTCTCATATGCGGCTGTATGCGGGGATACACCAAAATAAGGAGTGAACAAAAATTACCAGGAAAAAGAAAAATGTCCACAATACAGGGAATTCTCATAGGCGGCTGTATGCTGAAATACTCCAAATTACAGGGTGGCCAAAATTCAATAAAATGAAAAGGAGATGTAACACAGAGACTTCTCATATGCGGCTGTATGCGGGGATACACCAAAATACGGAGTGAACAAAAATTACCAGGAAAAAGAAAAAGTGACAAAATACAGGGATTTCTCATAGGCGGCTGTATGGAGAAATACTCCAAATTACAGGGTGGCCGAAATTAAAAAAAATGAAAACGAGATGTAACACGGGGACTTCTCATATGCGGCTGTATGCGGGGATACACCAAAATAAGGAGTGAACAAAAATTACCAGGAAAAAGAAAAAGGTCCTCAATACAGGGAATTCTCATAAGCGGCTGTATGCTGAAATACTCCAAATTACAGGGTGGCCGAAATTCAATAAAATGAAAAGGATATGTAATACAGGGACTTCTCATATGCGGCTGTATGCGGGGATACTCCAAAATACTGAATGAACAAAAATTACTAAGAAAAAGAAAAAGTGACAAAATATAGGGATTTCTGATAGGCGGCTGTATGGAGAAATACTCCAAATTACAGGTTGGCCGAAATACAAAAAAATGAAAACGAGATGTAACACGGGGACTTCTCATATGCGGCTGTATGCGGGGATACACCAAAATAAGGAGTGAACAAAAATTACCAGGAAAAATAAAAAGGTCCTCAATTCAGGAAATTCTCATAGGCGGTTGTATGCTGAAAAACTAGAAATGACAGGGGGCCGAAATTCAATAAAATTAAAAGGAGATGCAACCCAGGGACTTCTCATATGCGGCTGTATGCGGGGACACACCAAAATACGGAGTTAGCAAAAATTACCAGGAAAAAAAAAAGTGACAAAATACAGGGAATTCTCATAGTCGTCTGTATGGAGAAATACTCCAAATTACAGGGTGGCCGAAATTCAATAAAATGAAAAGGAGTTGTAACACTGGGACTTCTCATATGCGGCTGTATGTGGAGATACACCACAATATGGAGTGAACAAAAAATACCAGGAAAAAGAAAAAGTGACAAAATACAGGGATTTCTCATAGGCGGCTGTATGCTGAAATACTCCAAATTACATGGTGGCCGAAATTCAAAAAAATGAAAACGAGATGTCACGCGGGCACTTCTCATATGCGGTTGTATGCGGGGATAGACCAAAATAAGAAGTGAACAAAAATTACCAGGAAAAAAAAAAGGTCCACAATACAGGGAATTCTCAAAGGCGGCTGTATGCTGAAATACTCCAAATTACAGGGTGGCCGAAATTCAATAAAATGAAAAGGATATGTAACACAGGGACTTCTCATATGCGGCTGTATGCGGAGATACTCCAAAATACGGAGTGAACAAAAATTACCAGGAAAAAGAAAAAGGTCCAAAATACAGGGAATTCTCATAGGTGGCTGTATGCTGAAATACTCCAAATTACAAGGTGACCGAAATTCAAAAAAATGAAAACGAGATGTAACACGGGGACTTCTTATATGCTGCTGTATGCGGGGATAGACCAAAATAAGGAGTGAACAAAAATTAACAGGTAAAAGAAAAAGGTCCACAATACAGGGAATTTTCATAGGCGGCTGTATGCTGAAATACTCCAAATTACAGGGTGGCCGAAATTCAATAAAATGAAAATGAGTTGTAACCAAGGGACTTCTCATATGCGGTTGTATGCGGGGATACACCAAAATAAGGAGTGAACAAAAATTACCAGGAAAAAGAAAAAGGACCACAATACAGGGAATTCTCATAGGCGGCTGTATGCTGAAATACTCCAAATTACAAGGTGACCGAAATTCAAAAAAATGAAAACGAGATGTAACACGGGGACTTCTCATATGCGGCTGTATACGGGGATACACCAAAATAAGGAGTAAACAAAAATTACCAGGAAAAAGAAAAAGGTCAACAATACAGGGAATTCTCATATGCGGCTGTATGCTGAAATACTCCAAATTACAGGGTGGCCGAAATTCAAAAAAATGAAAACGAGATGTAACAAGGGCACTTCTTATATTCGGCTGTATGCGGGGATACACCAAAATACGGAGTGAATAAAAATTACCAGGAAAAAGAAAAAGGTCCAAAATACATGGAATTCTCATAGGCGGATGTATGCTGAAATACTCGAAATTACAAGGTTGCCGAAATTCAATAAAATGAAAAGGAAATGTATCCAAAGGACTTCTCATATGCGGCTGTATGCGGAGATACAAAAAAATACGGAGTGAACAAAAATTACTAGGAAAAAGAAAAAGTTACAAAATACAGGGATTTCTCATAGGCGGCTGTATGCTGAAATACTCCAAATTACAGGCTGGCCGAAATTAATAAAAATGAAAACGAGATGTAACACGGGGACTTCTCATATGCGGCTGTATGCGGGGATACTCCAAAATACGGAGTGAAAAAAAATTACTAGGAAAAAGAAAAAGGTCCAAAATACAGGGAATTCTCATAGGCGGCTGTATGCTGAAATACTCCAAATTACAGGGTTGCCGAAATTCAATAAAATGAAAAGGAGATGGAACCCAGGGACTTCTCATATGCGGCTGTATGCGGGAATACACCAAAATACGTAGTGAACAAAAATTACCAGGCAAAAGAAAAAGCGACAAAATACAGGGATTTCTCATAGGCGGCTGTATGCTGAAATACTCGAAATGACAGGGGGCCGAAATTCATTAAAATGAAAAGGAGATGTAACCCAGGGACTTCTCATATGCGGCTGTATGCGGGGATACACCAAAATACGGAGTGAGCAAAAATTACCAGGAAAAAAAAAGTGACAAAATACAGGGATTTCTCATAGGCGGCTGTATGCTGAAATACTCCAAATTACAGGGTGGGTGAAATTCAAAAAAATGACGACGAGATGTCACACAGGGACTTCTCATATGCGGCTGTATGCGGCGAAACACCAAAATAAAAAGTGAACAGAAATTAACAGGAAAAAGAAAAATGGACTGAAAACAGAGAATTCTCATAGGCGGCTGTATGCTGAAATACTCCAAATTACAGGGTGTCCGAAATTCAAAAAAAATGACGACGAGATGTCACACAGGGACTTCTCATATGCGGCTGTATGCGGGGAAACACCAAAATAAAAAGTGAACAGAAATTAACAGGAAAAAGAAAAATGGACTGAAAACAGAGAATTCTCATAGGCGGCTGATGGCTGAAATACTCGAAATTACAGGGTTGCCGAACTTCAATAAAATGAAAAGGAGTATGGAACCCAGGACTTCTCATATGCGGCTGTAGGCGGGAATACACCAAAATATGTAGTGAACAAAAATTACCAGGAAAAAGAAAAGTGACAACATACAGGGATTTCTCATAGGCGGCTGTATGCTGAAATACTCCAAATTACAGGGTGGCCGAAATTCAAAAAAAATGAAAACGAGATGTAACACTGGGACTTCTCATATGCGGCTGTATCGGGGATCACCAAAAGACGGAGTGAACAAAATTACAAGGAAAAGAAAAAGTGACAAAATAAAGGGATTCTCATAGGCTGTATGCTGAAATACTCGAAATGACAGGGGGCCGAAATTCATTAAAATGAAAAGGAGATGTACCCAGGGACTTCTCATATGCGGCTGTATGCGGGGACTACACCAAAATACGGAGTGAGCAAAAATTACCAGGAAAAAAAAAAGTGACAAAATACAGGGATTCTCATAGGCGGCTGTATGCTGAAATACTCCAAATTACAGGGTAGGCGAAATTAAAAAAAATGAAAACGAGATGTCACACAGGGACTTCTCATAGGCGGCTGTATGCGGGGAAACACCAAAATGCGGTGTGGTCAGAAATTAACAGGAAAAAGAAAAAGGAACTGAATACAGGGAATTCTCATAGGCGGCTGTATGCTGAAATACTCCAAATTACAGGGTGTCCGAAATTCAAAAAAATGAAGACGAGATGTCACACAGGGATTTCTCATATGCGGCTGTATGCGGCGAAACACCAAAATAAAAAGTGAACAGAAATTAACAGGAAAAAGAAAAATGGACTGAATAGAGGGAATTCTCATAGGCGGCTGTATGCTGAAATACTCCAAATTACATGGTGTCCGAAATTCAAAAATATGACGACGAGATGTCACACAGGGACTTCTCATATGCGACTGTATGCGGGGAAACGCCAAAAAAAAAGTGAACAGAAATTAACAGGAAAAAGAAAAATGGACTGAAAACAGGGAATTCTCATAGGCGGTTGTATGGTGAAATACTCCAAATTTCAGGGTGTCCGAATTTCAAAAAGATGACGACGAGATGTCACACAGGGACTTCTCATATGCGGCTGTATGCGGCGAAACACCAAAATAAAAAGTGAACAGAAATTAACAGAAAAAAGAAAAATGGACTGAATACAGGGAATTCTCATAGGCTATGCTGAAATACTCCAAATTAAAGGGTGCCCGAAATTCAAAAAAATGAAAAAGAGATGTCACACAGGGACTTCTCATAGGCGGCTGTATGCGGGGAAATACCAAAATGCGGTGTGGTCAGAAATGAACAGGAAAAAGAAAAAGGGACTGAATACAGGGAATTCTCATAGGCGGCTGTATGCTGAAGTACTCAAATTTCAGGGTGCCCGAAATTCAAAAAAATGAAAACGAGATGTCACACAGGGACTTCTCATAGGCGGCTGTATGCGGAGAAATACCAAAATGCGGTGTGGACAGAAATTAACAGGAAAAAGAAAAAGGGACTGAATACAGGGAATTCTCATAGGCGGCTGTATGCTGAACTACTCCAAATTACAGGGTGTCCGAAATTCAAAAAAATGACGACAAGATGTCACACTGGGACTTCTCATATGCGGCTGTATGCGGGGAAACACCAAAATAAAAAGTGAACAGAAATTAACAGGAAAACGAAAAATGGACTGAATACAGGGAATTCTCATAGGCGGCTGTATGCAGGGAAATACTCCAAATTACAGGGTACCCGAAATTCAAAAAAATGAAAACGACATGTCACACAGGGACTTCTCATAGGCGGCTGTATGCGGGGAAACACCAAAATGCGGTGTGGACAGAAATTAACAGGAAAAAGAAAAAGGGACTGAATACAGGGAATTCTCATAGGCGGCTGTATGCTGAAATACTCCAAATTACAGGGAGATCGAAATTCAAAAAAATGAAAATGAGATGTCACACAGGGACTTCTCATAGGCGGCTGTATGCGGGGAAATACCAAAATGCGGTGTGGACAGAAATTAACAGGAAAAAGAAAAAGGGACTGAATACAGGGAATTCTCATAGGCGGCTGTATGCTGAAATACTCCAAATTACAGGGAGCTCGAAATTCAAAAAAATGAAAACGAGATGTCACACAGGGACTTCTCATAGGCGGCTGTATGCGGGGAAATACCAAAATGCGGTGTGGACAGAAATTAACAGGAAAAAGAAAAAGGGACTGAATACAGGGAATTCTCATAGGCGGCTGTATGCTGAAATACTCCAAATTACAGGGTGTCCGAAATTCAAAAAAATGAAGACGAGATGTCACACAGGGATTTCTCATATGCGGCTGTATGCGGCGAAACACCAAAATAAAAAGTGAACAGAAATTAACAGGAAAAAGAAAAATGGACTGAATACAGGGAATTCTCATAGGCGGCTGTATGCTGAAATACTCCAAATTACAGGGTGCCCGAAATTCAAAAAAATGAAAACGAGATGTCACACAGGGACTTCTCATAGGCGGCTGTATGCGGGGAAATACCAAAATGCGGTGTGGTCAGAAATTAACAGGAAAAAGAAAAAGGGACTGAATACAGGGAATTCTCATAGGCGGCTGTATGCTGAAATACTCCAAATTACAGGGAGCCCGAAATTCAAAAAAATGAAAACGAGATGTCACACAGGGACTTCTCATATGCGGCTGTATGCGGGGAAATACCAAAATGCGGTGTGGACAGAAATTAACAGGAAAAAGAAAAAGGGACTGAATACAGGGAATTCTCATAGGCGGCTGTATGCTGAAATACTCCAAATTACAGGGAGCCCGAAATTCAAAAAAATGAAAACGAGATGTCACACAGGGACTTCTCATAGGCGGCTGTATGCGGGGAAATACCAAAATGCGGTGTGGACAGAAATTAACAGGAAAAAGAAAAAGGGACTGAATACAGGGAATTCTCATAGGCGGCTGTATGCTGAAATACTCCAAATTACAGGGTGTCCGAAATTCAAAAAAATGACGACGAGATGTCACACAGGGACTTCTCATATGCGGCTGTATGCGGGGAAACACCAAAATAAAAAGTGAACAGAAATTAACAGGAAAAAGAAAAATGGACTGAATACAGGGAATTCTCATAGGCGGCTGTATGCTGAAATACTTCAAATTACAGGGTGCCCGAAATTCAAAAAAATGAAAACGAGATGTCACACAGGGACTTCTCATAGGCGGCTGTATGCGGGGAAATACCAAAATGCGGTGTGGACAGAAATTAACAGGAAAAAGAAAAAGGGACTGAATACAGGGAATTCTCATAGGCGGCTGTATGCTGAAATACTCCAAATTACAGGGTGTCCGAAATTCAAAAAAATGACGACGAGATGTCACACAGGGACTTCTCATATGCGGCTGTATGCGGGGAAACACCAAAATAAAAAGTGAACAGAAATTAACAGGAAAAAGAAAAAGGTACTGAATACAGGGAATTCTCATAGGCGGCTGTATGCTGAAATACTCCAAATTACAGGGTGTCCGAAATTCAAAAAAATGACGACGAGATGTCACACAGGGACTTCTCATATGCGGCTGTATGCGGGGAAACACCAAAATAAAAAGTGAACAGAAATTAACAGGAAAAAGAAAAATGGACTGAATACAGGGAATTCTCATAGGCGGCTGTATGCTGAAATACTCCAAATTACAGGGTGCCCGAAATTCAAAAAAATGAAAACGAGATGTCACACAGGGACTTCTCATAGGCGGCTGTATGCGGGGAAATACCAAAATGCGGTGTGGACAGAAATTAACAGGAAAAAGAAAAAGGGACTGAATACAGGGAATTCTCATAGGCGGCTGTATGCTGAAATACTCCAAATTACAGGGTAGCCCGAAATTCAAAAAAATGAAAACGAGATGTCACACAGGGACTTCTCATAGGCGGCTGTATGCGGGGAAACACCAAAATGCGGTGTGAACAGAAATTAACAGGAAAAAGAAAAAGGGACTGAATACAGGGAATTCTCATAGGCGGCTGTATGCTGAAATACTCCAAATTACAGGGTGCCCGAAATTCAAAAAAATGAAAACGAGATGTCACACAGGGACTTCTCATAGGCGGCTGTATGCGGGGAAACACCAAAATAAAAAGTGAACAGAAATTAACAGGAAAAAGAAAAATGGACTGAATACAGGGAATTCTCATAGGCGGCTGTATGCTGAAATACTCCAAATTACAGGGTGCCCGAAATTCAAAAAAATGACGACGAGATGTCACACAGGGACTTCTCATAGGCGGCTGTATGCGGGGAAATACCAAAATGCGGTGTGGACAGAAATTAACAGGAAAAAGAAAAAGGGACTGAATACAGGGAATTCTCATAGGCGGCTGTATGCTGAAATACTCCAAATTACAGGGTGTCCGAAATTCAAAAAAATGACGACGAGATGTCACACAGGGACTTCTCATATGCGGCTGTATGCGGGGAAACACCAAAATAAAAAGTGAACAGAAATTAACAGGAAAAAGAAAAATGGACTGAATACAGGGAATTCTCATAGGCGGCTGTATGCTGAAATACTCCAAATTACAGGGTGCCCGAAATTCAAAAAAATGAAGACGAGATGTCACACAGGGACTTCTCATAGGCGGCTGTATGCGGGGAAATACCAAAATGCGGTGTGGACAGAAATTAACAGGAAAAAGAAAAAGGGACTGAATACAGGGAATTCTCATAGGCGGCTGTATGCTGAAATACTCCAAATTACAGGGTGCCCGAAATTCAAAAAAATGACGACGAGATGTCACACAGGGACTTCTCATAGGCGGCTGTATGCGGGGAAATACCAAAATAAGCGGTGAACAGAAATTAACAGGAAAAAGAAAAATGGACTGAATACAGGGAATTCTCATAGGCGGCTGTATGCTGAAATACTCCAAATTACAGGGTGTCCGAAATTCAAAAAAATGACGACGAGATGTCACACAGGGACTTCTCATAGGCGGCTGTATGCGGGGAAATACCAAAATGCGGTGTGGACAGAAATTAACAGGAAAAAGAAAAATGGACTGAATACAGGGAATTCTCATAGGCGGCTGTATGCTGAAATACTCCAAATTACAGGGTGTCCGAAATTCAAAAAAATGACGACGAGATGTCACACAGGGACTTCTCATATGCGGCTGTATGCGGGGAAACACCAAAATAAAAAGTGAACAGAAATTAACAGGAAAAAGAAAAATGGACTGAATACAGGGAATTCTCATAGGCGGCTGTATGCTGAAATACTCCAAATTACAGGGTGCCCGAAATTCAAAAAAATGACGACGAGATGTCACACAGGGACTTCTCATAGGCGGCTGTATGCGGGGAAATACCAAAATGCGGTGTGGACAGAAATTAACAGGAAAAAGAAAAATGGACTGAATACAGGGAATTCTCATAGGCGGCTGTATGCTGAAATACTCCAAATTACAGGGTGCCCGAAATTCAAAAAAATGAAAACGAGATGTCACACAGGGACTTCTCATAGGCGGCTGTATGCGGGGAAATACCAAAATGCGGTGTGGACAGAAATTAACAGGAAAAAGAAAAAGGGACTGAATACAGGGAATTCTCATAGGCGGCTGTATGCTGAAATACTCCAAATTACAGGGTGCCCGAAATTCAAAAAAATGAAAACGAGATGTCACACAGGGACTTCTCATAGGCGGCTGTATGCGGGGAAATACCAAAATGCGGTGTGGACAGAAATTAACAGGAAAAAGAAAAAGGGACTGAATACAGGGAATTCTCATAGGCGGCTGTATGCTGAAATACTCCAAATTACAGGGTGTCCGAAATTCAAAAAAATGACGACGAGATGTCACACAGGGACTTCTCATATGCGGCTGTATGCGGGGAAACACCAAAATAAAAAGTGAACAGAAATTAACAGGAAAAAGAAAAATGGACTGAATACAGGGAATTCTCATAATGCGGCTGTATGCTGAAATACTCCAAATTACAGGGTGCCCCGAAAATTCAAAAAATGAAAACGAGATGTCACACAGGGACTTCTCATAGGCGGCTGTATGCGGGGAAATACCAAAATGCGGTGTGGACAGAAATTAACAGGAAAAAGAAAAAGGGACTGAATACAGGGAATTCTCATAGCGGCTGTATGCTGAAATACTCCAAATTACAGGGTGTCCGAAATTCAAAAAAATGACGACGAGATGTCACACAGGGACTTCTCATTATGCGGCTGTATGCGGGGAAACACCAAAATAAAAAGTGAACAGAAATTAACAGGAAAAAGAAAAATGGCCTGAATACATGGGAATTCTCATAGGCGGCTGTATGCTGAAATACTCCAAATTACAGGGTGCCCGAAATTCAAAAAAATGACGACGAGATGTCACACAGGGACTTCTCATAGGCGGCTGTATGCGGGGAAATACCAAAATGCGGTGTGGACAGAAATTAACAGGAAAAAGAAAAAGGGACTGAATACAGGGAATTCTCATAGGCGGCTGTATGCTGAAATACTCCAAATTACAGGGTGTCCGAAATTCAAAAAAATGACGACGAGATGTCACACAGGGACTTCTCATATGCGGCTGTATGCGGGGAAACACCAAAATAAAAAGTGAACAGAAATTAACAGGAAAAAGAAAAATGGCCTGAATACAGGGAATTCTCATAGGCGGCTGTATGCTGAAATACTCCAAATTACAGGGTGCCCGAAATTCAAAAAAATGACGACGAGATGTCACACAGGGACTTCTCATAGGCGGCTGTATGCGGGGAAATACCAAAATGCGGTGTGGACAGAAATTAACAGGAAAAAGAAAAAGGGACTGAATACAGGGAATTCTCATAGGCGGCTGTATGCTGAAATACTCCAAATTACAGGGTGTCCGAAATTCAAAAAAATGACGACGAGATGTCACACAGGGACTTCTCATATGCGGCTGTATGCGGGGAAACACCAAAATAAAAAGTGAACAGAAATTAACAGGAAAAAGAAAAATGGACTGAAAACAGGGAATTCTCATAGGCGGCTGTATGCTGAAATACTCCAAATTACAGGGTGCCCGAAATTCAAAAAAATGAAAACGAGATGTCACACAGGGACTTCTCATAGGCGGCTGTATGCGGGGAAATACCAAAATACGGTGTGGACAGAAATTAACAGGAAAAAGAAAAAGGGACTGAATACAGGGAATTCTCATAGGCGGCTGTATGCTGAAATACTCCAAATTACAGGGTGTCCGAAATTCAAAAAAATGACGACGAGATGTCACACAGGGACTTCTCATATGCGGCTGTATGCGGGGAAACACCAAAATAAAAAGTGAACAGAAATTAACAGGAAAAAGAAAAATGGCCTGAATACAGGGAATTCTCATAGGCGGCTGTATGCTGAAATACTCCAAATTACAGGGTGTCCGAAATTCAAAAAAATGACGACGAGATGTCACACAGGGACTTCTCATATGCGGCTGTATGCGGGGAAACACCAAAATAAAAAGTGAACAGAAATTAACAGGAAAAAGAAAAATGAACTGAATACAGGAAATTCTCATAGGCGGCTGTATGCTGAAATACTCCAAATTACAGGGTGCCCGAATTTCAAAAAAATGAAAACGAGATGTCACACAGGGACTTCTCATAGGCGGCTGTATTCGGGGAAATACCAAAATGCGGTGTGGACAGGAATTAACAGGAAAAAGAAAAAGGGACTGAATACATTTAATTCTCATAGGCGGCTGTATGCTGTAATACTCCAAATTACAGGGTGTCCGAAATTCAAAAAAATGACGACGAGATGTCACACAGGGACTTCTCATATGCGGCTGTATGCGGGAAAACACCAAAAGAAAACGTGAACAGAAATTAACAGGAACAAGAAAAATGGCCTGAATACAGGGAATTCTCATAGGCGGCCGTATGCTGAAATACTTCAAATTACAGGGTGCCCGAAATTCAAAAAAATGAAAACGAGATGTCACACAGGGACTTCTCATAGGCGGCTGTATGCGGGGAAATACCAAAATGCGGTGTCGATAGAAATTCACAGGAAAAAGAAAAAGGGACTGAATACAGGGAATTCTCATAGGCGGCTGTATGCTGAAATACTCCAAATTACAGGGTGTCCGAAATTCAAAAAAATGACGACGAGATGTCACACAGGGAATTCTCATATGCGGCTGTATGCGGGGAAACACCAAAATAAAATGTGAACAGAAATTAACAGGAAAAAGAAAAATGGACTGAAAACAGGGAATTCTCATAGGAGGCTGTATGCGGAAATACTCCAAATTACAGGGTGCCCGAAATTCAAAAAAATGAAAACGAGATGTCACACAGGGACTTCTCATAGGCGGCTGTATTCGGGGAAATACCAAAATGCGGTGTGGACAGAAATTAACAGGAAAAAGAAAAAGGGACTGAATACATTTAATTCTCATAGGCGGCTGTATGCTGAAATACTCCAAATTACAGGGTGTCCGAAATTCAAAAAAATGACGACGAGATGTCACACAGGGACTTCTCATATGCGGCTGTATGCGGGGAAACACCAAAACAAAAAGTGAACAGAAATTAACAGGAAAAAGAAAAAGGGACTGAATACAGGGAATTCTCATAGGCGGCTGTATGCTGAAATACTCCAAATTACAGGGTGCCCGAAATTCAAAAAAATGACGACGAGATGTCACACAGGGACTTCTCATATGCGGCTGTATGCGGGGAAACATCATAATAAAAAGTGGACAGAAATTAACAGGAAAAAGAAAAAGGGACTGAATACAGGAAATTCTCATAGGCGGCTGTATGCTGAAATACTCCAAATTACAGGGTGCCCAAAATTCAAAAAAATGAAAACGAGATGTCACACAGGGACTTCTCATAGGCGGCTGTATGCGGGGAAATACCAAAATGCGGTGTGGACAGAAATTACCTGTTAATTTCGAGTATTTCAGCATACAGCCGTATGCTGAAATACTCGAAATTACAGGGGGCCGAAATTCAAAAAAATGAAAATGAGATGTAACCTAAGAACTTCTCATATGCGGCTGTATGCGGGGATACACCAAAATACGGAGTGAGCAGAAATTACCAGGAAAAAAAAAGTGACAAAATACAGGGATTTCTCATAGGCGGCTGTATGCTGAAATACTCCAAATTACAGGGTGGCCGAAATTCAAAAAAATGAAAACGAGATGTAACCTAGGGACTTCTCATATGCGGCTGTATGCGGGGATGCACCATAAATAAGGAGTGAGCAAAAATTACCAGGAAAAAGAAAAAGTAACAAAATACCGGGAATTTTCATAGGCGGCTTTATGCTGAAATACTCCAAATTACAGGGTGGCCGAAATTTAAAAAAAATGAAAACGATATGTAACAATAGGACTTCTCATATGCGACTGTATGCGGGGATACACCAAAATACGGAGTGAACATAAATTACCAGGAAAAAGAAAAAATGACAAAATACAGGGATTTCTCTTAGGTGGCTGTATGCTGAAATACTCCAAATTACAGGGTGGCCGAAATTGAAAAAAAAATGAAAAGGAGATGTAACCCAGGGACTTCTCATATGCGGCTGTATGCGGGGATACACCAAAATACTGAGTAAACAGAAATTACCAGGAAAAAAAAGTGACAAAATACAGGGATTTCTCATAGGCGACTGTATGCTGAAATACTCCAAATTACAGGGTGGCCGAAATTCAAAAAAATGAAAACGAGATGTAACACGGGGACTTCTCATATGCGGCTGTATGCGGGGATACACCAAAATAAGGAGTGACCAAAAATTACTAGGAAAAAGAAAAAGTGACAAAATTCAGGAAATTCTCATAGGCGGCTGTATGCTGAAATACTCCAAATTAGATGGTGGCCGAAATTCAAAAAAATGAAAACGAGATGTAACACGGGGACTTCTCATATGCGGCTGTATGCGGATATATCAAAATACGGAGTGAACAAAAATTACCAGGAAAAAGAAAAAGTAACAAAATACAGGGATTTCTCATAGGCGGCTGTATGCTGAAATACTTCAAATTACAGGGTGGCCGAAATTAAATAAAATGAAAATGAGATGTAACCCAGGGACTTCTCATATGCGGCTGTATGCGGGGATACACCAAAATACGGAGTGAACTAAAATTACCAGGAAAAAGAAAAAGGTCCACTATACAAGAAATTCTCATAAGCGGCTGTATGCTGAAATACTCCAAATTACAGGGTGGCCGAAATTCAAAAAAATAAAAACAAGATGTAACCCAGGGACTTCTTATATGCGGGTGTATGCGGAGATACAACCCTTTCAGGCAGAATTCAGCAGATTCGAATCCCCATGGGAATTCTAGTTTCCTTAGAAAAATCGACTTTAGATATGCATCTCTGTATTGTATTGTATCGAGGTTGTTGTGGGTTAACCGGTCAAGCGACAAGAGCTCGGCGCTGGATTGACTAGTGACGAGACATCATCCAATCCCGATTCTCGTCGTTTCCCTGTGTTTAGCTGCCCTTTTTGTTGATTTGGCTCTTTTAACGAGGTCCATCTCCTAGTCAAATCCCCTCTCTTGTTTCTCTTTTATTGCACCTTGCCTCGATTCCAATGCCTCTGGACCTAACTTGTAATCTCTATTTCTCTGTTTTTTGTTCTTATTTGCTTTTCTTCTCTCTACCAGTGCTATAAGCCTGTAACAGAGACGAGAGGTGAAGGGACGAGAAGTTTTGTTATCACTACTCGAACTGTCGAAATTGTGATTTCAAGAATGAGACTGGGATTTCGTAGTGGTGGTACTCTGAAGTGCAGGATCGATGGAAGGCGTTTCTTAGCAATTGCAACGACAACAGCACTGGTTGTCGTCTTCCTCGTCAGTTTCTACTCGGTGGCCATTGCACCAGGTGTGTGTCGCTCTTTCTCTCTCTCTGATCTTCGTGTTCTGTGTTTTGACTGAATCTTTTCTTGTTATCAACTATCTGGGATTCCGTATTTGTTTTATTTGTTTTTAAAAAGTCATTTAAAAGACGAGCCACTCCGTCTTAAATTATTTGTAATTATCAGGTGCTTGAATTTGAATGATTGCTAATTTGCTATCATTGTAATAATTAGATAACTCATGCTCTTTTAAGTGCAGTCATTAATTGGTGTTTTCAACTATTCCTTTAATCAATTGAGGAGTTCTGGAAATTGGTTTCTCAAAATTCTGTTCGCATGTAGCACCTATTCTAGTCAATATTTTCAGTTTATCTTTTGTTTGTTCCTCTTACTTGTCATGTTATTTTGGATTTCTCCGCTTTGTTGTTTATATCATTCTATTCTCTCTGTTTTTTTTTTTCTGAAACACCACAGACCATTATATTGCCTTTCAATAAAACTATTTTTAATATAATATCTCACATCTTTTTCTTTTCTTTTCTTTTTTGCGTTCCCGCACTGCAAATAACCTAGCACTTTATTATTTGTTTAATCATTTATTTTTTACCATCAGGGATTTATTGGCCGCCCCAGCAAGAAATGACGGAGATGACCGAGCAGCAAGAATCACAGCGCGGCGCCGTTTCCTCGCAGCGGAAGCTTCTCAGTCATGGTACAGTTTCGCCTCATTCTTTTCTCAGTTTATGACTTACTTGACTCCCCCTTTTTCCCTCTAGAAAATCAAATCAACGGTTAGTATTATATTATTTACTCATCCAATGGCTGTATTTCGTTGGGGAAGAATATTCGTGTCTATTTTGTACAAATACCAAACGAAAATTTATCCAAGGGGGCCCAAAAAATCAGCAGCAAGAATTGTCGTGTTGTTGGTTTTTGCAAGGGAAAGGTGAGCGTGGGCTGGCAAGGGTTGGTCCCCGCCGGTAGATACTTCCAAAACCAGCTGTTGCTGGCGTTTGGGTCTCTTGTTTTTCTGTTTCTTTTTCTATGTTGTGTTCCGTGTTGTCAGTCTCTGCACCAAATGTAATCACATGCATGCTGATGCAGTGTCTGGTTACACAATTGGTCACAAATCACAAATCACAATTGTGTGCAACAGTTGATGTGGGGTCCAGTAGGTTTTCTGGTGAGTCGTTCTGCATACAGAGACAGAGAGAGAGGGCAGTCGCACCGGCGGCTGATGGTGGGGTTCAGAAACCTGTTCCCCACAGAGCCAGTGTTTTTTTTTTTTTTTTTTGCTTCCAGAGCCAGTGTTGCACCTTAGTAGAATGGCATAGCTTTTAGCCTTTTACTAAAATTTAACTTTTGAATTTATCACGATACAAAACTACTTTTTTTAACAGTTGTAAATATTTTTTCATTTTGATTAGAAATTTACTTCTATACTATTTTATTATGTCATAGTTCTAGTTAAATACATAGTATCAGAAAGAAAAAAAAAAAAAGATTGCATAGTTTTTTGTAAATAAGGCGGTACCGGTTTTTTTTTATGTGAAACCGGCCCGTAGGTATATATTTGAATCCCAGTAAAGGCCTTTTACATTGCTTCATAGGAAACAAAACAGAAAGTAAGATCCTATTTTTGATTAGCCTAAAACTACCTATGAAATAAAAGACATATAAAATTCATAATGGAAATTACAGGAAAATAATTTGAAAGCAGTAAAGATTTAACTAAAAAGGCCCTTAATTACTTAATCATAATTGCTCCTGCATCACAGTTCCTTGTGCATAGTTTTGTCTCAAATCAACCATTTGTTCAGTCACTCCAGTGTGAAAGAATCTTGTATCCAACACAGTTGATATTTCTGTAACATATCCCGGTATTTGCTGTAGCGAACCCCTGAATTCCTGTCCTGTCCTTCTTGCTCTGTTTGCCACTTTGTGTGGTACAGTCAATGCCTCTCTTGTTATGTGATTGAGTTTAATTTTTCCCTCTGTCTCTTGTATCCATTCAGTGCATTCTGTTACCATTTCCTTGTGTGGTACAGTCAATGCCCTTTTTTGTGTATCAAATGATCCATGTATGAGTATGATAACCTCATCACTCATTATCCATCTATGAGTACCGGGTACCCTGTTGTATAATCCAAAATCCAAACGACGCATTGGGAAACTGGTTATGTCGCCTCCGCACATCAAATCCATCAAATTCTAATTCCAATGGAACAGTGTACATAGAATAATGGAATGTCTATTCTCTTTCTCATTATTTGAATTGTCATTCCCTTCATTATTTTTTTAAATTCCTGCAGGCATGACGCCAGCAAACCGTTCAATACCATCACTGGACACGTCCAGTGTATCAACCCAAAGGCTTGGAGACGGTTGCACCAAGGATGACATCGTCATCCACCAAGGCGTCACTCCTCCATTGCCAAATGGGATACCAACCTACACGGTGCAGGTATTAAATGTGTGCGCTGAGAGGACCGATGTGGGTTGCGAACTCGGGCAGATCCATTTGAGTTGTGGTTGGTTTAGCTCCTTCCGACTGGTCAATCCGCGTGTCTTTCGCCGGCTTCGCCATGATGACTGCTTGGTAAATGATGGCCGGCCTTTCCCATCGGGTTCATCTCTATCGTTCCAATATGCCAACTCATTCCCGTACCAGCTATCTGTCTCGTCGGCATCTTACCTGTCGAGCTAGATATACATGGTTTAGTATTAAGTATCCCTTTCAGTACCAATCTTCAGTGGCGGAGCTACATGGGCTCAGGGGTAGGCACTTGCCTACCCCTGGAAATTTTTTTTTTCTTTTAGACCGGTATTTTTTGGACTTTGCCTACCCCTGATTTTGGGCTTTGCCTACCCCTGCCCTGCGTCTCAGCGCCTGCGCTGCGCGAAGTCACGAGAAAACAAAAAAAAAAAATACTCGCGGAGACAGAGAGGAGAGGCGAAGCAGAAGAAGTGAAGAACCGACTACCTCTGGAAGAAGAAGCTCCGCCTTTATCTCTGGAAGAAGCTTCGTTTTTTTTCGTTCAAACCCAAATCCGTTAATTTTTTCAAACCCGAACCGTTAATTTTTTCGAACCCGAATCCGATTATTGCCTACCCCTGGCTCAAATCCTAGCTCCGCCACTGCCAATCTTTGGTATCTTTTGTGTATAAGGGTGGTATATACCTACTAATC
The DNA here is from genome assembly GCA_025461125.1 of Carex kokanica. Taxonomy (NCBI): domain Eukaryota; kingdom Viridiplantae; phylum Streptophyta; class Magnoliopsida; order Poales; family Cyperaceae; genus Carex; species Carex kokanica. The sequence goes on along the minus strand of JAJGRX010000874.1, from coordinate 1,611,697 downwards.
TAGCTTAGAAAAGGTAAAGTGTTGGATATGAGTAGTTCATTATTCCACCATCGTTGAACAGTATTCTTTATGACTGTTCAAATATGGTGGTCTTAATTATTACCTACTCATCTTTTGGGTTTCTTTTTTCTGATTTTGGTCTAAGAGAAAAAATTAACGGTCACAGACCTTTTGGATGCAATTGTAACTCTGAACCTGTCTCTGGCAATCTGGTGCATGTAAGCGTACTATCTGCATTAATACCAGCACGTACGTCCATCTTTTCTGCTTTTTTACCAATTAATAGACCCGCTGACACGTGTGGGATGATTAAACCGTATTTATACATAGATAATTAACGCGCATTTAATGTTTTCTTCCCAGAAAAATTTTTATACGGCTATATTGCCTAGAAGCAGGAATTTTTTTTAAAAATCATAATTAAAAAAAATATTTTTACGAAACCAATCTGATTACTTTGTTTTTTAAAAAAATTATAAGAACTGAAATGTCATTTTGGTCCGTTGTTATTTTTTTTTATTCTGGACCGAAATAGCATTTCGGTCCAATCTCATTTTTGGATTTTCTGTGGCAGCTCATATGAAAATTTGTGAAACCAGTGCTACAGAAAATCCAAAAAGTGGACCGGACTGAAATGTCATTTTGATTCGGAATAAAAAAAATAACGGACTGAAATAGCATTTTGGTTCTTTTGGTTTTTGTAAAAAATAAAAATAAAAAGTAATCATGTTGGTTTCGTAAAAAAAAAAAAAAATTCCAATCTTATCTCGTTTTGGGTTATTTCTTGGATCTTCTTATACCGTTTACTTATTGCTAATGTTTTTTTTTTTGGAAGATTATTTGCTGTATATGGTACTGCTTCGTGATAAATCTCCTAATTTTGTTATGGATTGGTGAAGGGTTAGTCAAATTGGAAGGGTTGGGGTTTCTCCTAGTTTATGGCGTTATTCTTACTATCCGAGATTTTTCAGTTTTGATTATATTTCTTTGAATTTATTTTTTATTTCTATTAAAAAAATGTTTGCGATCAAATCAGCTCAATAAGCACGTTATTGACACGTGATTTTAAAAAGGTGTCAATAAACTTATAAACAGGTGTTAATTTGTTGATTTTTCCCGGCCTCCAAATACTTCTGATGAGAGAATTAGGCCCATTTTGCTGCTCTGGTGTCAACACTCGGAGAAAAAAAATCTGAGTTTGATATTAATAACAGGAGAATGTTTGAACAAGCTCTTCAAGGTAAAGGGTTACATTTATTTGCATTACCAGAGCTTAGTCGGCCGTTGTGACACTTCAGATTTTTTTACAATCCGGAGCATGATCAGATCACCAACTACCAATATTTAAATCGACCATACAAATTAAAAACACAGATTATGGATAAATCTGATTACCTGATAGCGAAACAGTCAGAATTTCAAATCGAATAGCAATCGATAGTTCAACATCACACGCGACGTAGTCAGAATTCCGATCGAATAATAATATATAGATAGTAGAAGTTGAATAATCATAGTATTTAGTAAAATAATTTGAGGAATAATATATATGAGTGGGGTATTTTCTTTTTCTTTCGAGGGAGATGAGTAGCAAAGTTAATATTTCTTTGCTTTTCTATGTCCGTGATTGTGTATTAGAATGATTTTATTTTTATGCGACAGTGTATGTGAGAGACACAGAATATAGAGGGAATGTACATAGTAAAATGTACAACGGCACATGATTAATGAATAGAGATTAATATTCGACTGCGAACAGTCTCTGTGAAGGTAAACTGACAGCCGCTGTCAGAATTTTCAGTCTCTGTGAAGATTTAAAAATTAAAAGAAGAAGATTAATATCGGAGATAATGCCAATTGAAAAGATGCATATGTCATTACTGGATTAAGTCTCAATTGAAAAGGTACTCAATTACAGGTTTAAAAAGATAACTAGCGAAGATATAGTGTTATAATTGATAAGTGAAGTGATATGTGTATAATATTATAATATATTATCTAAGAGGTATTATAGCTTTTATCTTTACAAATAAAATATTTTATCAAAAGACCTACATTTTTTTTATTACGCAAAAGTCTTATAAGCATCAATAATAATACTTATATTTTTTTTTTGGATTGTTACATTCATCCCTTCTTCAAAAAGAATTTTATCATCAAAATTCAAACATAAAATTGTAAATAATTACACTACATTATTTACAAAATGCTGACGTATACTTCAATATTTAAATGCTTAATTAGATTCTTTTTTTTTTTTAAGTTTTTGATAGGGGGAGGGGGCGGGGGTTGGGATTGGGCAAAGCTGTTTTTAGTTGAAACTTATTAAAAGAAACAAAAAAAGGATTTACAGTAATCGACTTAATTAGCGCTACAAATAATAACATTTAATTCCATTAATTAACGAGGAGTATGCGTTCACTTTTTGTCAAGTGCATCCTGGTTCAAATAATAAGGCCCAATATAGTCCAGCCCATCGCTCGAGACGGTGTTCACTACAAAAACGAATTTATAAAAGGGTCAAATTAAAAATTGTTTTCATTTCATTTTCACTGGGCTTTCTTGGAAGCTTCAAGCTTGCTTCCATTTCTGGAAAGTAGTAATAACTAGATGGGAGCCTCGCGTTGCTTCGGCAAGTACTTTTGAGGTAAATGGAAATGTATACAAATTTTATATTTGTAAATAGCTTTCTTATGAATCTTTAACCATGTAAAAAAAACTTTTTCAAAACATCACAATCCCAACAGGGTTAAAATCAAGTCAAACAGAAATGAAACAAAAGAGGAACATACAGATTTATTTGTCTCGATCACACTCTTTTTATTCAAGAATTTGGTAGAGGCTACCCACTGTTATATTAATCTAATAAATTCATACAATTAACAACATAATTCTCAAGTAATGCAAGAATTAAAACAAATAGGCCAGAAATTTTAAACATTAAAAACATCCTGAGCGCTGCACATCTTGAAACTTTGCCATGTTTGCCCTTCCTTGGCAATACCAGTCCAACCCACCAACCCCTGTGCAACCTTTGTTTCAGGGACGTATACTGATCAGGCTGCTTAGTCCCCTGTATAAACGCATCTACCCTGAATGCCTGACCGCAATTCTTTCCCTTTTCCTTAACCCTGAAACGCCTTATCTCGATCACACACTCTGTGCTTTCAACTCTTGCTGAATTTGATTATCTTTCTCTCACATTCATTGTATCATTAATTGGTAGGTATGGGAGACAAACATATGCAATAGCTAACAGATGTATACGATAAACTGTAGACAACAATTTCCATCTACTATTTCTTACCTCATCCATCTATTAATAAATTTTTTTATCAAGTCACTGGTACCAATACACATTACACAAAAAGCAAATTACTGAGATATAGTACTGATATCTAAGAGGGTGATTTGTTCAGCATGGCAATAAGGAGTAGAAAGAATTAAAAGTATATTACTGAGGTATATACCAACATAAACCGGAATGTTATAGCAGCTTAACATTTTGCTATATAATTTTTTCACATTACTGGTCAACTCAAAACCATCTTAATAAGCTGGTAAGATATCCTTAGATTGTTGTGCAAAAATTAAACTGACCTCGTATAATTTTGATTCCGGCATATTGATCTTCAATTTCAAATTCTCAACATCCACACTAACCTAAAATTAAGGCAAACAAAATATGTGTGGTTACTGATAAAAAAAAAAGTATGTTAACAATAAAAAAAATATGTTACTGGTAATCAGAAACAATCTGAAAGTAAAGAGCAAAGAGTAACAGGAAAGAAACATCAAGCTTCAAAATCCACCAAATTGCACTAATAGAATTTTATTTGAATTTTCGTAAATTTCTATATTTGATATATGTCCAAGGATTCTAAGTAATTGCTTCAATCAAATTTGAATAAGAATGTGAATTTTCATTTCAGTTAACACAAAAGTTGACTTTATTCAATTTTGACAGAGTTAAACTAATGAGTCATATTTCCTTTATTCTTTGAACTAAAAATTCTGGAAAAATCAGATTAAATGTATTTAAGTATTGTTCATATGCTGTAGGAAATTCGAATCAAAATTCAAGAGGACTTGAGAGTTATAAATTATGTTCTAAATTGGACAGATTTGCCCCTAGCTGGATTTTTTGAGGTTTTCCTTTGATTTATGCAAATATCTTGTGTCTTATATTGCGCACAATATACTTATTGAAAATATGAACCAATATTATAGGTAAATCTGTAATACGTGGTGCAAAGTTGCAAACAAAAAGAATTTCAACAAAGGAAATAACCCACAACTATAAACTTGTGTAATCCAAAAATTCAGGTCATGCACTTATATCATACTGGTACAAATCATATAACTTGTGTAGTTCAGAAATTCAGGTCATAAACTTGTACTATATTGGTATAGTGTTACCATCACCATACCATACATTTTGCCCCAGATTTAGCCGAATCAAATCAAAACTCAATTTTTCTGGTCAGCTGTATAAAACAATTTTTTTTTATCTTGTTTATAGCTTCTTAATGAAGCAGATGATGAATTGGATTTCAGAATGCTGAGTCAATTGATAAAAGAAAGAAGAGCAAACTTGTTCTCAGTGAAAAAAATAAAATTAACACTAATTTCATTGACCAAAACAACAAAAGCAGAGAAAAAGGAAAGCCAGCACTTTACCTCTGTGCAAGCAAGGACTGACAGAGATACCAGTGAAAGCTCAGCTAACAACTGACGTTGCACTGAAAGACAAAAGAGCACATATCTTAAAGAAAATAACAAATATTATCTTTGCTAACCGAAATATGAGTGAGGCAATAGTTCATTAAAAAAAAGTTGCTACAAAAGATCAGACACAGTAATTTATACCTGTGTACATGAGATCAGCATAGTAACTTACTGGATAAAACAAATGATTCAAATGATTGAGAAAGATATCAGTTTATGACAGAAGACCTTGATAGCATATAGTAATTATAGTAATTATAGCAATTAATAAATTTTCAGATATGGAATTGAGGGAAAACCGAAATTTTTAAGAGTCGAAAAAATCTAAAACAGCCATTTTGAGGGCTTAAACAGCATTTTTAGGCCTAGAAAATCGTCTTTAACGACATAGTGATTAATGGGCTGGCTAGATCCTTTTTCAAGGTTTCCGAATTGTGATCATACGTCCAAATCGGAGTTACGAGTCAAAAGTTTGGTCTGTTTTAAGATCACTACCTCAAATCAATTGTTTATGACCAGATCTGAAAATTCAAACCTAAATTACTTTCTCTAATTCGAATTTAAAACCTTAAATTGTTGCATAATTAATTCTTTCTTATTTTTGAAAATTAAAATTTTAACAATTCCTTTTGCAACAATTAAATTCGATATGAAAAATAGAAAGCAATTAAAACCGAATTAAACTGCAATTCTTACATAAGGGGGCTCTGATACCACTTGTTGTGTTTACTTTGTGGGTTTTCCTAATTACTTTAAACCCTAACCAAGATCTACTCCTTTGTAAGAAATTAAACTTAATGCACAGCGGAACTTACTTTCCATCTTCAAAGGCCTCCGTATGCTATCAATCAGACAGCTTCCAAGGCTCTGGGTTGATACGCTCCTGGTCTTGACTTGAGTTGTTGGCTCTCGAGTCCTTCCAAGAACTTGCAATCCTTTTCTCTGGCTACCCTAAATATTATGACAGAGTATCTTGTCTTCAATGGAGCAGACAATTGTCATGAATTGATTGCAAGCCTTGGAGACTCAGCCCTTTTATAGCAGTGCAAAATCCTAATCCTAGGGCAGCCGAAAATTGGCTAATACTTGGAAAACAAGTTTGCCAAGAATCTTGATTTCGGATTTCAAGGATCTGGAAAATCAGGAACCTCCAGAAAAACCGAATTAAATCAGAATAAATTCTGATTTTCTTATTTAGCCTATATTTATTACTGCTATTATTTTAATCAACTATAATCGGTCCATTAACAATTATATTGATTAACATTGTTCTATATGTATTCGTATCCAAAACCTTATATATATAAATACGTATAATGCCATGACTTAATTAATCACATTATTTGGCATATTTTAATCATTACATAAATGTAATCTTGTGACAGTATTTGATATCATAATCATAATGCACGCATGTCCAACTTTATTATTGTAATTAGACGTCTCTAAATCCAACATATAATAGATATAACGGAGTGGAACGAATTCACAACATTCTCAGTCGAATCCGGAGAATCGAGACGGACGGGCGAGACGACGAGCGACGGAACCCTTAAACAGAGTCATCCACTCGATTGGAGATAAGCATAATAAACCGGGCAGACAAAAGGGGTGGAGGAGGCGGGGTGGAGCAGCTGGATCACGAAGCCGACTCTCAAAATTGCCGTCTTCTTTTATCCCTCTGTATCATCTTCGAAGGAACAACGGAGTTACCTAAGAGATGGTACCGCTTAAATCTGAAGTTGTTCCTGCATAAAGCACTAGATTTCAACAAATACTAGGTGGTTGAGAATAAATAAAAGTACCACAGTCAAAAGATGCTACTGCGGTAGTATATTTCTTGGATTTTTGTTGGAGATAGGAGTAGGTCCGATGGGCGTCGGACCTACTGTGAATTTTTTTTGTTGATAGCAAGCGAGTCAAAATCAGATTTATTATTGTTGTTTTTTTTTTTATGAAAACCCGTGGGTAATCAGATTTATTATTGACTCGATGTAGACCTCATACATGGAGTCGATTAGAAGTCCTAAAGACAATTATCCTCTTATTTTATTGGAAATCAAATTGTTTAAACTTTCTATTTTGACTTTTTTCTTGTAATGATGTCAAGAGATGAACGTGTATATATGTCGTAAATTCTCTGTAGCATATGAGTCCGTTGAAAGTAAAGATTAACTTTGAAAGAAAAAATCTAAGAAATCTCAACTCCCCTAAATAATCAGCTGAAAAGGTCCATACAATTATGTTGGATTATCCAGCCGAACTAGTCATGTGTTCGCTGGATAATTTATCAGAAATGACATATTTTAAAATCTTTTAATTAAATATGATGTTAGTTCTTTAATTTATATTATTATCATTCTTATGAATAAAAATTCCAGCCCACACGCTTCTAGGCTCCTCCTTTTTCTTTGACCACCAAAAGCTACTTTCGAATCTTTCATCTATCGATGCATGGAATACTAATTAAGACTTCGCTTGAGAATTGCTTGAGAATCAGCATAAATAGCTCGCCGTGTATTTTAGTCATTTTTTCCCCCCAAAAGTTCATACTTAAAAATAAATGAGATTAATACATAAAAGAGTTGATTACTGTTGTGGTTAAATTAGAAATGCAGAATACTGGTACACCCCATACCAATTACAAGAAATTCGCAAGGGATGTAATAATCCGTACACCAACAAGAATCGAGAAGTTAGAGACAAATGCAAGATTGTATACAACCAAAAACACCAAAATAAAGGAAAGATGTTATTGCGGGATAGATCGAGTCCAAAAATCACACAAGAGAAAGCAAACATTAGGTGGTTCGGTCAGACCTACTCTACCGGGGGGCAAACGACCGACAAACTTCATTATTAAACAAGAGATTACAAGAGCGTTCCAATTATTAGCACAATCAATCACTCACCCTCTCTTTCTCTCTTTCTGTCTTGCACAAGAAGAGTAGCAGCCACCTCTAAATCTAAGATTTAGGTCACCAAGAGAGATATAGGAAAAAATATGGGCTAAGGCCATATTTGGGCCTAAAATCCCAACAATCTCCACCGTAGGCTCAAATCGGCAACTCACACCGTCGCCAACTGTCACAGCCCAATAGATGCCTGCTAGTATCACGTTGTTTCCCACAAGCCTCTATGACTAGAGACTCACCACATCAAACCTGAGTCCACGGCCGCCTAGGTCCAATGTCCCATGCAGTGTCAGCCACCACATGTCCACGCCTACCTCCACCGGTATCAAGGCGCCCGTGAGTATCCCGGCGACCAAACCTGCCACCTCCGGCTCGCCTCTGTCCAGGCCACCGTCCAATGGCACACTTTGCCATGCGACCTGTCTCCACCGCAAACATGTCACGTCGTCACCTCCTACAGCTTGCTCTTTGGGGCCTCACATATAACCACGTTACCACAGCCTATGTCAGCAAGCACAGGCACGGTCCCGACAAAGATCGTACTGCTCGCCTCATCAAACTGTACGTCGCTCGTAGAAGAACCAGCTGGTACGATAGTGGATGCGGACTCCACCGTACCAACCATCGTGCCTAGTACCCCGAATGACAACCATGTCACTTGATCGAAGAAATCGAGTTGCTTTTAAAATTTGTAAAACTCAATTTGCTATCGGGCCGGATTACAAGCGCATAATCCTATCGAGTAGTATAAACGAGTGTTGATCCATAGAGAATAAGGTTTAAAGTCTTGAGCGATCAAATCACAATCTTTCGAAATGCTAGACGAAACCTGAAATCAAAGAGTTGTTGTTGTGATCAATATATTTGGCAAAAATTATAAGTAAAATAAAGATAGAGATGTGAATTTCTAAGGTTTTGGCACACCATTGTTACTTCAATCCGCTTTGATTCTTATCTTATTTGATGTTGGTTTTCAGTTGTTGTAAGAGAGTTTCTAATCCAATTTAGCGATTATCGCTTTCGCGTATAACCACCTTACTAATCAAGAGAGTTGTTTAAACTTGTCTTAAATAGTGCAAGGAGATATGGGATTAGCCCAAAGGTCTCAGCCTTCACTTGCCTAGGTTCCTCGTCTGATCTTTTTGGGTGTCTCCACAGTAAGGCACGACAATGCGATATTCGTCTGCGAATGTCGAGACTCCCATGTATGTTATTTGTTGTTCCAACTAATGGTATCCCCCGTTAAGGTTTTCACAATGATGACGATCTCTCATGTGTGGCCATTACATGATGGTCTAGACTAATAAAACAAAATCAAGTAAAATTGAACATAAAGCGTAAAAGCAATTGAACAACAAAAGACTAAACAATGATCATATATATATATATATAGAGTAGGGCTATTGTACTTCGCAAAGTAAAACGACGTTTTACTTCACGCTCATACTCCCATTTTCAAAATCCAAATCGTCGATCCGAACCGTTCAAGTTGTTCTCCATATTGAAATGTGCTTGGAGACCAAATTTTACATTTTTTGGAATTTTTTTACTATTTATTAAGCCACTTTGAAAATTGCTGATCCGGGTGAACAATAAAAAGAGTGCAACAAAATTCTGGACCATGTGATCAGAAATTTTCAAAGTGGCTTAATAAATAGTAAAAAAATTCCAAAAAATATAAAATTTGGTCTCCAAGCACATTTCAATATGGAGAACAACTTGAACGGTCGGATCGACGTTTTGGATTTTGAAAATGAGAATATGAGCGTGAAGTAAAATATTGGCTTTACTTCGCGAAGTACAATAGCAAAATTATATATATATATATATGAGATGGACTATTGTGCTTTGCAAAGTAAAGCGAACGTTTTACTTCGGGCTCATTTTTGGATTTTCAAAGTCCAAACACTATCCAAACCGTTCAAGTTGATCTACATATTGAAATGTGCTTGCAGACCAAATTTTACATTTTTCTGGAAATTTTTTTTACTATTTATTAAGCCACTTTGAAAATTGTTGATCACATGGTCCAGAATTTTGTTTCACTGTTTTACTGTTCACCCGGATCAGCAATTTTCAAAGTGGCTTAATAAATAGTAAAAAAATTCCAACAAATGTAAAATTTGGTCTGCAAGCACATTTCAATATGTAGATCAACTTGAACGGTTTGGATCGACTGTTTGGACTTTGAAAATCCAAAAACGAGCCCGAAATAAAACGTTGGCTTTACTTTGCAAAACATAATAGCCCATCTCTATATATATATATATATATAGAGAGAGAGAGAGAGAGAGAGCTGGGTGATAAGCCTCAATTATATATACTTTTGATTAAAGTTTAACCTAAAAAATTAAGTCAATTTCCTTGTATTTTAGTGTAAATTTGTGTTAAAATATGCCAAGAACCAAGTTACTGCCAAAGTCTATTTAAATTACAGGAAATGGAGCAAATTGTAGATCTTCTCGTAAGTTTTTCGAAAAGTGGTAGAACACTGAAAACGGAGTTACGGATGATGATCTATGCCCGTTTGATATTCAGTTTCACAGAAATCTAGAGAGTTTTGCGGCCTGTACAAGAATTTTGTGCGGGCCGCACAACGGGTCGCACAGAATTACAGCTGCCGACACACAGTTCGTATTTTGGCCATATCTTGGTCATACGAACTCCGATTTGGGTGAATCAAAGTTTGACAGAATTAGGACAAAAATATCTACAACTTTTATGAAGGAAACAAATCCAAATTCGGAATGTAGAATTTTGTGCAGCCACACCAATGGCCGCACCAGCCTAGATTTGGACAGATTTTATTACCAACTTCGCCCGATTCACTTCCAGATCTGGTTTGCTTGCTCCCAGAGGCACAAAAATTACTATAGATTGGCAGAGAGGCAGCAAGAGAAGGGATCTCATCTTCCACCTTGTTCCTAGGTTCTACTTCTTCTAAACCTCTCCATTTTTGATTCTCTCCTCTCCACAAATCAAAGGCTTTGGGATTGACGGATTGAATGCTGATTCGAGCGAGCTAATACTGAAGACAAAGAGCAGCAAACTAGGACATTGGTGTATTCTCTTCTCTTATTTGTTTATCTAGGTTTTTAGTCATGTTTTCTCTTTTGTATCTCTTGGATGTTATTGCACCCATGAGGGGCTAGATTCCTCTCTAGGGGCTTAGGCTAAAATCATGAACTTGTATTAGATTCTATCTTACTTGGATAATATTTCTATGTGATGATTATTTGTTAATTGATTGGTCTTGGTGATTTTATAATTCATGTGCTTAAGTGATTTGCGATTTATTAATTAGTGTCCCGCTTAGGTTTAACCAATTTAAGGTGTTAGGATCAAAGAATTGATAGAACCAAACTACTTGCATGAATAACTCTAGAATTGAGATTAGAAATGACCAAATCTACATCTTAGTCTGGAACCACAAGACCAATGGTTGAATTGAGGCGAAGAACTTAATCGTGAAGCCTCATATTCAATTGGGACCCCTAAAATTGAACCGAATTTTGGTATGAAGAACTTAATCGTGAAGTGTCGATATTTGGGAATAAATTAGGCTAAACATGTGCTTTTGGTCTAGATAATTAGGGTGAGGAACTTAATCGTGAAATCCGAACTGTCTAGACATGTCATTAATTCACGAAAGTGACCATTCTTGACATATTAGGTTTATAAACCCCAAAATTACAAACATGAATTTAGAAACCAAGTAAGCGTGAATTTTATCAAGGAATTAAGAGCCGATAGCCCTTAGATTCCATCTCTTTGATTGCAAACTCTTTTTTATTATTTGTTTAGAATTGTTTTGTCTTGTTTCAACTCCAATTCGGGTATTGAACCCACCATTTCAGTTTTCAACAAACCCCCCCCCCCCCTTTTACTTAAATTGCATTATTTAAGAATTAATCATTTAATAGAAAGTAATTTCTCCCGTTATCTTTGGATCGATACCTATTTTACTACAATGATAGGTTGTATGCTTGCAACCAATCTATCATTGGTATTAAGGTTTTATAAATTTAAAGCATAAAGTGTATTACAAATTGACCCATTTATTTCTATACCCAAAATACACAACACTGGGCTATGGTGAGTTACGAAGTAGATCATTTTTACTTCACGCTCATATTCTTATTTTGAAAATCTAAACAACCGATCCGAACCGCTCAACATGATCTCCATATTGAAATGTGCTTGGAGACCAAATTTTACATTTTTTGGAATTTTTTTACTATTTATTAAGCCACTTTCAAAATCGCTGATCAAATGGTCCAGAATTTGTTAATGTTTTTTACTATTCACCCGGATCTGCGATTTTCGAAGTGGCTTAATAAATAGTAAAAAAATTCCAAAAAATGTAAAATTTGGTCTCCAATCACATTTCAATATGGAGATCATGTTGAGCGGTTCGGATCGATGGTTTGGATTTTCAAATTGGAATATGAGCGTGAAATAAAATGTCGTTTTACTTTACAACTCACCATAGTTATATATATATAGGAGTTGGCTACGGTGCTACGCGTAGCATAGAGAGTCTCCGTGCTACAGCTCAATATTTGAGTTTTTAAAATCCTAACGATCGATCCGAACCGTTCAACATGATCTCCATATGAATATGTACTTGCAAATCAAATTTTACATTTTTTAGAATTTTTTTACTATTTTTTTAGATAGGTAGAAAATCACTTAATCTGAATGGTACAGAATTTTCAGATCAGGTATATTTCGTATCAAAGTATACTATAGCATTTCGATCATGAGGCAATGAGACCGGTGCTCTTTTGGATTGAAGAAATTAAAACGGTTGTTTTGATCAGGGTTAGTAAAAAACAACCGTTTAAGTTACGATCAAATCATTACGGATTTTTTCAACTAATCATTTCTGATTAATTATTTGATGATATTCAATCCATCCTATAACATATACTGTTATTTATAACACTGCCTATCGTTATTTACAACGCTGATTTTGAACCATCTCATTCAAGCAAGAGAGAGACAGAGCATCTCCAAATCCGATTTTTTTATTTAGGGCATCAATAAAAAAAAATCGGTCGCCGGCCCCCCCAAATCATCAGAAAACAGTGGTATAAAAGCAGAGTATCTCCTCAGTCCCTTAAAAACACTTCCCTACTAGATTGTTCCGTAACCATGGCCATAAAGAGAAAGGCAACCAGCCAGCTCCAGCGCACGAAGGGTCTCGACTTCCGTTGCCCCGACGACGACGCGTGGTACGGTGTCAGGCTCCTGAAAGCCATGGAAGGGATGCTCCGTGTCGTGTACCTCGAGTTCCCGGAAGAGTCCGACAATTGGTACCTTAGTGACCAGTTCGAGAGCCTCGAACAGATCGACGAGCTGCTCGGAAGGTTTCGCCGCCCGGCTGAACAGCTGCAGGATTGGGAGTGTGGCGAGGTCACTGTAGGAATGGTAGTGCTCGCTTGTGACACTTTCCAGAATGGCGGAATCTTGTTCTACGACGCTCGAGTGGATTCTGTAAGTTAGCTTTTGTTTTAAAGAGTTAAATCGATTTCTTTTTATGGAAGCCATGGTCGTAGGCTTTTCGGATCCTCATAGGCGTAATTTTTTTTTTTGTCTTTTTGAAAAATGTGAAAGAGATGAGGTTCTTATTTGTGATTAGTTGGATTTGGGGATCTTGATAGAATTGCTATTTGTGTTTGGGGAAATACAAGAGTTGCTACTCTGTACCGTATTAGATTGACAATTAATTAAATTGTCCAACTTTCTCACTGACATCCATTTGAACTTTGAAGGCTACAACTTTTAAGAATATTAGTTTTTTTCTTTTTTTGAGGAAATTAAGGAATTAGTTTTGTTATTGCAGAGTTGTATGTACCATCTAATTTGCATTAAAAGTTTGGTTACATCTAATTTGCATCAGACTTTTGTAGTTTCTGTTCATTATTCCTTCTCCTTCCATGTCAGCTTGTAATAATCAGTTTTGAGTAAGGCACAACATTGAAGTAGAACAAATGCTCGTCAAAATAGTATCTTGTATTTGGTTGGCCAGAAATAGAAGTTGCTTACTATCATTTTCAGAAAAGAATACATATGGTTACATCTGCAGCTAGGTAAGAAAAATTACACCAAATATAAGAACTCTCATAAGTCATACCTGTCTTAGTTCAATGTAGGAATCCAAAAGAGAACTTAAATAATTATAAAATAAATTAAGAAAAATTGTACCATAGGCAATGCTGAACAGTAGTGCTGCCTATTTTATCTCTGAATTTTGTAGATAGACTAATAAAATGCGGGCTGTATGTGCTTCTTTGTTGAACTTCAGGTTTCAAGGTCAGAGCACAAGTCAAATGGTGATTCAGAAGAGCAAGTGTGCAATTGCCAATTCCATGTGACATGGAGGCATGGTCCTGAGATAGGGAAGCATGCCACTGTGAGAGCTGAAAATATCTGCCTTATCCAGGACTCACTGATAGATGACCCGGTATTGGAGGACTTCATTAATAATGCAAGAAAATCTCTGAAGGAACGGAGAGGAAACTTGGATAGCCAAGGTCGGAACTCTGGCTTAAATCCTGCTGCTTCTTCCCATGGGGCTTCTCCACATCCTGCTAATGAGCCGGAACTGATAAATGTGAAGTCTTCTGATGGCTCACATCACCATGAGGTACTTCTATGATGTTTACATTTAGAATTCGCTTGGCTTGATGTGTGGTATGGGTGCATTTAGGTCCACAGTTTGTTGCAGCTTCAACATTTATATTACTTTGTTATGAGGTGAGGAGCTAAGCAGATTTTTTTATCCATAACGTAAAAATACTAATAAATTAAACCTATACCATCATTTCTTGCTTATTTCCAAAAGAACCACAACTGCTGAATTATTCAGCAGTCTGCATGGGGGCAGACCCGCTAAATTGTTTAGCGGTCAGAGTGAAATTAGTTAGCTAACCAGAATTGGATTTTCATGAAATTATTTAATACGAGGCTTGTAATCATGAGTCTTTTTTAGAATCAAGAAATGTCTGGATGCTGCACAAGATAATGCCAACAGCAAAATCCAGAAACATTCTCACCCGCATGAAATATTAAAAATCAATAGAAACATTGAAATCCTCAAACTGAAGTCAAACAAGGGAGGGTTGCGGATTGAGGAGGCAGATCCGCCAAATAAATTAGTGGGTGAACTACGAATTCTGGCTGCTGAATAATTTAGCGGGTCTGCATCAGCGGTTGTGATATTTGTGCAATGCGAACAATGATCAAACAATAGGCCGTAAAGCCGTTTTATTAAATGGGAGGAAATGAGGGATACGTGTAGCATCAGGCATGGGTGAGAAAGAAAATAGAACTTGCTAGGGTTTCTGTTGGGCAGTTGTGATTTATCTTCTATGATCTATTGTGAGTTTCTGTCATTAGATCAAAGGGGTAATTTGGGGATTTCAGAAGAGGATAATTTCCCTGCTAGAAAAATCTATGCCGCCCACTGCTTCTCCTCACAATTTCTCCCCTCTAGGTTTTCATATTTGTGCCCCTCTTTTCTTCTCCTCTAGGAATCTCAGTCTTGCAATGTCAACCTCGTGCGGCAGTAATTGTACCTCTAGTATGATCTCCTGTGCTCTGGTAAATCTTTCTCTTCTTTTAAATCCTATAATATTTTCTTTTTCCGTGCTTCTCTCTTCTATTTCGGACTTCCTGCCCTTTCCATTCGTCGTTATCTCTCTGGTGAGCAATCGCTATCACATTAGGCCTCATTTTGGTTCAGCTGTGATAGGCTTTAATTTTGGGGAAATTACATGCAAGCGCCTACATTCTTTTTATTTCTTCAATGAAATTGGTGGACTTCCCCCCACTTCTATCAAAAAAAAAAAAGCATGAATGCACCTACAGAAATTTAAAGTTTCGTATATGTTTTTGTTGTTTATTTGGTGTAGAGAATTTTCCATGCTTGTCCTTGAGAAACAAAGTCATATCCTGTCTTTGTTCCTTCCATGAATGTAGAAAATATTAGCTTGTAAATCTCTTGCTATTGTCAACCAACAAGTTTGTTGATTTCCGTACATTGTGAAATATTTATGCTAAATGCAACAAAAATATGCAAGTATCTTTCAGTTATGTTGAAAACTAGAATTTGTAGTTTCCTAAATCTATATAAAGAAATGAAATTTGGAAAGAAAATTCTTATTAATTGCATGTGATCTTCGAAATTTCTGTATTTATGCAGATGCATATTTAGAATACCTTATCATTTCTGTATACAGGCTGTCATTTGCAAACAATCAAAGGAAAATGAAAAGAAAAGAAAGGCATTACATTATATCAAGTTTTTTCAAAATGTTTTTCATAAATTATTGAAAAGGATGATATGCAACTTTCATCCTTGATCAAATTAAAACATGGTTTCTTGAAGACTCTGACTACCATGTGCAGGAAAATGGGCAATCTTATGAGGCCACCATGCGGCAGAATAAATCTGCAGGTATGAGTTCCTTCCTCTCTTTGTAAGGAAAACTGTAACCAAAAGATTGTTCTACTACCAGCTAGTGATGTTGAGTTGCACTGATGGCTCTGAACCTAATCGATATCTAGCTCAAGCTGCAAACTTGATTGAATATTGTCCAATGGAACTAAATCTATTTACTGCAATAAACACTTGATTCAGAGAGTGTTGGTAAAAAAGGGTTTAATCCTTCTTGATTAAATATTAATGTCATTTCTCATGTTTTTGATATTTTTGCAGGGGAGGCCTCAACAGAATTGGCATCTAAAGGGCTGACAACTGCACAAAAAGAGTGCGTCTTCTTTTGGGTAGACAATATGGACAAAGACATTAAACCACCTAAAATTGTCAAATTTCTACAGAGGGAGTTGTCTGTGTCTTGTCAAGTTGCGCTGTTTCCTAATCTGTTCCTTGACAACACATGTAGTGGAGCCATCTATGTGCAGTCCAAGGAGCATGCTAGGCGGGTGTTGAAGCTCCTGAAAGACCCCAACAATATAATTGTATCCTTGAAAGGAAGGTACAAGAATTGTTTAAACACACTCAATATTACAAATTATTTCTTATTACACTTGGCAATTTATCCTTTTGGTTTTTTGGAGAAGCGCAAATATATGTTGGTGTTTTACCGTTGATATGCAGACCTTGGGTGACTAATAAGAAGTGTTGTGGCATACTTAATTACCCAATGCCATGGCAGGAGGTTAGTTTTTTTTTTTTTTTGTCCATAATTTATATTGCTGTTCCAAAGCAGTGGTGGTCTATTTAATAAATTGGTCCTTAAATATATCATCACCTCTCTTTCTTATCTCATGATTCTCCATGAACCTGTTTTTTTCTTGCCGCTATCATTAATATAATCATGTAAAGTGACATATATATTTTTGTACTGTACTGATGAAGCAATGGCCACTGTTGAAGTTTGATATGAAAATTCAGTTTGTATTGCTTGATGGTACAGTGGCACCTGAAGTTTTATGATTCTTTCTGGTGTGCCAAAATTAAAATCTATACTTTGATACCACTGCAGAGTCATACATACTGGTATGGGTACCAGATTTTCAAAATAGTAGCAGTGCTTTATGGTCAGATCATCAACGTCAAGATATGAAGAAATACATTTAAGTATTGCACATCATTTATTAATTGAGTTTGTATTGCAATTAGTGAATGAACTTGTATAAAATCTGTAATATGTAATACTGCTTATGGAACAAAAAAATATGGTAATGGTGCGAGCATTTCAATTGAAACCTTATCCTGGTGAATTCATTCTGCATGGTTTTGTTGTCTTTAGTTAGCCTACTATTGCTTATATTTTGGTAGTTAAATTAGAATTTTCTCCTTTGCAGGTGAATCTAGAAACTGAAAACCAAGACGATGTGAATGAGATCAGAGTGCTTCGTCCTGGATCTGAAGGATATGAGAAGGCCAGCAAGATGCATGAACGTTTCAAGGCACATTGTGACAGTATTGAAAGGCTCAAGCAAAGTCTTAGATATGAGTAGAAGCTATGCAATACCTTAGCAAATGGATCAAGGTCCGTATCTCATTCCCCCAAGTGAAACCTTCAGTGCTTGTATAGTTAGGTCTGGAAGGATTTCTAGGCAGGGAGCTTTATAACGTGTCGCTGTTAATTCATAATTCTGACTGATAAATTAGTTATTTTCTCTTTGTTTCTTAAAAAAAAATTGGTTATTTAGTAAAGATCATTTTCAAATCTGGCCTGGACATGTGTAATGTTCTCTTAAATGCTTGTCTTTCTTCTTTCTTCTTCATGTGTTCTTATACGAGAGTGCGCATACTGTTTTTAGACTAAATACAAGCTTCTACAAGGTTGATGGTGAACCAATTTAGAGGTCTTACACAGTTTCTCGAAGGCAAATCATTAGGGTACGTTTGGATGACCCAATAATAGAGCTAACTTTGGATTAGCTTCACTGTTCTCAAATTTTGTTGATCTAAACACAAATTAGCAAATTGGGTTAGTTCAATAATAGCTCTATTCTACTAAGATTATAAAATTTCATCTCCAACCATATTTTAGTATGAATATTATGTTGAATGGTTCAGATCAACAATTTAGACTCTGAAAACAAAGATATGAAATATGAGGTATGAAAGACATGAGGCATTGGAACCCTCCTCTTATTTTAAATATTAGATAAGTATTAAATAAAATATTAGATTAAATATAATATAACATTAGTGTAAATATTAAATGTAATATAATATTAGTTTATATATTAGATTAGTTTAATTGTTATTTTAGTCATTCTTCCTTCCATCACTATTGCAATTATACAATTCAAGCGACATTTTTACTAACCCGAATAGTCTAAAGTTAGCGCTATTCTCAAACCACTTGGGTGGCACTATTCTCTAACCACTAACTCAAAAATCGTTATTCTTGCACTAATTCTTGCATGATCCAAATGTACCCTAAACTAAACTAAAAGTGGGCTGCTTAGTAAATTTTAGCATTTTTTTTTTTTGAAAGAAAGATGAACGTCAAGCCTTCAAATTTCATACTCTTATTATTACAATAAAATATTTCTCTTATCCGGATTTCGAACCCATAACCTTTTACATGGAGACTATGTGTCTTTATTAAATTTTAGAATTTAGTAGTTACAAAAGCATTAGAGTTTTTTAGTACCAAATAACACCAAAAATATTTTCGGGGCAGTGTTAAAAGTCCTCCGGAATGTTTTTGGGGAAGCCCGACGTTTCACCAGGTTGGGTAGTGTTCAACTTTAATTATCAACAAGGTGTCCTTATAGTCTTTCTACAGTAGATTTAAATTTCACTAGAAATTGAGTTGAGATGTTTAATTTAAAGATGTTAATATGCGACTGTGGAGTGCAGTAGGTGGGATGGTCACTGAGAGTAAATTTGGATCAGACGAGTATTGGATGTGCTTTAAATTTGTACGCACAAATTTTAAAGCAGGATGCACACTAATTTTAAACCATCCAACCTTCATCTAACGACTCTGATTTCTCTACTTTCTGCTGATAGTCTTTAGCGAGTTTAGCATCACAGTAAAATTTGTTCACTGGCCCAAAACTATTGTCGGACCCCGGTTGGGCTTAGTGAGAACTACTGGCCCACTATGAATTTCATTACTTTGCAAATTTGCGGTAGTATCCCTACGATAATTTACCATTTTACCATACTCTACCCTGAATCCCGAACAATCCCAGTAGCATTCTCAGTCAGCGCCTCACCATGAAATCCCAGACCCCGATACGCCAGAGATCCGATCAGCACGCCTCCGCCGTCTCCGGCGTGGCCTCCTCGGAATCCGCCTCCCTGGATCCGCTCTTCCACGTCCTCCGTGTCGTCCCCTTCTCCTTCCTTCGGGCTCCGCGCATCCGCCTGAAGGTCCCCACCTCTATCTCCCTTCCCTCGCCGATGACCGTCTTTTCCCTCATACTCCTCACCTACTTCGCCGTCGTCTCCGGCATCGTGTACGACGTGATCGTCGAGCCACCTGGCATCGGCAGCGTTCAGGATCCGATAACCCACGCTGTCAAACCTGTAGTGTTTCTACCGGGTCGGGTTAACGGACAGTACATCATTGAGGGGCTCTCGTCTGGATTCATGTTCGTGCTCGGCGGCCTTGGGATTATCTTCATGGATCTCGCTATGGATCGGAGCCGGGCGCATAGTGTACGTGTTTCCCTTGCTTCATTTGGGATTGCTGCCGTCGTCATCTCCTATGTCATGTCCATGCTTTTCATCCGCATTAAGATCCCTGGCTACCTCTGGTGAGGTCTGATTACTCTTCCTTTCTTTTGATATGTTCGCAAGATCTGTTTGTATTGGTAATGACAGTCAGTCTAGTAGCTTTTTTTTTTCTATTTTTTCTTTTCAAAATTTTCCCCATGAGTGGGGTTTGTTATGCTGAGTTGAATAACTATCTGATTCCTAGATCTGGAAGTAGGATTTTTTGTTGTTGTTTTGAGTAATTATCCATGGTTATAATATAAGACCTGCTTTTGGTGTCTGGATCAGAACTTGAATTGCCACTAGAAATGTTGCTTTGTTGAGTGATTTTTGGTGAATTATGCAATTCACTTCCATTTTGGAATGACCTAATTTATTTATATTTTATTACACATTAACTACCATGTACTGTGCTGTGGTTATGCCTAAGATTGAAGCCTCTCCAACCTTGCATCATCCATCTATTGTAGTCAGTAAGAATATTCTGATTGTCTATTTTGAATATTTTAAACCACTAAAACCTGTTTAGACTGCTGTATTCTTTGGTAGGTTTACAAGTAATAAGGTATTTTACATTGTTGCACTGGTTCAGATGGTGAAAATAACCTCATGGTTATAGAGTAGGTTAGGATTGGTTGGTAGTTGACTAATTACTAGAGTACTTCTAGTGTGACCTAGTTCAGGATCGAAACTGTCTCTTGGAATGAGCAGAGGGAGAAAGAGGGGGGGGGGGGGGGGGGGGGGGCTTGGAGTTTTGGTTATAAGTCAGCTTAATTTCAAAAAGTTGACCCATTTTCTCTTTAATCAACTTATTTCTTTGAAATTTCTGCAATAAGCAGTACATGCACAACCTTAATCACTCCACATTTGACTTGATCCCGGTCTGGCCATTATTAATTCTATTTCTAAATTGGAGTGAAGGGACTTATTTATTCCTTGATCTGTCACCAGTTTTTTCTTTTGTTTCATACAATATGGGATCGTCATAACCAAAACCAATTATGTATATCAATTATCATTTTAACTTTAACCTGAAATCACTAAAATAACTAAAAAGATATATTTTATTTAAGTAATATTATGTTTCATGTTTTGGGAGCTACTTTGTAGTTTTTACAGTCACCAGCTTAGTCTTTACCATTGATCGAGTAATCTCTTTACTTCTTTATCTATGTGAAATAAAGATTCAAATAACATCTGCTCATTGGTTTTGAAAACAAAAATGGCATATCATGTATATCTTTTTTTTTTTTAGAAAAATTGGTATACATGTCATGTATATCTTAAATAAACAGTTTATCTTTTAAATAAAATGGTCATATCTATTGCACCTAATGAAATTGAGCAAAGAACAAGATTAATTGAAAATTTGAGGGTTATGTAGTCATTCTATTCTTATCAGTCTTACCTGGTAAGGATGAACAATTAGGAGTAGAACTAGGGTGTTCTTAAGCTCACCAAGCCTCTTGTGAGCTTAATTCAAAAACCCATCGGATTAGTTTTAAGCGACGCATCCAAACTTTTGAAACCGATGTACTTCACGAATGATGAGTTTACATGTCAAATTTATAAATTTTCAAACTAATATAATATAAAGTCAAGAGGTCAAAAAATGATGAAAAAATGAACACATTAAAATTAACTTATAAACCATCTTTTTTTTACCGTTTGACTTTATATTAAATTAGTTCGAAAATTTATAAATTTGACATGTAAACGCATCACTCGTGAAGTAGATCGGTTTCAACGATTTGGATGCATCATTTGAAGCCAATTCAATAGGTTTTTGAATTAAGCTCACAAAGGGGACTTGGTGAGCTTAAGAACACCCTAGTTCTACTCAACAATTAGTATGCAAGGGAGCGGGGTGACTGTTGAAAGTTTGCTATTGTCTCTTCTTCATTTCTTAACATGATTTCCAATTTGTTAAAGGTGTGGGGGATGGGTTGGGATTATGTTATTATTAAAACTAGAATCTCATGATGTTAACATACCGGAGCTAAAGAGAGTGATGATTAGTGAAACAAGGCATCACTGGGGTATAAACTGTTGTGATCAGTGTTGTGGTTACTTAGTAGTGAATCTTGTATAAATTGCATAGGAGACATGGAAAGTTCAAATTCATAAACTCTAGCACAGATATCTAGAAATGTTTAATGCCGTAAAGCAGTAGTAATAAAGATACTAATAATATTAATCTACTGGAGAATACTGTCCCCAATAAAGCCATTCATATTTTGGTTTGGCTCCCACATATTCCAGTTTTTATGTTGGATTAGGTGAAAGTATCTCGCAATTTTTGTTGCCTAAAATTTGGATTTGTGATATAAGTTTTTGTTCATTGGTGCTGCATGTGTCATAGCAGGTAATTATGCAGCTGGGTATTAAGGCTCGGTTAAGTTTGTACTGGTACAAGCTGGTATTGCAATGCTATGAAATTATTTGAAGTAACGGAGTATATTATCTGATATGACCATCTCCCTAAATTTTGAAGGTGGGATGGGATTTTAGATAGATAAACGTTAAATTTTACGTCCCCATTGTTTCATCCTATCCCCTCTTTTCCAAATGGCATTCTAATTTTTGTGATTTTGGTTATTGATCAAGTCATCAAGATTGGAAATTCGTTCATATGGCCACAAATCTTCCACTCCCTGCCAGTAACTTTTTGGGTCCGCAAATTTCCAATGTGTTTCAGCCAGTGTTAAAATTCGTTTAAAGATTTTTTCTAAGCTTGCTTAGAAAAAAAGAGATTGCAAATGAAACTTGTTATTGTTGAATAATTTGCAAGTGCAATAATGTAATGTGTGTGTGATCTCTGCAAATACTAAATAGACTGTTGATTGAAATGTGGCCTGTAAAAAAAAGAGATTTTAAGTGCTATTTTGTTCTAAAACGCAAGTCCACCTTTTGCGGCACGTGTCATTATGGGAACTTGAATTACTTGAAAGACCAGCTTTCTGCACCTGCTTCCTTGTCTACTTTCATCAAATGTACATCAAACACGTCTTAACTCTTAACATAAAGCAAACTGGGGGTGGGACCTGTTTGTTAGCAGTGAATCTATTTTGCATCTTGTCTGCCTATGCCGCAGGGTAATTAGCTCACATGCTTCAGCTGCTAAATTTAATCTATTTCAGTGATGCGTCAGGGAAGGCCGGAAGAGTCCGTTTAATATGCTAGAAAAATAAAGGAAAATTGAGAAAAGTAGCAAATATTGTTCGATCAATGTTGTTTGATTTATTAGAAAATAAAGAATGTGAAGAAAAATAGCTTATTTTTTCTTCATATTGTTTCCTCCAAATTTCTGTAGTAACATTTCTGAAACCTTGTTTAAGAGAAGGTATATAAAAACAAAAATACTTGCATATTTAATTCTGAAAGAACCAATAACCATGACCCTCAAAGGCCTCATTATCCAGTGCCCAGTGGATATATATATATATATACTTGTAAAAGGTCCTTGTGGGTTGTGAGGTGCTTGGGATTATGCTTTCCATCAAAACTAAATCCAGCTAATCTATTTCAGGAGAGACAGTATGCACTTAAAGGGCACGCCTGAAAAGGATAAATGGTCCTATATATTGCATCTTGCACTAGCAGAGAGATTTAAGTCAATAGCGGTCTTGTTTGACAGTTCGAGGATATATATGTATATATATAAAAGCGAGAGCATGAGTTGACCTTTTCAAAAGGGACACAAAAGAGTACGTTTCGTGCTATCTTTTAAAATTGGTCACTATGAAAAGATGATGTTGAATCCAGCTTGGTAGTGTAAGCCGAACAAATCAAGGATAAGAAACAACACATCGTGCAAGTATTGGTCACAGTTCATCCATTCAAAATAGGCAACAAAAGCGAAGTATATTAAACCACAAACTAGAACAGAGTTCATTGGGAGCATTTAAGGCCCGCCACAATTCTTTTTTTTTTAACAAAAAAAAAAAGAGAAAGAAAGGAAGGAAAATAAAATAAAATTTAAACAAAGGATCTTTCTCTTCTGCTTCCCTTTTGCCTCCCACTAAATCCTTCCACTATGGAGCATGATCTTTGCACCATGCCTTCATCATGGGTTGTAAAGCCCAAACACACATTGGTTTAAGCTACATGATTGCAAACAGCTCCTCGTATCAGATTTCAAGAAAAAATACTCTGCTTACCTGTCCGTAATCCTTAGGTCAGAAACGCTTTACCCCAGCCCTAGGAACAAAGGGTAAGTTTAGACAGGTAAGATAAGTATTTTATCTCTAACAAAAAAAGATTTCTCTGTTTTCCCCGGTTTTATTTGTCTGAATTTCGAGTACCGAGCTTCTTAACCTCAACCTTAAGCGATTTCAGATACCTCACCGCTTCATCGAGCACAGCAGGAGTGTCCATTTGGTCGCCACCGGGAATTATTCCCTTCAGTGTTCGCACCATTTTCTTCATTCTCTCCTTTTTTTTCTCCTTACTGCCCGAATTTGTTGCTTTAGACGAAGAACATGAGGAATCAGGTGAGCTCCCATCCCAGGAACCTGGTGTCCGTCCGGTGCTCACTACATCATCTTCTTCTCCATCCTCTGAGCTCAGCAGTGCATCAATTTCAGCGGTATCCTCTTTATGCGGGACCGAGTACCCCTCCTCTTGGTTGTAATCCCTACTCTTTCCGGCTTCATATGCATTAGCCCCGTACATGTCGAAGCTTGAGGAACCAAACTTTTGGGCTAGAGAGGGGTGAAACATGACCCGGCTTTTGTGGTAGGTCTGATCAAAGATTACCAAATTCTTCGGGTATATCTCAGAGGACTGGAACTCGACTTGGTTGATCGGAGCGGGAAAGTCATGCTGCATCCTTCCTGCCATGGGATCATTGTAAGCCGGAATTGGCGGGGCACCTCCGTTGGAGTAGAAAGCCCCGCCCATGGGGTCAAAACCGTAATTCCCCATGTCATAACCATGTGGAGGGGGGTTCCCTCCAAAATATCTCGGGTCTCCTTGCATTTGATTGACCTTTTTGTGGTATAAGAGAAGAATGCGATGAAATGGGATTGTTAGCAAGTGTCTTGGCTTGAAGCAGAGCTGTAATTTTATTTTTTGTTTTTGTTGAAAGCTGTTCCTTGTTCGGTCGAGTGTATTCCCCTAATTCCTACTAGTGTTGTTAAGTTGGGTAAATCTACGTAACAGGCTTGAGGAGCTGACGGAAGTATTCGTCCTGAAATTGTAAAGAATTTTAAGTTAGCGAGAAACAACCATGAGTATCAATTAAAGAGAGCTCAATTTAATTTGTCAAAGATTATATTAGACAAACAGCGTACACAATAGTTCATAATATAATAATTATATCCAATGACTTGATAGCTTTAGAAAAGTACTCTAGTTTTATTATTCACATATGGTTTTCATCATTCTGGCAAGGTGAAGCATGAGTAAATGTTTTCTCCTTTTTGGTAACAATGCTTGGAAATTAAATTGACTATTTAGAATTAAAAATAAGTCATTGCTCAAGCTGGCCCTATAGCTGGGTCCCATGATCCATTTTGCATAGTTATATATATATGGTGACTTGCTAAGAATAAAAAATGAGCCATTAAAAAAAGCAGCTAAACTCTTTCTGGCTCTTTAGTACAATTTCTTACATGCACAAACTTGAAAATCGTAAACCTGAGTAAGAAACTGTAAAAAGCAATTAAACCAAAATGTACAGATGATTCTTTTTTTTCTTTTTTCTTTTTTTCTTTTTTGATAAAAAGGCCGAAGCCCGTTTCATTGAAACAGAGAATAATTAAACCAAAATGTACAGATGATTCTTTCCAGTTTATATACATTAATAGCCAATGACATCCTGTACTACATTGCCAATGTAATTAGAAACATAGAAAACTTGATTCATTAAAAAAAACAATAATCTTTAAGTCTACTTTCCTAAATTTACTGGAGTATAGTAATTGTTTTACTTTTTTTGGCATGAATAATGAACACAATTTAGCATATTGAAACGCCGCAGCTAGAATAATGGTAACAAAGAAGGGAAGAGAACAGTGAACTCCACTGAAGTTTGAAAGCAGTAGAAAGTTTATGGTAGATTTTAGAACTTAAAAACTAAACATGCATGCATGGCCCAAATAAAATCAATAAATTTGAGGTCATTTAACAAATCCTTGTAAGAAAATATAGTTTCTTTATGGATATGTCCTTGTGTCTCTTTAAGAGTAAATTTAACATTTCAACCAACAAACAGAGTATTTGCAAAAAACCAGTTCAACCAACAGAAGCAGAGCATTTGCAGAAACAGAAACACACTAACAATTCAACCTTTGCTTAATTATAATACCAAGAGAGGCAAGAGAAAAAAATGAGTACCTGACAAACTTGCATAGGTTGGCAGCAAGCGATAACTCTCTTTCTCATAAAGATTTCTTGAATCGTCTCCAATGCATGTAACTTGCTCTCGTATACGCCAATGTACATTATCAATCCCCACACACCAAGATATATATACCCAGGCAATTCCCGCAGCAGATGAAACTACCCCTACGAAACGAACACTTCACCAAATTACCTGTCATGAAATCAAACCACAAAGCAACCAATAAGATGAAGAATTAGCATGACAACTCGTAAAGTATCAATCAAGCAAGAGAGAAGAGTGAGATATTTGTACACGATCAAAAGAAAGAAAAGGAAAGGACAGAGAGAGAGAGAGAGGTGGGGGCTCACAGGATAACTCGAAAGAAAACGGATAGGGGGACACTGTGCCTGTACCAATTCATGGTACCCCCGAGGTAAGAGAGAGGAGGGGAGGATTGAACAGGAGAATTGGAATAGTTGGAGGCAGGGTACACGATCCCTTTATAAAGCCCCCACCCGCACCCAGACGAATCGAAACACGCACACACACTCAAAACACTCACAGACTTACAGATGGAGAGAGGAGAGAGGAGAGAGGAGAGAGGAGAGAGGAGAGAGAGAGAAGGGGGATTTGGCTTTCCCTCCTTTTCGTGCATAGTTAGATAATTAAGAGGGGGGGTGGGGAAATGGGGCGTGGGCACTCAATGGGGTTTGGGGGGGTCATTTGGGTCGAGGGGCGTGGGAGGGGGGCACTCGATGGGGTTTTGGTGCGCGTGCCAAGCGCGGCCAGCACGAGCGAATGCGAATGCGAATGCGAATCCCCCATCGGATACGGATAGTGGAGAGATCACTGTCGTTGGAGAGGGCATCGGGGCCGTTGGATGTGGGACGCGCGTGCAGGGGAGAATCGAACCCCGTGGCGGGCCCCGCGTGATTCGGCCCGAGTGGGCGTGCTGCGATCGGATAGAGAGAGTATCAGAGCAGAGAAGGGGAGGAGGAGGAGGCCATCATCGCCGCCATTATATCATCCTCGTGTCGAGGTAAAGCGAGAACCTGTGGGACTGGGAAAGGTGGCCTCCCTGTTCTTCTGTGCTAATGCTCTCTGTTGTCTCTCCTGTGCTTTCCTGCTGCTGCTGCTGCTGCACTATTATTTGGCTTGCTAACCAAATAATTGTCATTGAAATTAAAAATTTCAGTTCTGAATCTCACGATTATATATGCGTATGATTTCTCATTTGAAATTTGGATTTACAAATTACAAGAATTGAATTAATGGAAGCCCACCCACCCGCCCCACGCACGTCTACAAAAGTTTGACAGGAGAAAAACTGCTTCTCATGCTTTTGAGGAACATCGATGTTTTGTGAAGTTTTAAATGACAATGATTTGGTAGACATTTCATGCTAGAAAAATTATTACTGACAACGTAGGACCAGCTGTGAGATAAAATTTAGCTGTTATCAAGATCCTACATGTGGGGTTCTGTTCCTCTTACCATCTTTCTAGTCTACAATTACATAGGTTTCAATCAATTCATGCTCCCTTCTCTCTACTCTCTAGGCTACAGCGGTTGCTTCTAGGCTTGCTCCCTTTGTCAGAGTATCTCAAGAAAAGACAAATGGGCCGTGTTCAGGCTATGCATAGGACCTTCGTTTGGGCTTCAAATTTCTTCTTACTTTAAAGTTTAAACAAATCACGCGCCGGCTACTCAGTCATAGCCCAAATCCTAAGTAGGCCTACATTAACGAAGGCCCTTTATTAGCTTTATTGCAACGTCAATCAAATTCATTACTAAGCTTATAATTTGATATAAATTGAAATTTATTCAATTATTTAATTAATGTGCTTGACCAAAACACGTTCATCATGTGAATTCATATACCAACTTGTTCACATCTGATAGAAACAGATAATCAAATTCAGAACGAACCGTTCTAAATTAGCAAAAGAATATATATTCATAAAAAGGTGAATTACCTACTACTTTTCATAAATTAATAAAAAATTATAAAACAAAAATATTTATTTTGACTATTAAACAAAATTTACATATTGGACATATTAGACAACGAATATATCAGACAATAATTTTTTATTTTGTCTCAACTCTCAAATTTTTTTCTCACTTCTTAATGCTTCAAGACATCTAGTTTTCAATCATTTATTTTAATTTGAAACTTATAATTTAATTAATGAAATTAAATATTCTATTTTAATCAGGTAATTTATCTACACCAGTCAAAGATTTTGGTGTTTTGGTAGAGAAATTAATTTTAATTTTAATAATAAGAATATAATTTAGTTTTCTCCAACATTTTATTGGTACAATTTTTTAATTTTTAATTCTATTTTTTGTTTTAGATTTAGATATTGCTAGTAAACTCGAATGAATATTTCCGTATTTAAATAATTCACATGTTATGATTATTCATTGTAATTTCATGTCTTCACGCACTTCTCATTTTTATGATTTATTGACAAGTTTTTTTTAAAATCCAATATAAATACAAACATCATTCAAAAAGTTATTGGTCGGATTTTTCGGATTCGGATCAATCCTCTATTTGAATGTTCGTTGGATCAAAACCGACCTCATAATCAAAATTTGATCTTTATCTATCTAATATATCTCTTATTCAAAAAAAAAATTAGGCATTACTTGGTATTTATTGAATAACAATTTTGAATTTTTGAAAAAAAAAACTTTTTTTAATTCTAGTGATTTCGTAGCATTTAGTTTCAACTCTAACATTTTTATCTGCCTCTTATTAATGCTTCAAGTTATTTATTTTTCGATTTTTTATTTTAATTTGAAACTTTAATTTAATTAATAGTTCCATTTTAATGAATTAATTTCTCAATTCACCAATAAACGATTTTGGTGTTTTTCCCGATAAATTGATTTCAAGTAATAAAAATATAATTTAATTTTCTCCAACATTTTACTGGTACAATTTTTTTAACTTTTAATTTTATTTTTTCGTTTTACATTTAGATGTTGCTAGTATACTCAAATTAATACTTTCATGTTTAAATAATCCACATTGTATGATTATTAATTCTAATTTCATATCTTTAAAAAAAATTGGACGGAATATATGAGTGTTCGGATCAATTCTTTTTGGATGTTAGTTGGAACCTAATAAACATGTAGGTGTTTTATTATCAATTTATCATACTTAATTTTCATTCAAAAATCTTCCCAATCATTTTTTGTAGCATCATTAAGAGATAAACAAATAATAATAAAATATCGAGGTTGAATTCGTTGGAATTATCAATTTAACTATGTTACTTTCGTAGTCCCTGAGTCTGGTATAACTCAAGCACAGGCCACAGGCATTGTGAAAAGACTTAAAATCGAACTTAGACTCTGTGAGCAACTCTAGTGGGATTTCTTTTAAATTGCTAATCTGATGTGTTATTTAGTATTTACTAATATAATTACTAGGTTGTAGGCCAATTTTTAAAAAAACAAATTTGTTTATAAAGCAAATGATTTTTTTTGGACATGCTGGTACTCTCTCTCTTTCATATTGGCTCTAATCCCTTTGTTTTCTTTCTTATTGGCTCTGACCAAATTTCTGGGATGGAGGGGTTCAGAAATTAAAAGGAACTTAATTTTTAAACAGTGCTTTACAGCTGTTTTTTATTTTTTACGGATTGCTGTGTTGGAGATGCTCTGAGAAGGAATTTATTTGCTCCAATTGGAGATTGAATTTTGCTCTTCACCTTAATAAGACTTATCAACCGTCTAAGGCGGAACAAGTATCCTGATATTTGTAAAAGATTTCCTTCACTTTACGTTACAGTTTGAGATTTATTCTCAGCCGCTTTGAGATTTGGGCTAACGCAGGGGCAGTATTATTATGCTTTGAGATTCATGCAAAGTTAAAAAGAATGATCCGGATTCACTAATTCTAAAATATTTCCTTTTGCGGTACCGGAGAGGATGTGAATTCTCCAAGGCATCCCATCTTTCTTTTCTTTCTACCTCCTAATCTGTTCAACTATTTTTCGAATTTCAAAAATCCTGATCGTAAAAAGAAGTGCGGACGCATAATTTATGTCAGGGAGGAACATAAATTGGGTTAAAATGGCTTATGGGGTTCAAACCCATTAACTAATCGGATACTTGATAAAAAAAACAATCAACATACTAAGAAACAATAAAATAGTATACTTTTACATAATAAAAAACAACAAAATAATATTTTACATATTAAGATACAACAAAGTTGGTCTGGACCCGAAAATTTCTATAAAATTTCTATTAAAACAACAAAGTTTATCATTAACAATGTTTTTGGACTAGCCTGACGGGTTTTACAGTTTAAAGGAGGGACAAAACAATTTCCAAGGAGAGGCAAAGTGGTACCGGGCTCGTACTTTTCCACTGAATTTCAAAATCCAAGGGGAACAGTTGCCCCCCTGGCTGTGTGTTGGTCCGCCCTTGAAAAGAACATCTAGTAAAATGCAGTAATTTTTGAACAAATCCAACAACACCAGTAAACTCCATGCATCTTAGTGCTTTGTATTACAGTTTATAACACATGCAGAGCCAGGCCTTCAAATTATCGAGGTCAAATGTAAATAGAGATCAATAAAAGATTTATGATGTGAATGTGGGTTAATTTTACAGTACCTATAGCATTCTTTTCTAAACTATATAAAAAATCATATATAAACACAAAAAATTTGAAGAAAAAAAAATGGAGGTCAATTGACCCTCATATATTGTTAGTACCTCCACCCCTAGTTTATAACATATGAACTGCGGACATAGTATAGAGACACGAATTTTCGTCTCTCTACATAGAGACGCATGTTCAATTCTCGATAATAGCATCTAAAAATATTAGAATGTTTCAGAACCCTTTAATAAAAAAAATGGTTTCTAACATATAAAACTTGTCAAACCAGCTTTTGATCTAGTAGCAAAGGCACATGATTCCTATGTGAGAGATTATGGATTTGAAACCCACAAAGTGGGAACATTCTCTGTAATATAAACAAGAGTTTGAAAGAAGTTGGTAGGCTAGACTTCCACCTTTCATTTCAAAAACATATAAATCTTGTAAAAAAAAATTGCGCTAGAATGATAGTTTGTATTTACATTATGGTTGTATTTTGTAATAGTCTAATATTATGGTTAATTTTCTCATGCACGCTCCTACAAAATTCTGCCACTAACAAAATTTGAAATCCAACATTCAGCTTAAATTTAAAACTTAACAAGGAATAGAGCAAGAATAGAATTAACTTCAAGATTGATAATCTAACTAAACATTTTGTTTGGCTAGTAGAATAGTGAAAAAAACCCACAAAAGACAAATAAAGAATAGTCTAATATTTACTAATTCAAACACACCCAAACGAAGAATAGTAGTTCGGAATAGTGCTAACTCAAGTTAGTGACTATTCTTCACCGTCCAAACACAATAAATTGCAAATTTCTATCATTCAAAGTTAAATTATATTCCCACCACTTGTTACGTTTGGATCATGCAAGGATTAGTGCAAGAATAGCGATTTTTGGATTAGTGGTTGAGAATAATGCTAACTCAAGTGGTTTGAGAATAGTGCTATTTTGGACTATTCCGGGTCAGTAGAAATGTTGTTTGGATTGTATATTTGGAATAGCGATGGAGGGAATGAATAAAATATTAATTAAACTAATCTAATCTTTTATTTAATACTAATAGAATCTATTCTAATATTATATTACATTTAATATTTAAAGTAAGATTATATTACATTTAATATTTAAAGTAATATTATATTATAATTAATATTTAAATTAATATTATATTACATTTAATATTTAAATTAATATTATATTACATTTAAACTAATGTTTTTCAATACTAATTCAATATTTTATTTAATATAATCTAATATAATCTAATATTATATATATTTAATACTTAAATAATATTTTATTTAATACTAATATAATATTTAAACTAAAATATTATATTACATTTAACATTTAAACTAATATTATATTACATTTAACATTTAAACTAATATTATATTACATTTAATATTTAAACTAATATTTTATTTAATACATATAATATTTAAATTAATATTATATATAAAATTTAAACTAATATTATATTATATATAATATTTAAATTAATATTATATTATATATAATATTTAAATTAATATTATATTATATATAATATTTAAACTAATATTACATTATATTATATTTAATCTAATAGTTTATTTAATACTAATCTAATATTTAAAGTAATATTATATTACATTTAATATTTAAACTAATATTATATTACATTTAATATTTAAACTAATATTATATTATATTAAAATTTTAAATTAATATTTATTATTTTTAATCTAACATTATATTTAATATTAATTTAATTTGATAATATATTTATTTAACAGTAATCTAATATTTTAAATTTTTAATTAATATTATATTAAATTTAATATTTAAGCTAATATTTTATATAACACTAATTTAATATAATATTATATTTATTTAATACTAATTAAATATTTCATTTAATACTAATTTAATATTTAAACTAATTATAATTGAGAGAAATGAAAACTATTTTTTTATTAATATCACTAATCCCACTAACTCTATTCTTGCTAACCACCATTTTCTTGGGTTAGTAGAATAGAGCTATTCTTGAGCTAATCCAATTTTCTAATTGTTGTTTGGATCACCCAATGTTAAGAATAGTAGAGTTATTATTGGATTAGCTCTATTCTTGCCAATCCAAACACAACTAGTAAACTATAAATTCTATCACTTCGATAAATAAATGTTTTTCCAGTTAGTAAACACATTTTTTTTGTCACTTTGTACATATAAATTTCTAGAACTAATTTTCACTCCGTTATCATTATTTAACATTTTAGGGATGGCAAACTAGATAGAACTATGTTATTTTGATTTAACCTAAGTTAAATTATTTTAGAACAGTATCAAATGACACTAATAATATAAAAATTGTGATTTCAAAAATGAATCAATACATTTGTCCCACATGTAAAGAAATGAAAGTTGAAAAAAAAAAATGTGTTATAGGAATTTAAATACAAAATCAAAGAGCTCATGAATTTTTGTCAAAATTTAGTTTTTATCAGAAAATCGTTAATAATGATTTATCCTATAGAAATAAAATGTTTGTAATGATCTAACACATAGTCAAAACAGCTAACAGTTTATTGAATAACTAATAATTCGATTATTCCGTTAGCAACAAGTTATTCAAATTAATGCTATTTGATGATTTCTAAAAACCATGTTATATAACGCTTTCTGAAAACCGTTGTCTATATTAATTTTTTTTTTTTTTTTTAGAGTAAGATAGCAACTTGTCATCTTACATATTTTCATTGATAAAAAAAATATTTATACAACTCAAGCGAGCAAGCTCAGTTAATATTTACAATCACTCAATAATTAAAAACTCGGTCTCATCTACAACTATTCAGTATTAGGTTGAATAGTTTACTCCTCTGCAGTGTAGCTCCCACTGCCGCGCCTCTAACGCCGTCGCGCCTCTAACGCCGTCTCTCTTACTAGGATTGTGATTGTTTTTGCGTTGGGCGTGAAGATCCTCCTATTCTATTTCCTCCATAAGGCCCAAAGCCCTGTCGCCCATGCCGATTCCCATACCCGTCTCCGGATGGAGGAAGATGGGTGAGAGAACCAGAGCTCTATGTGCGAATCCGTGCCCGACGGAATAGTCCCAAGGGATAGTATGTGTAGTAAAGTTCTCCACAGAGCCGTAAAATAAGGGCAGGACCACATGAGATGCAAGACCATCTCTAACTCGTTGGTACCACACAGACGCAACTTGGAAGTGAGTGACAACCCCTTTTAAAAAGAATCTCTCGTGTCAACAACTTATCTTGCAACATTACCGAGAGGAAGACTCGGATCTTAGAAGATACCCGAATTTTCCAAAGTCTCCTATGGTAGAGGCAAGTTATACCCCTGTTATGCAGTACCTTGTATGCGGAAACTGTTGTGAATATGCCGCTTGCCTCCCATGTCTATAGGATGGTCGATTGATGATTAGTAGTGGAGACCTTGTAGAAAGACACCAGCCTAGTCAGGTCTTTCAGGAAAAAAGATTGGTGGTCATTGGTGTCCAATTGAGATGCATCCGTGATTCCATATATCAGTCTTATTGTGATCGCTGGCCCAAATAATGTTCTGGTTAGATTGAAGAACCCAAATCCATTTGACGATAAGTGCGTCATTTTGAGAGCTGAGGTATATTATCCCCATGCCCCCATTATGTTTGAGTGTTAATCATGTAATTAATTGCCTTGCATATGTCGTGACTTTTCCATAAGAATTTTCGCCTTATTCTATCAATGTGCTTGATTACCCATTTCGGTATAATCTATATTAATTATTTAGTTGTTAACGATTTAAGCTAACAAAAAACAAAGTTTTGAACTGACCAATAATTTTATAAACCGTTTCAATAGTATTTGTTATTTCTCGAAATCTATCATTAATAGTAACGATTTGTTAAATTTTTACAAAAGATCATTTAAAAAAATTTCGACATAACGGCTGCAATTTGAAGTTGGAACTTGGAAACCAAGCATAGTGACAAATGAATTATTCGGGTTCGGTTCGGCGAGGTAAAAATTTTGTGATTCAGGAATAATTCAGGTATAATTCGGAAATGATTCGGAATAATCTGAATCAGAGATCTCAGTCCTACAATGAACCAAAAAAAAATGTTCTAGAAAAAATTCGGAAAAATTTCGCGAATAATTCAGAAAATTCAGAAAAAATTCATAAAATTTGGAAATTATTCAGGAATAATTCGGTTAAAGCTCGGTCAACCGAATGATTCGGTTAGGCATTACCAAAAAATGAATTATTTGCAAATCTCGTTACTGTGAAACCAAGAGGCGTGTGAAACGGGACAACCGCATCTTCTCACACTACGAAGTGCACAGAAGAACTCGAGTATGTTTCTCCTTTCAGACTCCCCATTTATTCAAATTCCCATCCTCTGAGATATCTCAAACTTTGCGTGACTTTATGGAAAATCGCAACTATTCAAATAAGCTCTACACGAATCTCAAAGCACAAATAATACTCGCCCCCGCGCTATCCCCCAAATAGGCACCGGACACGTCGGTCACGCAAAAGTTGAGATATCTCAGAGGATACGCACTCCATTTATTCCCCTATTTGTTTTTTCTCATCTCTGAGAAATTTTAGACAGACCCCGTCACCGCTGATCTGTTCCCCACTTCCACCGCCTTCTTTTCCTAGCTTTTGCTCCATTTTTCAATTGCCATCTGTACCCTTCGTGTCATTGCTATGGTACTTCCACGTGCACCCTCTCGTCCCAATTCCGCGCTTTCCTTCCATCTCAATTCACAAATTATCAAAATCAACCTTATTACTTCAAAACACGAACTGTTAATTTCCCTCCCGATCGATCCGCCATGAAGTTGTACGTCTATGTACTGGAGGCTAGTGATTTGGCACCGTGGAAGGCCGCGACTGCTTTTTTGTATGTTATGATCAAGGTGGGGAAGCATAAGAGCCGCACCAGAGCGGTGGGACCCACTGACAAGCCTTCTTGGAAGGAAGAGTTTGTGTTCAGGCTCGACGAGGAGGAGTCTGAGAATGCCATTTTACAGGTGCTTTTCTGGAACTTTTTTATAATTTTATCAATGAGATTCTAATTACACCCTTTTTTACGACACCGGATTACACATTTTCAAAGTCTAAACAATCAAACCGTTCAACACAATGAATATATTAAAATGTATTTGCAGATCAATTTTTATTTTTTATTATTTTATTATTATTTATTAATATGGTTACAAAAATTCAATGTCTGAAAACATCAATTTTGTAAAATACTTAATAAATAGTAAAAAAATTCAAAAAAATGTAAAATTTGATCTGCGAGCACATTTCAATATATCTATCGTGCTGAACAGTTTGGATCGATTGTTTGAACTTTGAAAATTTAAAAAATGTAGGGTGTAATCCGATATCACAAAAAAAAAAAAAAGAGTGGGTAAGTGGATCCCCTCTATATATATATATATATATATATATTTTAATGTTGACACCATAACTTGCTATTTTGGGACACATTCGTTTGGCTTTATTTATTTCCAACAAAATTTGATAGGGATGTGGTCGCACCGTGAAGAGTTCCCTTCAAATTTGAAATCATAATTATAAATAATTATTAGATAAGTTGACCCTGTTTTTTCAATCTTAATTGTTCGTTCATGAGGAGAAGATTCCTACTGGCCCAAAAAGCTGGTCTAATAAGGGTTGTATTCATTAATCAAACCCTCTGCTCTTAATTTGGTGTGCAAAATGTTCTTCTTGCTGCCTGTTTAGATAGTTACTGTTGTAATTGTAGGTTGGTCTACACTTGGTTATATTTGTTTTATTTTGAAAAGATATCCTGTCGAATATCTTCTTCCTATTGTGCTGAAAACACCTTGTTGCCCATTGGGATCATTTGTGTAAGGGAGACAAAGTTATTAACTCGTACATTTCACCACGGTAAACTACAGTTTCAAACATGTTTAAAAATTGCCAAGCAAGAATGCCATACCTTCATAGCACTAAGTCCAACTAGATGTTTTAGGGATAGAATAATATTGTTTTTTAAACTACATTAGAATTATCGTATATTATAAGTTAATTTTCTACAACATTTCTACTGCAATTTACCGATTCCCTCAACATGCTTAATCATATAGAAAATGTGAAAATACAGATTAGTGTGTTCCAGCAGTTTGAAGCTACCAAGGAGCTACTTGGCCGCTCAAAGGTTCCCCTGGGGAGCATTTTTCTGGACGGGAAGCAGTCCATGCCACCAACTTGGTTCTCTCTTCAACCCAAACACCATGATTCTAATTCGGCGATCAAGGATTGTGGTGCGCTTTTATATCTAGCTATTAACAATTAATTTTTAATGCAGATATTAATTTGCTTTCAACAAAAAAATTTACTTCTGAATTATTAGGGAAAATCCTTCTCACTTTGTCATTAATTGGGAGGAATAACTATGTTGAGGCAAGCACTACACTGGATGCTGGTACTGAATTGACGGATGTTTCCTCTATGGATTTGCTAAATTCTCCAAAATCAAAACAATCAATTGATTCTCTCAAAGCAGAGACATCAGTTAAATACAGAGATAATATAGAACAGGTGATTGGTTCGGTAAGTGATGACAAAGACCTAAGTACAAGTATCACAGGTTCCACCTTTGAGGAGGCCCTGGAAATCATGAATTCAAGCAGCCAATGTGATGCACAAGAAAGTTTCCAAGGTGAAATTATTCTAGAGAAAACTTATATTGTTGATGCAAAGGATCTGAACTCTCTTCTATTTGAACCTAACTCGGAGTTTAAGAGCAAACTAAGAGAAATCCAAGGGATCACAAATTATGTTGAAGAACCATGGACTACATCCATGGATGGGGATTCACCATGCGTGACAAGGACTATTAGCTACACCAACAACTCAACGAAGTTTGTCAAATTCGTTAAAACCACAGAGGAACAAAAATATGTAAAAGCTGATGGTAGAAACTTTGCAATTTTAACCAGAGTATGCACCCCAGAGGTACCTTATGGTGATTGCTTTGAGGTTGTTTTACTGTATAAGATATCCCCAGGTCCTGAAATTCCTGCTGGAGAACCAACCTCTAAGTTGGTTGTATTCTTCAATATAGAATTCAAAAAGACTACTGTAATGAAGGGCATGATCGAAAGTAGTGTTCGTCAGGGATTGAAAGAAAATTTTGAGGGATATGCTGATGTATTATCTCGCTTCGTTAAGTTGGCTGATTCATCTATGCATCCATTAGACAAGGAGCAGTTGTTGGCACCACTGCTTTCAGATCACCAATCAGATGTTGAATTGACTATCAAGTACTTCTTCAACTTCACTATAGTTTCAACTATTGTAATGGGGCTTTATGTAGTTGTGCACATTGTTTTATCTGAGCGGGATATGACTAAAGGGCTTGAGTTCTGTGGTTTAGACTTGCCCGATTCATTTGGTGAACTTGTTACCTCTGGGATACTCATCCTCCAAATGAAACGTGCCTTTGGTATGATCTCTCATTTTGTACAGGCAAGATTGCGAAAAGGTGAGTTACTTTCTTTTGACTCTTGATGATTGTTCTTTTTATCTAGTTACTTAATTTGTAGTTGTGTTCAGTCCTCGTAAAGGATTACAGCTCAATAAGTGCTTTGACAAATGACAAGACATAATGGTTTCTAACTGAAGATGTATATACATGTTTAGACTTCACACAATAAATGTATATACTTATACAGCCTTCATCATATCATTTCTATGATTAATTATGCTTTCTTCAGGTACTGATCATCACACCTTCAGAACTACTCATGGTGATGGTTGGTTGCTAACTGTAGCTGTAATTGAGGGGATTAACTTGCCGCCTATCATTTCTGATACTTTAGATCCATATGTGATGCTCAGTTGCAATGGGATAACCAAAACTAGTTCAGTTCAGCTTCAGACTCAGGATCCACAGTGGAAGGGTTAGTCTTCGTCATTTTGTTTTCATTTGACTAGTTTAACTAGGTAGTATTCTTGGTGATTGTTCTATTTATATTTACTTTTACAGAGGTGATCGAGTTTGATGCAATGCAAGAACCACCTTCAGTCCTGGATGTTGAGCTTTTCAATTTTCACGGCCCATTTGACCAACAATTTTCTCTTGGTCATGCTGAGATCAATTTTTTGAAGCACACAACGGAAGAGCTGGCTGACATGTGGGTCCCACTTGAAGGGAAGTTGGCTCAAGAATGTCAGAGTCAATTGCATTTGAGAATTTTCTTGGAGAACAACAGAGGACCGGAAACCATTAAACACTACTTGACAAAGATGGAGAAAGAAGTTGGCAAAAAGGTAATTAAAAATTAGAAAAAAAAAAAGATAAATAAGCACGCCTAGCTCATTTGGCTACAACAATGCTCTCCATATGAGAGATGCAGAGTTAAAACTGTCTAGGTGATTTTGGTAGGGATTTTAACCTTGGGGCCTGTTCCCTTCTGTTATTACTCGAAAAAAAAATGATATAGTTCACATATTTTATTTGTTCCTTCTTTCAGTTAAACATTCAATCTCCGCATAAGAACTCGGCATTTCAAAAGCTTTTTGAGTTACCAGCTGAGGAATATTTAATTAAAGACTACGCGTGTTCCTTGAAGAAGAGGATACCAATACAGGTTCTGTTTATGATCTTGGTTTCCTTCAAAATTAGTGAATGTGATCTTAGTCACTGACCATGCTTATCAATTTAACAAGCCAAACATTCAACACTACTAGAGAACTTGGTAAGAACTTGGACAAGAATATTTTCAATCTTTGACCTTTCTTAGCAGGGTAGGCTATTTGTTTCGGCACGGGTAGTTGGTTTCTATGCCAATCTCTTTGGTCACAAGACAAAATTCTTCTTTCTTTGGGAAGACGTGGAAGACATACAAGTGGTTGCGCCGTCCTTGGCAACAGTAGGAACCCCTGCATTGTTACTGATATTGAAGAGTGGTCGAGGGATGGAAGCCCAGCATGGTACAAAGTCTCAAGATGAGGAAGGAAGGTTAAAGTTCATGTTTCACTCGTTTGTGTCATTCAATACTGCTTGCAGGTAATAAACGCGCAGTGCATCATTTAATAGCTTTAAAAAATTTAACAGAGTTGTTTTTCTGAGGAAAAAAGATTTCTTCAGTTCTCTTCGTGTTCTATACCGGATATTGACATTCCTTGAAATGGGAAAAAAAATTACTCTGTGATTTTAATAGATTTTTTTTTTAATTAGGACTATCAATGCCTTGTGGAGATCAAAAGCAATAGAACAAAGACCCAAGTTGCAAGAAGAGGCAGAAGGGGATGACAAATCTGACAACCAAAGTGATGGTACTGAATCAGTGTCAAGTGTAGAAGATGTAGCTTTAAACAAGGCATATTCTGTAGAGCTTCCAGTTCATGCAAGTATTTTACAATCCCTTGTTAATGTTCTTATTTCTTAAACAATGTTCTTGTAATTATACTATCTTTGCTTGTCATTTATTTTGGTCTTATATATATATATAGAGAGAGAGAGAGTGACTAAGGTCAAAGTGGTAGTTCCTAGCCCCCGGTGCTACCAAGTCGTTTTCGGATTTTCAAAATCCAAACGGTCGATCCGAACCGTTCAAGTTGTTCTCCATATTGAAATCTGCTTGGAGACCAAATTTTACATTTTTTGGAATTTTTTTACTATTTATTAAGCCACTTTGAAAATTGCTGATCCGGGTGAACAGTAAAAACAGTGCAACCAAATTCTGGACCTTGTGATCAGCAATTTTCAAAGTGGCTTAATAAATAGTAAAAAAATTCCAAAAAATGTAAAATTTGGTCTCCAAGCATATTTCAATATGGAGAACAACTTGAACGGTTCGGATCAATCGTTTGGACTTTGAAAATCCGAAAACGACTTGGTAGCACCGGGGGCTAGGAACTACCACTTTGACCTTAGTCACTCTCTCTCTCTCTCTCTATATATATATATATATTTTAATTATGTATTACTTTTTTGTTTTGTCGCAGTTTAACAGTCTGATGGAGCTTTTTAGTGGCTCTCATCAGGAGATGAAAATCATGAGCAAAGTTGGTTGTCTAGACTATTCAGTTACCCCATGGGAAATGGTACAACCTAATGCTTTTAAGAGGCAAGTCTCTTACAAATTCAACCGTTACATGTCTATTTTTGGTAGCGAGGTTGTCAGCACCCAGCTTAAATTGCCCTCTTCAATTGGTAATGGATGGATCATTAATGATGATATGTCTCTACATAATGTCCCTTTCGGCGACTTCTTCAAGGTATTGGGTGTTTCTGAAAAATACTTCTATCGAAAGGTACTCTTACCATCTTAACTGACAAGACATGCTCAATGTTTCAGGTTCATTTGAAATATGAAATACTGTGCTTGGAGTCGGATTTGTCCCCAACAAGTCAATGCCATGTATATGTAGGGGTTGAATGGCTTAAGAAAACCGGATTTAGGAAGAGAATTACAAGGAATATCTTTGACAAGTTAGCTCACAGGTCAAAGGAGATCTTTGAACTTGCAGAGAGGGAATTAGCTTCTGTGACCTGACTTAGGTTGTGACAATTTTCTGTTTCTTGAAGATATAAATAATTTATTTTTCAAAGATAGACAATTTTATGTTGTGGTAAGACACCTGGGATATAGATTTTTGTTGATTTTGTGATAGCAATGCATAAGAGTGATCATATCAAGAATAATGGTTCTGAATAAATGTCAGCCACTGGTGAAGTACCAGTAGAAAAGTATAATATATCAGAAAGATTAAGTATAGATACAAAAATAAATTCCAGTGTGCAAAAAAAGAAATTTTGAGATTAGAAAAACAGTATGTTAGATTAAGTAGATTAAAACAGTGATGATGCTCTGCCAAAAAAAACTGTCAATATGTTCTTCTGTTTCAGAAATTAACTTCCTGAATTGCACTCCTCCCAACTGTTAATGATTTTATTATTTTTTAAGAAGAAAGAGGGGCCAAATCGCCATAAAAGATGATAAATTAGAATAGCCTGACACA
The DNA here is from genome assembly GCA_025461125.1 of Carex kokanica. Classification (NCBI taxonomy): domain Eukaryota; kingdom Viridiplantae; phylum Streptophyta; class Magnoliopsida; order Poales; family Cyperaceae; genus Carex; species Carex kokanica. The sequence goes on along the minus strand of JAJGRX010000874.1, from coordinate 1,569,864 downwards.
GTTTATGGTCAGGCATATTTAATAGAACTTGTTTGACCTGCATAATATTATATAGAGAGGCCATCTTTACTCTCTCTAGAGATATAGAGGCAAGGATTATCATCTGGGGTGTCAATGGCACCTTTTTATCCGTTTATCCGACCCGTATCATATCCGATAAGACGGGTATAGGTAAGATTTTTTTTCGTTAACTTATCGGTATGGGTACGGGTAAAGATTTTTTTTTTCGTTATCTAAACGGGTAAGGATACGGGTAAAGCTTATTTCGTACCCGTTACCTGATCAAGTAATTATAAAAAGAAATTATATATATTATATATATTAATAAGCATTTAAAGGAGTAATTTAATTAGTTTACTTGCGTTTAGCATGATAATAATTTTTTTTCAATAAAGTAGTATACACGTGTGAAATGAATGTATATGTTTCATTGTTTTATTTAATAAATAATAAAAATAATTATTATATTAGTATTAACCATAACGGACATAACGGGTAAGGATAGAGTACGGATAAAATAATTTGTAGCGGATAAGTATAGAGTACGGATAAGAACAATTTGTAACGGGTATGAGTATGAAAATGCTTCCACCCGACCCTTAGTGTACCCATTGACATCCCTGTTATCATCCCTGGAGATACTTAATTGGGCATTGGTTGACAATTGGGGGCAAGCGAGACTTCTGACAAGTTTGCTCAGTTAGATGCATACTGCAACATGAAAAATTGAAAACTGACGAAAAGAAAGGAAACACAAATTGGTACATGAGGAGATGCAGACAAAAATCAATTTCTATTTTGTTGTGCGCACCGAGCAGAATTTTTTATTTATAGAAAGTAAATAAAATAATTTACGGTATTAAAATGAATGGCTGGGTTTTCAGGAGCTTGGACTAGGGCTGAAAACGGAGCCGGATAATCCGCTCCGAATCCAATCCGAATAGTTTTCAAATATAGAGGAAAGATCCGGATACGGATTCGGATAATTTCTCAAACAGCTAAATGGAGCGCAGAAATCTGGATATCAAATCTGAATCTATTTTACTCTGCACTCCGCTGACAAACTCTAGCTGGTGGTTAGCGTCTCCAAAGACTTATCATTTGACACATATCCGGACATCAAGTCCTATTTGAATCTTGTCTGTAGCGCCAACTCAGAAAAAGAAATTCTTGTGGGACCTACATAGCTACATCATTCTACAACTTGACTTCAATGCAAATTATAGAAATAATTAATTAAAGCCACCGCTACAGCTACATATTCGTTATTTTATTAAAATTAGATATATTTTTTGTTTATTACTCACTTGAATTATAACTTAAATACTTAAATTATAACCTAACTTAAATTATTCGTTTATTTTTATATTTGAATTTTGTTAATTAATATTTGTATTTTAAAGTTCAAATAACTCAATTATCCGATTATTATTCGTGTTCTATCCGTATTTGAATCCGTATTCGTGGATTATCCACTTTGTATCCGTATCCGTTTAAAGTGGATTTGATTTTGAATTTTGATATCCGTTTACTGTTTACTATCAGAACCTGATCTAACCTTTGGAGCCGAAAAAAAAATCTCGAATCCAATGGATTAAATCTGCTGGCCACAACAATACAACATACCACACCGCAAATTGGAGCACAAAAAAAAAATATTCGAATTCAATCTTTGGAGCGGAAAAGAAATTCAAATCCAATAAATCCAACCAAAACAATACAAAAAATACCACAACAACACAACAAACTACATAAATTTGGTCTTATTGGATCCGAAAAAGAGAGAGACGGTGAGAAATAAAAAAAAATTAGAGCTGCAGCTTGGATCTTCTGTGGCCAATTTACAACGAGGCGCCTGGTGTCTGATAAAGAAATTGGAGCTTGGTCTTTGCAAAAGAAGAGAAGAAAATTCTCTCCGCAACTCTCCTTTTCTGAATTCGTATCGTCTACGTTAACTCAAAATTTTGAATTGATGCAGAATGAGTCTGGAGTCTGGACTAGGGCTGCACAAAAAATTCGTAGTTCGTAATTCGATTCGAGTTTGATTCGAAAAAGTTCGGAAAAAATTCGATTCGAAATTGAGTTCGTTCGAAATTATTTCAAACCAAACTTAGTTCGAAATTAATTCAAACCAAACTCAAACTGGACCTAGTTCGTTCGAAATAGGTTCGCAAACCAAATTTAGTTCGAAATTAACTCAAACGTGAGCCGTTAATTTCTGCTGATAACTTATGTTCACTGATGAAAATATAAGCCGTCCAGTCCATAATTGCTTTGAATTCTGACTTCTGAAACAGAAAGTCCGGTCCAATTACAAGCTCAAATAAAAAAATTCACATGTTTATACCAGAAATTTTGTTTTTTATGGTAGGATTCTGAGTTTTTCGGATAATCCAGTCAACTCTCTCGTTTTTTTCTTTGTTTTGATAAAGTTATTATTAATTTGATAAATTTTTTTAATTAATTTCAGCTTTAAGAAACAATTAAATAATAAAAAATAAAATAAATAAATATTGTAACTTTATCATTTTTTTGACAGCAATACATTTTTTTGGCATTTTTTGCATTTATATTCGGACCGTTCGTTTTACCGCAGGAATTCAACGGTCGATCTATAACAAAATCATTCCAAATCTGATATAGAATTATCAAGGTACAATATTGAACGTAACCAACATAAAAGTTCAGAAGTTTTATTATGTATGAGCTTTGATCCAACTCGAAATGTTTATGGCCATACGATGCTTCAATTTTCGATCAACTAGATGGATGGGTAAATGAAAACAAAATTTTATCAAACTTTCATGGAAGATGATAAATGCAATGCTCTTTGATTTCAACGACTCCGATTGGTCAACGGACGATATGTTTACGTGTGCCTTCATTAACTTAGAAAGCAAGAGTATATGTTTCATGAGACATAAACTCTTGCCTTGTGAGCTAATGAAGGCGCACGAAAATATATCATCTGTGGTTCGATTGGGACCGTTGAAATCAAAGAGCATTGCATTTATCATCTTCCATGAAAGTTTGATAAAATTTTGTTTTGATTTACCCATCCATCTAGTTGATCGAAAATTGAAGCATCGTATGGCCATAAACATTTCGTGTTAGATCAAAGCTCATACGTAATAAAACTTCTGAACTTTTATGTTGGTTACGTTCAATATTGCACCTTGATCATTCTAGATAAGATTTGAAATGATTTTGTTGCAGATCGACCGTTGAATTCCCGCAGTAAAACGAACGGTCCGAAAATAAATGCAAAAAATGCCAAAAAAATGCAAAAAAATGTATTGTTGACAAAAAAAAAATAAAAAAATGCTGTAAAAAAAATGATCAAGGTACAATATTTCTTTTATATGTCTAAAAAATGCAAAAAATATTGTTATTGATCAGCTATTTATTTAGAAAAAAAAAATTATATTTATTGCTGTAAAAAAAATTTTAAAAATGTAAAAAATACTTATTTATTTGATAAAAAATAAATATGCAAAAAGTAAAAAAATGTAAAAAGTTTGAAAATATATATTTTTATTTTTTTTCCAAATTATTTGCTGCCTAATTTTATTTTGTATCACTGCAATGCACTTTTAGAATCACTCAATAAAATATTAAATAAAATATTAACTAAGCGAGTGACCCCACAAATCCTGTAATCCGATCACCTCAATAATTTTACACCCTTAGATCTATCCTCTTACCAACGTCTAGATCTCTTCCATGTCATCAATCCGCTCATTTTCCATTCAACCAATTAACCCGCTATTTTTTCCGCCACTGCCTCCAATTTTTTTCCCTCTTCCCGCTAATTTACGCCAAAACCACTCGTCCAAATTCCTCTCCCGCTAAGTACCAAAATAATATCTCTCACGTCTTCTCTCTCTCTGGTGGCCTCTCACAACAAAGACTCCTCTCTCGCCCAAATCCCCTGTTGCGTACATTCAAACTAAGTGTGGTATTTGGTTATAATTAATTTTGGAGTGCTTGAGTTTTTATTAAATTGTACTTCTATTGATATTTGAGTTTTATTTAAATTGTATTTTGAATACTTTGGAGTGCTTGAGTTTTTATTTAAATTGTACTTCTATTGATATTTGGGTTTTATTTAAATTGTATTTTAAATACTTGAGTTTTTATTGAAGTGCTGTAATTTCGCACTATGGCTCAGTCAGAAGTCATAAATCGTAAGTCGTAACAAAGTTCGTAAAGGTTCGAAATTGAGTTCGTAAAAAATTCGGTTCGAAATTGGGTTCGTTCGAAATTGAGTTCGTTCGAAATTAATTCAAACCAAACCTAGTTCGAAATTAATTCTGTCACACCCCAAACCAGAATTTTCAGATTAAGGTGTGATCAGTCCCCGCCTCGTGTTTAATTATTCTTAAACACACAAGGCTAATCAAATACGATAATCAAACAAAAACAGCGGAAGCGAAATAATATAAATAAGCATCAGTCATATATCAATAAATAAACATAAACATACATGAGTCCATACAATCCACATCACAAAATACACATAAGCTAATGAAGAGGGATACAAGATCTATCGAGACCGATGTATAGAACAAAAACATCAGGCTCGTAATCCTAATCAAAAGGGTCCTATAATCTATCCTGAAGTGGCGGGGCCATCAGGGACATCTCCTGGCATCTCCTAGCATCTCCTGCTGCGGAACACCCGTCTCAGTACCTAAAATCCCACATCAAAAGGTGGGTGAGCGACCAATCGCCCAGTATGTGACCCAGAATTACCCCTTCAGGGATCCTCTTTTGTCAAGCACTTTTACTATTAAATCTACGTAAATTTATTGTCGTAACTTTTAAATGCACATGATTTAATACAATAACCCTGATTTATTATCTATTAAACAAAAATACATATAATAGATGACATGATGCGATTATCCTATCATGACAACATGCAAAATATCCCGAAATAAAATACAAGGAGGATAGAATATAAGTATTCAAACCGGAGTCCAATACCGCAGTATTGTGTGTCAATTCCAATACATAATAGTACGAATAAAATATCACCCCGTGCCGTGCAAATTTGAATTTGAAAGGTACACATGTTGTAATCCAACATGATATAATGACATAATCCAAGGACCGCGATCAGGGGGTGCAATGATACCCGATGCCTAGTGACATCGAGCATTGCCCACAAGACATTGCACGCTCGCCGATGGTTATATCCGTCCAACATGGCATAATCCAAGGACCGCGATCAGGGGGTGCAATGTACCCGATGCCTAATGACATCGAGCATTGCCCCACAAGACATTGCACGCTCGCCGATGGTTATACCCAAAAATTCGTGTATTTTCCTTGCTCTAAAACGATCCTTCAACTTACATATACAAATAGGAGAAATCTACAAGCAAGTCGTAAGTCTAGTTAATCCGTCTCCTCATGAGCAGACGACGGAACTCCACCGCCTGGCCAGACCAATGGGACAATCCAGAGAGACACGCAGTCTCGTATAAAAACCTGGGACACGCAGCCCCATATCACACACCTGAGACACGCAGTCTCGAGACACGCAGTCTCATAACACACACTGAGACACGCAGCCTCAAAATCCGTATATGGCGAGTAGCTCCTAATGTAAGGGAGACCAAGCTCGAATCGTTTCGTACCCAGCGACCGCAGCCTCCGGTGTACGTAAATGTAAAATGAACGAATATATATATATTTTCAACTTTAATACATATAATATATCCTAAAAAGACCATCTAAGGGATCAAGTGATCCCTTAGCTCAATGGCTGCGGACCCGACTCGTTCCATCCCAACAAGCCGGAGCGCAGTCACTCAGTCTTCTTCTCAGCTCTCACCAATGCATATGATCGTTTAAATGCTAATACTATTGTCCTCTACGAGAAGAGGACAAATAATAGCCTAATATCTATAAATTCTAAACCTATAATTAAATTACTCTACTCCTATTTAAAAGCAGTAAATTATCAATTTGAAGGGGTTATGCAATTTCTAATTACAGTTCTGAAAGGATAAACATGCTCTAATGCAACTACAAATTTAAAGTGCGTATGACAGGTCAAGTGGTCGACTGGTTAGAGTACGCCACGAAAAAGTAATTCAGATATCCCACACCTGTAGGGCAAGCTGAAGGCGTGCGCTAATCGCCTCTGAAATCCGCGTGCTCCGCGTATGCTCCGGTACCGCCGTCAGCGGGATCGGTCCACGGATCGGGATCAGGATAGGTCGGATGTCCTGAAATTCGTAACGTAATCTAATTAGGATCGAAACTAATTATCGTAACCCTCGCTACCCTTATTTTATTGTTTATAAATTTTTAATTTGAAGATAAACTGTTTTACTTAAATTTTTCCCAAGTGTTTATTTAAGTAAAATACGTCACTAACCAATTGTTAAATAATCTTTATGATACGAAAATCATTAATACAACTTATTTTATATCTTTGTAAATTCTTAAAATACTTAAACATTATGACAAATTTTATTACTAAGTAAGATAGATAATTAAATTACTTAACTAAATTAAATCTAATTTAAATGTGTTTATCCTAATTAACTATTGTTGAGACTTTTTATTTTGTTTATTTATACAATAAAAAAAAATACATTTACTAAGTAATTACCCTAATAACTAATTGAGTTTATTTCTAAATAAAAATAGAATAAAATGCGTCGTTAACCTATTGTCTTAATTAATTATCAATATATTTATATTTAGAATCTATAAATCTAAGTATTTAATTTATTAATTCTGATTAACTACGGGTTGGTCTGCTAATTAAATTTTTAAGTTGGGTTTGTACAACCCGATCAAAATTGAGCCAATTTCAACTAGTTTAAATCAAGGCTCAATTAAATTCCCATATAATTTAAAATAAAGAACTATTTTCGGATTATGCCTAGAAGCCCATATAATTTATTAAAATAGTTCATGGTATTATAATGCACATATAGGCCGGCCCATTAATAATTCACATTATATGGCCCAATAGGAAATTTAAAGGCCCATAATTTAATAACTTCACTTTTGGCCGGCCCCCTTTTCCAATATTTCATTTCACCCATTTAAACATAATTATCAGAGAAGAGACGCAATTCAGAGGTTCACTGGTACCATTTACCAGTACCGAATTACACAGTCAACAACAAGGCAAAAGAGGAAATAGATCCGGTACCAGTAAGTAATCACTGGGCTGGTACGATTAGTACCAAGCCTCAAGAATTCATCACCCAAAATTCCAGAATTTCCAGAGTAAAACAGGTCAAGTAAGCGCGGGAAAATCAACAACCCAATGCGCAAATTTAATCGTCACTTCCTATGATTCGTTACACGAACTAAACGATCATTTATATTGTACAATTCATCATGGTGGATCTCGGTTAGTTGGCAAAATCAATAACTCACAGAAACAGATCAAAAAGGTGCCTCGACCACATATCGCATTTTCAGAAATTCACAGCACAGATCAAAGAAAAAGGGGTGGCTCGGCCATGTATCACATATCAAAATATTCACAGAGAACAAGTCAGAAACAGGGGTGGCTCGGCCTCATGCCCTATTCCAAAATTAATCACAAAAACAAGGGTATATTGGGCCTTACCCGATTGATAGCGCTCGTCGGTACCAAGGTGACTCTCTCACACCTCGCCTCTTGACAGTTTCGAAATCCAAGGCACAGGTCGGCCACCAGAACAGCAACAGCAAAGCCCCCAATAATCAATAATCAGTGGAAAACGAAAAAGAGAGAAAAGGGATAAAAGTTCTCAGCACATGAGAGTTCAAAACAACGCAAATTCAAAAACTGGATAGAGAGAGAGAGAGTGATATTTATAACCGAGAGAGAGGGTCGTGCGCGCTGCAGAAACAATCAATGGCACAGCGACTAAGTCGCGGGGTGGGTGTGCATTAGTCGTCGTCCGTACCGGATTTCTGACAAGGGAAAGACAGCGGCGAAAAACAGCGCCACAGCGCGTGGGAGGGAGAGAGCGGTACCGCCTATTCCTTCTCCAAGAAGGAATGAGAAGAGAGAGCGGGGTTCCCTTAGTGGGGACGGTGGTCAGTGAGAGAAGAGAGAGGGAGCGCTTCGGAAGAACGGGAGGGGTTAAGGTTGGCGCAAGGAGGGGGGTCCAGGAGACAGAGAGAGAGAAGGGGGGGTGATAACAGGGGTTAAGAGGAGAAGAGGGGATCACTTTAAGATCCGTGCAGAATATTTTGAAGGGTTGAGATCTCACAAAAATTGAGGGAATTAAATTGGTTTTATTTAATAACCTGGTCAATTGTATTATATTAACAAATTTAACGATGCTTGCATTTAAAATTTAATACGAATGTTTCGAATGATCAGAATTTAACATTCGACTTCATTTGTATCTCCATCGAAGTTTAATTAATAATTTTGTTCACATTTGCGTTCTTATTTAGAAATTTTTATTTGATGAATTAAATCTAGAATTTGTTTAAAAAAAATACTAACTAGTTTATATAACTAATTTATTCAATCTAAAATTTTATTTAGTTGTAAAATCTTAGTTATTAGACTTAATTAATTAATTAGATTTTACGGGTTATAACAAATTCAAACCAAACTCAAACTAGAGGTAAGTTCGATTCGGTTCGGTTCGTTTGCAGCCCTAGTCTGGACCATCCAATTTGTGTTAGGATGAATATTAAAGGGGCTTCGTGCATTCTACTTCGGACCGGATTGACCAAGACCCTTCTCAGACGGTCGTGGTGCATCAACTGAGAATTGATATGAATTCCCCTTTTTCCAGCAAGTTGATGTTTCCTCAGTATATTATTGTACAAGTGTTATTTTTACGTCAAAATATGATTTTCTTTTTAAATTATATTTTGTCATGTCTGAATGGTTAACCCAAGCTCCTCAATATGTTCTACATAAAGAAATTTTACACCGAATTTTTTATTTATATCCAAAAAATAAATCAAATTACAAAAAATACCCATGTTGTCTTGAAAATTTGAAAAATACCCAAACCGGAAAATTTTTTTCCGGATTTGGCCTCTAAACCCGGAAAATTTTTTTCCGGAAATTGAACTCCAAAACCGGAAAAAAATTTTCCGGTTTTAACATTTTTTTTTTTTTTTTTTTTTCCAAAACCGGAAAATTTTTTTCCGGTTTTAACATTTTTTTTTTTTTTTTTTCCAAAACCGGAAATTTTTTTTCCGGATTTAACTTTTTTTTTTTTTTTTTTTTTTTAGAGATTCCGGATAAAAAAATTTAACTTAACAATTTTTTTTTTTTTTTTTTTTTTTTTAGAGATTCCGGAAATTTTTTTCCGAACTAAATAAATTTTTTTTTTTTAAGAGAAAAATAGCTAAAATACTGAAATCTAACGCTAAAAAATCGAATTGTTTTTTTAAATATTTGTTTCATTAATTTAAAAAATTTCAAAATGGTGTAGAATAATTTAGAAATTATCAAAATAGCTAAAATACTGAAATCTAACACTAAAAAATCGAATTGTTTTTTTAAATATTTGCTAGATTACATTTTTTTATATATAATTAGCATATTTATACTAAAACAAGCCAAATTACTTGATTTATGCTGAATTACACTAAATTACAATAATTATGTAAAATTATGCTAGAATACGGTAAAGTACGCTAAATTACGTACGAATAGGGATAATATCTTCACTGAGAAGGCGAAAAAACGACGACGAAACTTCAAACGGCCATAAAACGGCGCTCGAGTGTCCGATTTCAGCAAATGACCACTTTTCGGAAAGCTTGCGAAAATGCGCATGCGTCCGGACTTGCTTCGCTAGTTTTCCAAATTCAGAATCGCCAAAAAACAAATAGAAGAGCCTCAAAACTTCAGTTGAAGTTTTCGATTAAGATTTTCATTTCTATTATTCAATCTACGTAGCTCAGTAAATTAGTTATGTAATAAACTTTTAGAACACCAAATTTTATTATTTTTGGAATTTTTTTTACTATTTTTTATGATTTATGAAAGATGCCACAAAATAAGCCCCATTTATACGTAATTTAGCGTAATTTATCGTATTTTAGTAAATTTACCGTATTTTAGCACAAAATCGGCCCTGTTCGTAGTAAAAAACAATTCGATTTTTTAGTGTTAGATTTCAGTATTTTAGCTATTTTGATAATTTCTAAATTATTCTACACCATTTTGAAATTTTTTAAATTAATGAAACAAATATTTAAAAAAACAATTCGATTTTGTAGCGTTAGATTTCAGTATTTTAGCTATTTTTCTCTTAAAAAAAAAAATTTATTTAGTTCGGAAAAAAATTTCCGGAATCTCTAAAAAAAAAAAAAAAAAAAAAAAGTTAAATCCGGAAAAAAATTTTCCGGTTTTGGAAAAAAAAAAAAAAAAAAAAATGTTAAAACCGGAAAATTTTTTTCCGGTTTTGGAAAAAAAAAAAAAAAATGTTAAAACCGGAAATTTTTTTTCCGGTTTTGGAGTTCAATTTCCGGAAATTTTTTTTCCGGGTTTAGAGGCCAAATCCGGAAAAAAATTTTCCGGTTTGGGTATTTTTCAAATTTTCAAGACAACATGGGTATTTTTTGTAATTTGATTTATTTTTTGGATATAAATAAAAAATTCGGAATTTTACATGTTACCAAAAATTTACTATTTTAAGAGAAAATGGCTCAAATGTCTCATTGTTTTCTAATCCCAATCAAGCCCTATATTCTTATCTCTATTTTCAAAGTTCAAACAGACAATCCGAATCGCTCAACATGCTCCATAATAAATTGTGCTTAGAGACCAAATTTATATTTTTTTAATTTTGTACTAGCTTTAGATAGGTACAAATTTATTATTTTTGGATGGTCCAAAATATTCTCAAATACAATGATTTTATACCTATCTAAAAAATAGTAAGTATTTTCCAAAAAAATATAAAATTTGGTTCAAGTATATTTTAGAGAAAATTTCCAGTGTACCCATTCAAACTTTTGAAATAGCCAATATCCCAATCAAAATACCATAATATCCAATATCCCATATAAATTTCACATTCTTTTTTCTATCCCCTTTTATTTATTTTTCTTTTTATTTAATTATTTTAAATTATAAGTAATATTTAGTAATATTTTTTATAAAATTAATAATAACACTTTTAAATTGACAATTAAAGCACACATGTTAGTTTGTTCGAGGAACCGGTTCAAATCACTTTATTGTTAAATTTTACATATTTTGATCCCTTAATTGTTAATTTTTTCAGTTCAGCACTGATTAAAAAATATGTATATATATTTAAAAATCAACTATTTAAAATAAGAAATTTTGTAAATTTTCTCATCTATATATTATTCAACTAATTAATTTTCTCATCTATTTAAAATAAGAAAGTTTGTATATCTATTTCACTTTGAAAACTACTCAAATTCAGACCATTGAATTTTGTATCCATCTAAATAAATAGTAAAAAAATTCAAAAAAATGTAAAGTTTGATTTGGAAGCATATTTTATTGTGGAGATCATATTGAACGGTTTGAATCGACGATTTGGACTTTGAAAATGTAAAAAATAGTTGTAGTAACTTTATTGTAACTCAAAATTTTGATAACTAGATCTCTCCTCTTTATATTATACATAGGATGTGCAAATTTCTTTTTCTCCATTTACAAATTTGGATCTCTGTTCCAACATTCTTGCGTGACTCATCAATATCAACTTTCCAGTCATTTGTCAATAACTGCTAACTATTTCCTAATCCCTACGAATGTTTTCTAATTATAGCATCTAATATCTATTCATGAGAAAATTATAAGATAATGCTATATATATGGTCACTTTTGTTTCAAAGTTGCGCCACACATATGGAAGTTCAAACCTGTCACAGAGAACCTAAACTGGAAATATAAATTTACGGCCTCTTCGTTTTTATCAGAAAATCATTTTATTTCTCCTGCTGCTTTTTATCTCGGTCTTTCTTTCTCCTCTTTCCTCTCAAAAAATCGATCAAAGCCATGGATCCGAACCCGACTTCCCATCCGATCCTCTCCTACGTGCTCACGCGCCTACCCCCTTCCCTCTCCTTCAAGCGCCCGCAAAAGCCCTCCACCGAGTTTGACATCGAGCAACCACCACCTCAGCCAGAGGACCCCTCGGCCGCCGATCTCCATGGACTTGACCTGGTCGAGCGCATGCCAGGCCTCAAGGATCCGGCTGTTCTGGAAGCCATGTCGAAAGCTGTTGCTCAGGTGGCCCAAACCCGATCGGTGCTGCAGACGCTCGGTCCCCAGCCTGATCACGAGGCCATCGACAAGGCCCGGGCCCGTATTGCTGAGATAGAGGCTGATCTGTCGCCACAGATGGAGGAGATCGTGATTACTTCGCCTCGTGCAGGAGATTCCGACGGGCAGCAGTTACGAGCCGAGCAGGTAATGCGTTTTAATCCACGAACCAAAGGATGATCCATGTAAAAATTCTCAATAATTCTTAAAGCACGAATTCATGGATTTTAATGAATATGCATTCAAGCTATCATAGGACATCTGTGAGATTTAATCTGTAATTAGGAATTTGCATTATTTACTCGCCTAGTGCATTGAATGGGTTCCGTTTATAACATTCAAATTTAAGGGTTGATTTGTCGTTGGGCTTATTGGGTTATCTTATGGGTCCGATTTGACAGCAAACCAAATAGTCAATTATGTTTTATTATTGGTGGAATTTAATTTTGTCTCTAACCAGGTTGAATCTCTACATGTTAAGTTATTGTCTAACTAATTGACTTGTCAATTTTTTGTAGGCTCAGAAGGAGAAGGAGAGGAGAGAAGCTGCTGAAAAGGAACTTTTGGGACTCCGTGCCTTGATCCAGCTAGATGAGACTTATGAGGCCTATGAGGCTTTGTTGAAGGATTCTGAGCACAAGCTCGACCAGATCTATCGCTCAGCAATGGAGCAAGCTGAGCCCTCTCTGAAAGACAGTTTTGAGGCAGAGGCGGAACAAGAAGAGGAAGAGGAAATAAATGAGGAGGTAATTGAGCTCTTGGAGAAGGGAAAGATGTTGGATCGGGTTGATTTGTCCAATCGTGGGCTGAAGCGTCTCCCTGAGGCTTTTGGCAAGCTCAGCGGTTTGGTTTACTTGAATCTCTCGGGCAACCAGTTGGAGGTTAGTGATGGCTTCTTTGATATATGTTTGCACTTTGCTTATTTCCGTTGATAGTTAAAATTGCTAAACTAGGGTTAGACTGGTAGGTATTAACAGTGGATGTTTATTTTTAAATTTTTTAAATTTTTGCATGGCTTCTGTAAAGAGTATCTCTTGCAGCTTTTCAGTTTTAAGACCTGAGTGTCAACAAACGAGTACAGTCTCCCTGCTATTGTAGGGGCATTTTTGGTCTACATGTTTTGGAAGGCCTCCTTTGTACAATGTGATTCTTATTTTTTATTTTGATGTCACTTAGGAACATTTACAAGAAAATTTGTGTTGTGCAAACTATGAGGGAACATCCGAATTCTAAGGATAGAAAATACCCCCATTATGAAATATGTTCGATCATAATCTGGGATTTTGCTATATTCAGTGTGGTACTGTCATATCTGTCAGGTTTGTTGTTGGTGAGACCATGCTGGCACTGTAACATGTCGGTCCTTTTGTCATGAAACATGCAAGGAATTGTGCTTATCCCAAGAAAATTAATGCAATGTTTTAGGAAAAGAAAAGGCAGATCTTTTGTTACCTAAGGTGCTTTACTATATATGGTAAATGACTAATGACAATATTGCTCTAATTTGTTATCCTGTGGCAGATGCTTCCTGATGCTATAGGAGCCCTGGATAGCCTAGAGGAACTATGCCTCTCTAACAACATCCTTACCTCGCTTCCAGATTCCATCGGCTTGATGTCAAATCTAAAGATACTAAATGTGTCGGGTAACAAGCTGAAATCACTTCCAGATAGCATTTGCCACTGCAGGTACGTCAAAAGGCTGTCTCTTGTCATTGAACCTTTTGTACAGTGTTCAATGCAGTCATCTTGGTTGAAATTTAGCAGCTATTGTTTTAGCTTTTAGGTTTCATAACACTTACCGCCCTCCTTTTCATTTTGGCTCAAGTCCTTTTCAATGCAGTCATCTTGGTTGAAATTTAGCAACTATTGTTTTAGCTTTAGGTTTCATAACACTTACCGCCCTCCTTTTCATTTTGGCTCAAGTCCTTAATTTGCTGAGTTTTGATGCTAACATATATAACTAAATGCTAGCTGGGACATAAAATAGCATCCAAGTTCCTACGAGCTGGTATAATCCAATATTCTGGTACCACACAATGAATAGTTTTAGGTTTGAACGAGGCTTTGGTACTTTGCAATGCGCACACAGGTCCGTGCTATGGATAAGGGCTGATTAATGAGCGAGCATGAGCGAGTTGGGGTATGCTCATGCTCGGCTCATTAGCTTAATGAGCGAGTTGTTAATGAGCGAGTTAGAGCGAGTTGTTAATGAGCATGTTGTTAATGAGCGAGTTATGAGCGAGTTGCCGAGTTGCTTTAGGTGATGAGATTTTGCAGCCGCGTCGAAAACTTTCCAAAATTTTCAGCTAAAAGTTCAAAACCAAAGTTCAAAACCAAATAATATTCATTATTATTCACTCCCGTTTAAGGCTTCAAGCTATAGTAGCTGGGCATGGGCCTGTAGTTAATCTATTAATGGATATTACGGATGGTTCTGGAGCCTGCTTTCTTTAGCCCAGCGATCCTATGGCATGCATGCTTCAAACTTGCTTCTTGGGCCATTCCAAAAAAAAAGAATCAAGAGATTAGATATGGCAGAATTTATGTAACTCAGTTCTTAATGAGCTAATGAGCGAGTTATGAGCGAGTTGGGGTATGCTCATGCTCGGCTCATTAAGTAAATGAGCGAGTTGTTAATGAGCGAGTTATAGCGAGTTGTTAATGAGCGAGTTGTTAATGAGCATTTAGCGAGCGAGTTATGAGCGAGTTACGAGTTACGAGCAATTTACTCACCCCTATATGGATTCATATTTTCATTTTTAAAGTTCAAACAGTCGATCCGAACAGGCCAACATGATCTTCATATAAAAATGTACTTGGAGACCAAATTTTGCATTTTTTTTTATTTTTAAACTAATTTTTTTTAGATAGGTAGAAAATCACCTGAATTTAAGATTATGGACCATCAAAAGTAGTGGTTTTCTACCTATCTAAAAAAATAGTAAAAAGTTCTTAAAAATGTAAAAATTGATTGATAAGTACATTTTCATATGGAGATCACGTTGAGCGGTTCGGATTGACCGTTTGGAATTTGAAAACGGAGATATGGATCCATAGTGCGGACCGATCGGCGCATTGTAAAGTACCATAGCCTCACTTTTAGGTTTTGTATATATGCTTCGAAGTATAGATCAAGTAGGTGACATACACGAAAAGCATATATCCACTAATTTAATCAGAAAAACTTAAACATCTTTAGAATTGGTTGAGGAAAAAAGATAGATTTCAAAACTAAAACTACCAATATAAAATCAAGTACGTAAAATATCGAAATTTTGATGATTGTTTCCTAATCTAGGTCACTAGTCGAACTCGATGCAAGTTACAACCAGCTAACCTACCTACCAACAAACATCGGGTTCGAGCTTGTAAACCTGCAGAAACTTCGCGTACACCTCAACAAACTCCGCTCCCTTCCCACATCTGTTGGAGAGATGACATCTTTGCGCCTCCTTGATGCTCACTTTAACGAACTCCGTGGCCTCCCTTCTTCCATCGGCAAATTACAAAACCTTGAATCCCTAAATGTCAGCTCCAATTTTAGTGACATGCAAGATCTTCCTATCACATTTGGTGACCTTATAAATTTAAGGGAGCTCGACCTCAGCAATAACCAAATCCACTCCCTACCTGACACCTTTGGGCGATTGGAAAATTTGGAGAAACTCAACTTAGACCAGAACCCATTGTCAGAACCACCAGCTGACATCATCGAGCAAGGAGTTGGCGCAGTAAAGGAATACATGTCAAAACGGTGGCTTCAAATTCTGATTGAGGAGGAAGAGAGAGAGAAGAGGATGGCTGAGGAGGCAGCGATGCAACAGGGCCCGCAAAAAATGAGCTGGCTTACACGTAGCGTTTCATCAGTGAGCAAAATGGCAGGGAATGTGGCCGAGTATCTCTCTCCTCGGGCTAATAAGCCAAAACAGGATTCTTATATGGATCAGCAATTTTGATTTACTTGATTTTCATATATTGATCTGCATTGTGTATATTTTTGGGTACTTTACCAGTTGTTGATCGAGCAGGACGCTAGTTAACTGGTGGTTTAACAGCTGCGTTTGCACTTCTTCTGTTTTTGTAATTTCTATTTTCCTCATATTTCTTCGAGTGATTAGTTCTCTGAATATTTGGAGTTGTAAAAATTTGAGATGATATAAATGTGGATGAATTAATAAAGTTTGATGATCCATGCAATGAAATTTATATCTTTATTGTTGTTTGATTTTTGTTACGGTTCTTCCTATTTTCTTGATCTAGTAGTAGTTTTGAATTAACTATCTTTTCTTCTAAGTCGGTCATTTTTTTTAAGAAAAAAAAATTACCATAGGAACACCACGCATAATCAAAGACAGTTCCATTGATAGTATGATACCACCTCAAAGGCTTACACGGTTACACCCGGTTCCCATTAAATTCGCATCCCCTGAGATATCTCATATTTTGCGTGACTTATTGGAAAATCTCAACTGTTCAGATACGTTCTGCACGAATCTCAAAACTCAAATAATATTGGCCCCTGCGCTATCCCCGAATAGGCACCGGACACGTGGGTCACGCAAAATATGAGATATCTCAGAGGATATGCACTCGTTCCCATTTCGGTGGGAGGTATGAAAAAAATAAAGTAATAAACTCAAGTAGCAGCCAAGATTCCCGTTTTGAGTGTGAGGGAAACATAGAGAGCTAACAAACAAGTACATCCGTCAGTACCAGTGCGGTACACACAAGCGGAGCTACATGGGCTCACTCCGTGTTTACTACATGTACATCTGTACCAGTGCGGTACCGGTGTATTATCTAAAAGCTCATCAAAATTTAAAACTATTGTTCAACAAGCTAACATTTTTTAATTCAGTGTTTACTACATGGCGAAATAAATTATCATTCTTAAAAAAAAATGGATCCAAATAATTATTAAAAACAGTATAATTTTAATATATACAAACTACAAAGTACAAAACAGCCTAATCTCTTCAAATTTTACACGGAGAAGCTTGGTCCATTATCTGGTTTGAGTTATCGTACTTGTTTCTACATAAAATTACTCTCATTAGCCGCTTACGCAATAGGTGGAGGGGATTAACCGACGGCACGTCAGCAGTAAGGTTGTCCTGCTGGATATCCTGAAAAAGGAAAATGATCTAATTAATTTACGCAAAAGAAGAACTGAGAATTGGAGAATAGGATTCAAGAAACAAATTGGTTGGTTTTATTAAAAAAACAAAGGGAAATAAATTGGTCAGATAACCATGCTATGTACTGGTATTGTGGTACTCTGTTTCCACCCATTTGATTTCGACCACTTCTTGGAACAAATTTCTCCTATAATATTCTTGATATTTTGGTTATATGAATTTCACATTGGAGAATAGGATTCAAGAAACAAATTGGTTGGTTTTATTAAAAAAACAAAGGGAAATAAATTGGTCAGATAACCATGCTATGTACTGGTAATGTGGTACTCTGTCTCCACCAATTCGATTTCGACCACTTCTTGGAACAAATTTCTCCTATTAATATTCTTGATATTTTGGTATATATGGATTTCACATTGGAGAATAGGATTCAAGAAACAAATTGGTTGGTTTTATTAAAAAAACAAAGGGAAATAAATTGGTCAGATAACCATGCTATGTACTGGTAATGTGGTACTCTGTCTCCACCAATTCGATTTCGACCACTTCTTGGAACAAATTTCTCCTATAATATTCTTGATATTTTGGTATATATGGATTTCACAAATTGCACAAAATATGAATGCCAGTTGGGAATAAACTGAGGCCTATCGAGTACTCTACCAGTCCGAGTTCAACCACTTATTGGCTTAATCTATTTTGTTCTTGGTCTCTTGATGCCAATTAAAAAATGTAAACGGAAATTAGTTTGAGTAAACCAATTAAAACACAACTCACCATAGAGGGGAGACAGTCTGAAATTCTACTGCTGAACCGGCGGGCATTACAGCGAATGAGGCACGGTCCTGATGTGGGTCCCACAGAGAAACAGGGCCCACTGATCTCCTCCTTTCTTGTGCTCTCCAGCTTAATTTTCATATGAACGAGCAAAATCCAAATTAAACATACAATCATATAATTATTAAAAATATTCGCAAAAAAAGAAAGAAAAGGCTCTAAATGGTGTACTGCAGAGGTGAAATTGGTCTTTACCAGAGAGCTATAACGGCGTGCATTGCTGCGGGTGAGGCAGGCTGTGCGGCCCCTTAGAAGGCAGCATTCTCTCTTAGTTTCTTTCATAAACTGTATCAAAAAAAAAAAATTGGAACCAAATCAATCTACCCAATTTAATACAAAGTTATTAATTATAATAGTATCTTATAATAATCTAACATTGCACACAGAAAGTAACTTTTTTTAACTGTTATTTTCATTTTTAACTTTGTTTTTTATGGGGTGTAATAACTGTTAAAGAGCTTTTAGAAATTTCAATCTAATGACATAAAAATAATATAGAAAGAATGAAAAGTACCTTGTGCTGCTTAGTTGCTTGCTCTGAAATTTCAACATTCTTTTAATTTCATTCCCCATTTTATATACTAAACCGCAAGATTATAAACGAATAAAGCACACATATCTCTTTAAAGTTAGGAATTTACTTAAAATAGATTTAAGTTAGAAAGTTATTTAGAACTCTTATTTTAAATTAGCACAGATTGACCAAAAAAAGTGAGAAGGTATTATTATAATTACTTTCTGTCAGCACATTATTCCTATAATTAATAGATGTGCACATTATTCCTATAATAGCTCTATCTAAAGTTATCTAAATTTTATTTTATATATTATCAGAAGTTATAGGTAATTACCAAGTTCAATTCAAGGGGATTTTAGATACGGATATAATTAGACAATTAACCTTAGTATTATTAGAGCTATAAATTGTACTTTTAAAAGAAAAAAAAAATGAGAAATGAACTATAAGAAGACATACCTAATATTGAAATTTGAGAGAATTTTTTTAGTCCAAATACCTGTTTTGCCCCTCCACTTTCTCTCCCTTGGAGTCTACATTGAAAATATTTTGGTTAAACAAATAATGAAAAGTTTGTCCTAGTGGCTAGGAGTGTTCATCGGGTCCGGTTTAATTCAAATTAAACGGTTTGATTTTTTCGGTTAAAAGGATCGGTATGGTTCCATTTTTAAGACCAGTTAAATAGATCAGTTCGGTTCGATTTAATTTTTTAAACCGGTTAGACCGAATCGATCGAAATTTTTTAACCCGTTCCTCATCTGAACCAAACATTTAAAAATATTCAAAAATTACAACATAATGTATATTGCTTGTTCGGTTTAAAACCGGTTTTGAACGAACCAAACAATTTTTTTAATCCATCTTAAAAAAATAAATAAATAAAAGGTTTATTTTTATGATTAATCTTCCTATTTTGATTCAACCGAACAAAACCAAAAGTTAGTTCACTTAATTCATTTCATAAGTTTATTTCGGTGAATTCGGTTGTATTTTGAAAATAAAAAAAATAATTTGTCTGTTTTATGTCAGTTTTAACCGAACCGAACGATGAACACCCCTACTAGTGACAAGCATTTTTTTCCTAAGCTGTATAATTTATAAAATATTGACCGAACCTTACTACATGGGATAGCAGTCTATGAAAATCGCTAATCCAATCTACAATATGATACATAATACTGCTACATAAGAGCTGTAATTACTGTGTTTTTTTTTTTTTGTATCTTTGCTTTTGGAGTTCGAAAATGCTACAACGCCGCCATAGATTAGTCCATGATAAAACACTGGTAATAAAATACTTTAGTGAAGATTTAAATGCTTTAAGACATAAGTTGCTTTAAGGTAGAAGAAAATAAAAGCATTTTTATAGATGTTTTTGTACATTTATTGGTGATACAAATACTTTAGTGAATAAATTTTTGAGGTGGTTTATAAGTGAAAGAACGTGAAACAGTAGCAGCATAATTAGCGCTTTAAACTTTAAACATCAAAATTTATAATTTTTGACACATTTTATTTTTACTACTATACTTGCTAATATGGTATACGAGAACAAATTTTTTTTTTTATCCATCACTACTTTATCTATTTTATAAAATGCTATTATTTCAAAGTAATTTAATTCCTATTTTAATTTTATCTCACTTTTTATGGTATTACGTTATTTGGATTTTAAATATATGGATTATGTAGTTGAGTTTAATATTACAATTTATGTATAATTGCTAGGACTTTATGGTTTACAATAAGTATTTATTGGAAAAAAAAAATGGATGCAACTAACACCATGTTTGGATGGAGAGTAGAGGAAGGGAGAGAATGGAAAGAAAAGAATAACATTTCTCGAATCGTGTTTGGTTGACAAAATTATGTCGGAGGTGAAGGATACAGAAGGTGAAAGGTTTAACCTTGCATGATTATAATTAATAGAATCAATTTTCCTTCCAATTTGGGATGTAACAGATGGAAAGAAATTTTATTGCAAATATTTTCAGAAAAAATGACACAAATGTCCAACTCTATATCTTACTTATATAATTCGCATTCAAGTTTCTATCACAAATCTACAACACTCATTGAATGTCTCATTAACCTTCTAAATTTTAATTAACCAAATAAAAATAAGACGGAAAAGAAACTTAAATTTGCTTTCCTTCACTAATTATCAAAACATGATGAGGTTAAATATGTTAATCTTCTTTTCTATTCCATTTCATTCCCTTCTATTATTCACTTCCCTTCCCTTCGTCTACTCTCCATCCAAACAAGATGAGAGAATGTAGAAGGGAGATTAATTAACTTCCTTTATTAGCTTTTTTTTTATTAATTGAATTAGTGGGTTAGATACAAGAGAGAAAGTGGAAAGGCAAAACAGGTATTTGGAGTAAAAGGGTTTTCTCATCTCATCGCTCAATATTAAATTTCTTGCCTCAAGATAGCAGCTTCCTTTTCATAATTACAATAATAGACAAGGAAACAAAAATAAATAAAGATAGAATTATTCAAGCAGCTTTAATTCTCCATTTGTTTGGCCAATGACATTATTTTTTTTTAGAGAAAAATGAAGGTCAAACCTTCAAGTTCTATTAATAGAACATCAGAGGTGTCATGATTTTACAAAAGATTACCAAAGCAATAAAAGAAATTATTTAAAACGTAAGAAAATAAATTTGGAAAAGTTACATAAAACATAAAATGGAACCGGCCATTGAAGCAGTTTTGTCATAAACTGAAAAAAAAAACCTTCAATCTCTTAAATCTTGATCCTTTGGCCTTGAAAAGTCAGGCTAGGCCATCTGAAACCAACTTTAGTATTCTGCACTGACTTCTCTTGCCAGTATTCTCGCCTCTTTGTTTTCTTCTCTGAAAATTCTCCTGCATCTCTCTCTCCATATTACAAAACAAATAACAACATGTAACCTTCTTGCATTTGAGTGTACCGAATGAACAATATTATCCTGGAAATGTGTGAGCACAAATTGTATTAGAACTGCATCTGTCAGCTCTATCATCACATGTTATAAACTCTTACCAAGTAAAAACGTAAAAACATAAGAGAACACATTTTGATAAGCTGTCAATTTAATGAATTTAAAATGATAGCTTGACAAAACTTTGATCTTGACCCTTCAACAAATCCAATCTATATCTCTGTTCGTTAGTGAAATACTATATTTTGGAAGTTTACTTTCAATTTTGATCATGCTGAAACATATATAGATTTAGAGTTGGTTAGACCGAAATCAGTAGTTTATCTTCATAAAACGGATCCAAAATTTTCGTCAGAATAGGACAAGAAAGTAGCAACGATAAGTGGAAGAAGCGATCTGGGAAGGTGTTCGTTGCTTTTTTTTTCTTCTCTGGATATCAGAGGAGCAGTTGCAGTTGCAGAGGAGCAACCGAACAGTGGAGGTGGAAGGAGCAGTTACCCACTATTTTTTTTTTCTTTGAGAAGCGAAGGAGCAAAGTTTTTTTGTTTTTCGTTTTTTTTCTTTGCGTTGACTGATCACTAGAGAACTCAGAGCATCTACGTCCCAACAACTCAAATGAGTTTCTAAATAACTGTTAACCAATTTTTAGAAATTAAGATCTCTAAAGTTTCTAACTCTCACATTCTTGAAATTAATTTTAGAATTTCTATTAAGCCACGTCAGCAACAAATTAAAAAGGAGAAATAATTTTAGCCAATTACTTGGTCAGCATGGAGTTTATAAACAGTTTCTTAATAAGAAACTTTACTACATAGTTTTCAAATAAGAAACTCTCTCACATCTTTGAAACTGAATTAGAAACTGCCACGTCAGATTAGAAACTCTAATATTACCAGAGATGTAAACGCTCTCAACGAGCGGATTTTTCAATAAAATAAAATAAAAGACAGAACAGCGGTGGGGCGAAGTAGAGAACTCAGTGAAATTTTTTTAAAATCCACGCAATCAGTGTGGACTGCGCACAAGACCCGCTCAACAAAAGAAGAAAAATTGGGTTATGGGTTGCTGAAAATTATGGGCTTTCAACCATGGTTCTAAAATTGAAATTGTATGAATCGGAATTTGATAAAATAGTGAGAATAGGCTGAATCGAATCGGAAACTTGGATTTATTTTATGATTTATGATCGATTTCGTTGAGTAACCACATGAAATTTGCTCAGGCATGTAGCTTGGGTAAAAATCAGACAATTTTGGTCTGACTCGACCAAGTCATTTTGGAATCGGTTGATTTCGAAACCATGTTGTTAACATGGTAGGGTATTTAAGTTTCTAGGGTGGGGCAAGAGTTCAAATCCAGTACATGTAAACTATTTATTAAAATATAGAATATAGTAGTTGCCTACCCTGACATAACATGGGTTCGCCCCTGTTTTATCTCCTTTTGTAAGATTTTGAGTAGTTTTGTCAGATATCACTAAATTTGATTGTTTGTTACGAATTTGGTCATTCAATTTTAATTTGTTTCTTATCTTTTTGAGAAAAATTGAGGATCAAGCTACCCCGCTAAGTTAATATTCACAAGGATCTTCATCCGAGTTTCAAACTTGTAACCTTCTACACAAAAGATATTGCTTTTGCTATTAGATCAAAAGTTGATTACCTAATGTGTGGCATTTTTAAGTACTTTTATTTTTCACTCCACTAATTTAATTTTGTCGGCCTTAAATTTACTCTTCTTATTTTTGTTTGCATATCCTTCTTACATTTTTCTATGATCCATATATATAGATAGTCCCTCCATGACATGTAAAGTAAATTCAATTTGTTTTTTTATCCAAATTTGAATATTTCTCTTTAAACATTTTATTCAATTTGTCATAAGTAAAACAAAAACGTTCAAGTCTTCATATCATAAATAGGCCACACATGGGAATGTTTCGGTGCTTCATTATTGAAAAGGCATCACCGATAGACTTCTTCAATTTGGGACAAAATTAGGGTTTAGGAGAAAAAAGGAAGATACAAAGGAATTAAATATAGTAGGCAAAATTGAGCTGGAGCTGGAGCTGGAGCCACCATTGTAAAAGGCTGAGGAGATTTGGTGGATGAGAAATAGTCATGTTCCGAAACAGTTACACATGTTATTAAACATGATGAGTTGGAATGTATGTCATATTTTGTTAGTTTTTTAAACAGAAATAACGAGAATGACTTGATCGAAATAAACAGAAATAAAATGCCTGCTAATTCAAATTTGCATTTGTGCAAGCAGGCATGGAAGCAAATTTTGCATAAACTACACAATTTCACTGATAGATTTGAACAAGCAACGAACAAGCAAGCAATCAAACATGCATAAACTACATAAAATAACTATTACAGAACTTGCAAGTAGAATATATAGCAGTCATACATAAACACTGCACACATAACACCACACTCGGCGAGATAAGAGGTCCATCACAACGAACTCTCATACGCACACGGACAAACATAAACACAACACCAAACCATGATCACACTGCCCTACCGAGCCATTATTTTTCATATATAATATTAATATACTATTCTATTATATCTTAGTATACTACAGCAGGCAGCAAGCGTGTCACTCGGCCTTCTCTCCAGCAATGAGGTCCATAACAACACGCTTAATGCTCCCGCCATTCTTCACCAGTAGCTTCTTGTTCATCTCTTTGTTATTAAACCCCTACAGCCATATATATTCCATAATAGTCAAATGAGTTGTCACCATGCATCTATAAAAATAGAAATAACACTATTTCAGTGGTCTGGCATCATTCACCATTTCCTTCAGATCCTCAAGGAGTGGGTCCCACTCGGATATGCCACACAGATCATCCACAGACTGCTCCAGGTCATACTTGTTCAGCCTGAGAACTTCCTTGTTCAAATCAATCTGCTTGAAACCCATCTTCTCAAGCTCCTTCAGCAGCACATCCTCGTTGTTGTACTCTGGCACTTCCAGCACTGGCACAGAGGGGCCAGCACAAGCTACGGCTGATGGGGTTGGAGTTGGAGTTGGAGTTGGAGAGAGATCAATGAGAGGATGGGAAACTGGAGGACGAACAGAAGGGTCGGGCCCATTCGCAGTAGTCTCAGGATCAATAACAGGAACTTGGGTTTCATTGATTGTGGGCCCATTTACACTTGGTTCGGATGTATCTTGGACTTCAGTCATTTCCACATCTGTGCCATTTTCTGGCAGCAGGTTCAGATTTATGGCAGACTTGGTATCTTGCTCGGAGTTGTCAGGCTGTTCCACCTGCTCACCCATCAAAGCGAAAGATTTTTCAGACATTACAAACATGGAACACATTAAATAATTATTTTTTTAGATTGCAAAAGGCAAAAATGAGAAGATATATACCTGGAAAAGAACCCAAACTCTTTGACCAAACTTATGTCCAGAAGGAGAAACAAGCCTCCAGTATGAAAGATACCTACCAGCTCTCCCCGGTGAACAGAAGTCAACAGCAATGTCAATCTCTTCATCAAGCGGTAATCCATTCACAGGAATCTACAATTGTAGCATTAAAAAAGTCAACTAAAGCTTCTCCTAGCTCCAAATCAACTGAAACTTGAGAAAACAAATTTACCTCAAGCTGAAAAGAGATCCGTGTAGTGAGTTGGTCACCACCAACCCAGACGAGACGAGTACCAAAAGGCCAAAACGAGGAACCATTATTTCGCATCCGCCATATTTTTGTGAATGGGGTTGAAGGTGCCATAAGTGTTCCATCTGGGATTGTTATGTCTTGAATGAAACGACTCTCAAGCTTTGAGCGCATCTTTGGGCCCCTCACTGGACAATGCAGGGGAGGGATGCTGAACTTTGAATGCTGAAATTAATAGGAAAATAATTGTCACCGACAATGTAACATGAACAAAAACATGGTATCTTTGTACTTTGAGTATTGAAAATATGAGATGTAGAACAAGAGGATTACTGTCTTGAAATCCCTGGTCATCCGAGGTACAGGCATGTCAATTTTGGTATACTCAGCCTCCTTGCCAAAGCATGCAAAACATGCGGCACACAAATCATAGTCATCTTTACTGTAAAAGAAGATCAATGTTAATAGCAGATTATAGAGCAATGAGACTGCCACATAGCACCACTTTAAGAAACAATATGAAAAAATATAAAATAAAATAAACTAGAGGTCTAGAAGCTTACACAATGGACTTGTAACGTGGTCCAACAATTGGTGTCACATCACAAGCATCACATACAATCCCCTTGTGGCATGCCTGGAACATGCTATCATACCCATCTGCCTTCCTGTAGGGATGCCCAGCAGGAAAGAATCTGCTAGGATAAGGAGGTATGTCTGACGAGGGTGCATTCCCATTCCCATTCACACTGTTCGCGACGGAATCAGGTGCCTGAGGCCGTGGTGGTGGTGGTGGTGGTGCATTGAAAGGGAGAAATGGGGGAAATGGGAATGGGGGGTGGTGCGGGCCATGTAGCATAGGTGGCGGAGGGCGGTGCGGGCCATGTAGCATATGTGGCGGCAGTATAGGAGGTGGTCCACAAAATGGGCCTGTCTGCAAGAAAGTTGGACCATGTGGCATTGGTGGCGATGGTTCGGGTTGTGGTCCACAAAAAGAGCCTTTCTGCAAGGGACTCTGCAAAACAGCTTTCCCCTTGCGTTGCATCTCATAAGCTGTTTTTTTGTCTGCATCATTTTTATCCCCAGCCCCCTTTTCACGAGAGTTAGTATTAGTAATCCCGCTTGTACCTCCCTTGTCTGAGACATGTACCACCTTTGTTTCTTTGCTTCTAGATGCAGTTTCTTTTGTACCACTTGCTGATCTTAAGGAACTACCAGAAGGTACATTAGCTGGCTGAGTAGCTTGTGATACAGCCAGTTTTGAAAATGCATTGAGCATCTCGGTCAAAACCGGTGATTGTGAAGCTACAGCCCCTCCCAAAATATCCTCGCTGACATTGGAGAACATTCTGTTCAGGGGCTGAGGAAGAGCCCTCAGTGCTTCTTCAACTGACGAACGAATCTGATTCAGACCATCGAGAGAAGTTGGACGAATTGAGTCTGTAGCATTGGGTTTAGGTTCAGCAGCAGGAGCAGCATTAGATTGGGATCTGAGTTGAACATTTATCCTCAGTGGGTTTAACTTCTGGTTAATGGCAGCATCACGTAGGTCCTCGTCATCATCTAGCATGACAGTGTCACCATCTACATCTGTGTATGTCAGAATGAAATCAGCAGATGGGTTTAGGTTAAAAGCCAGTATGATTTTCTCGCTCAGATTGGCAATGTTGACATCCAATATGTTCCCAGTGACAGAAGCAGTGAAACGCTTGAGGGAGTCACCATACTTGACCTACAAATAAAATGTCGAAAAAAAAAGAAATTAGACATCTAAATCTGCAATCTTACACAAAACTTCAACAAGTAGACTCAAAAAGATATGTTGAAAAGTATGCATTGATTAAAAGAAGACTAAAGATAGCTATGGCAAATAAGATTGTTCGATGCATCAATATAGGTTATACTTGTAAAAAAAGGAGTAATGACTGTTACGTGATTGATCTATGTGAATGTTTTTCAGATTTTCATGAAAATTTGAATGTATACACACAAGAACAGATAGTGAATGAAAACTAATAGTAACCCCCCAACTGATAAAAATCACTGGCTTATTGTGCTATTACAAAGGAGATCACTCAGCAGTCAAACTTGGTTATTTTCAGCGCAAAGTCAATATATTCTTGAATCACAGATAAAAGGTAAATCATTAATTCTTTCCCTAGTGATGACACTTTTGTTATATAGGTGTTTTATTAGAATTTGCCAGGGTTAGAATTTGACAGAAAATCCAAAGTAACATAACAAAGATAAAAAAGTTTAATCCATCCCCACTTAATTTTTCTTTTCCTGCTCCTGTGATTTTAATCTAATCAAATTATTTCACCACAAACATTTTTCTTTTAAGTTTACCCTCTTATCAACATCTTTCAATATTCATATCCCAGACAAACCATATTAAAATGCCTGAGACAACCTAAAAGTTATAAATAGAAACCCAATACACTATAGGCTAGTTTGGGAGATTGATTAACACTTTTCACCAAGAACAGCAACAAAAGATAGAAATTGACGACAGTACACCATACTCATATCAAGCCCCAAATACCCCCATAACTTCAGAAAGTTCTCTGACATAATTCGTAGTTTAACAACAGCTCTAGAAACCTCACCGACAGAACCAACCCAAGTAGAAAACAACTAGACTGAAAGGAAAATGAAAATTTTCTTAGCTACAGAACTAGACCGCGTGTAAAACCCTAGATAATCTATAATCGGTTCCATAGGTCGAGAAAACATGGAAATCATACCTTGATCACCAAATCGTGTTGCAAATCCATCGCTGAAGGTAGCACGGAGGAAAAACAAGAGATGATCGAAGCAGCAGCGTAGCCGTGAGCCGCCGGAAGCAAAACACGAATACTATTCTAGCAAATTATTAGAGGAAAAGCAAAACAAAAATCAAGAAGTCGGGATGGGGAGAGAGAATTCGACCAGCGCGTGCGTAACCGTAAGCCGCACTTTAATTAATAGATTAAAAAGAGGGGAAATGAAATGAGAAAGGTGAGATAATTGAATTCCTCTCTTCGGTGCTTGTATTTATAGAGGGATAGGCATTGCTTCGGTGCGAAGCATTAGTTTTAATGCTAGCCTTGCGGATCAAGTCCAATGGATAATCCATAATTGTATATTTTTATTTTTAGTGATTTAATGACGTTGATACTGACAGGGGTGTTTAAACGGTTCGGTTTGTTTGGTTTTCAACCGAACCGAAAAATTTCGGTTTAAATGGTTCGTTTTTCGGTTTAAATGGATCGGTTCGGTTAAAATTTTGAATTATTTTGGTTTAAATAGATCGGTTCGATTTAGATTTTTTAAAACAGACTAAACCGAACTGACCGAATTATATTGGTTCAAGTATGATTTATATTTTGTTTGGTTCAATTATTGCTTCCTTTCTTTCATTTTAGTTTAAATATTTTAGAACATCTACATATTTTGTGTGAAATTGAACAACTTGTGTATGAACATGTATAATTGTCATTAATAATGGCACCAATAGGTTTACTTCGGTTTGAACCGAACAAACCGAAATTTACTTCAGTTTGTTCGGTTCGGTTCTTAATGAATTTATAAGTTTAATTGGTTCGGTTCGGTTTTATTTTTGAAAACCGACCGTTTGAACACCTCTGGATACTGAGACCTAAAGAAGGGGTCAATTTTTTTTTTATCTAATAATAGTCACCGACTTGTTAAATAGCTTTTATTGGCTTTCGAGGGAATTCTGAGGAAATGTCGTCATTTTAATTATAATAATATAACTTTTCTACGGATACTGTGAATTGATTCTTAATTTTTAACATAGCTATCGTCATTAACTTTCTTTTTCTTCAAGTCATCTAAAATTAGCATTTATTCATTAGAGGATGGTTCAAATGCATCGTGATTTTGTGATCTAATATGCTCAACATTTTTTATCTCTGTTTTCAAAGTCTGAACAGTCAATCCGAATTGCTCAACATGATCTTATAATAAAATATACTTGAAGACCAAATTTTATATTTTTTTTAGAATTTTTTTAAATTTTTTAGATAGATACAAAATCACTGTTTTAAGGAGATTCTGACCATCCGAAAAAGTGATATTGCACCTATTTTACGAATGTAGTGTTAGCCTATTAGTATTTTTTGTTAACTTTGTCCATCTTTTATATGATATTAACATCAAAACTAGAAAGACATTAGCCCAATAGTTGTAAACAAATTGTACGTCAATTCATTTGTGCTAAATTTAAAGGTTGTATCTAGAGGTGAAGCTACATTCAAGGAATAGGAGTCAATTGGCTCTTATTTATTTTGAAATTTTTTATACTTATACACAATTTTATATATAGGTCAAAGTAAAATGTTTATTATGTAAATTTTGTATGATTAACTCAATTTATATTTGATCTCATAACTTGACTGGTTGTACGAACTATTAGCAACCGCCTTTTAGGTGAAAATGCATTTATAGCACACGGCAAGCGTTTATTCATAGTTTAAATCTATTTGAACCACATCTCAGCTATTATAATTGAAATATGTTGAAATTTCTCATTCGTAAACAGTGTTCTTGAAATCTCTGAAATTCTGAATTCAGTCGTCCAGCTTTTTTTATGCAAGTATCTCGAAACAGTTGGTTTTTTTGTGCACAAATCTCGAAACAGCTCGACAGCTGAATTTGAAAAAGCAGGAATTTCAGGAACACTGTTCACGAATGAGAATTTCAGCAGATTCGTTTCCAAGTATTATTAACCACTTGAAAATAAATTTATTCGCTAATTTGATAAGTCAAATCAAATTTTGGGCAAAACCATATATTATTGGTATACTTGATACATGTTATATGAGTTCAGCTGTGTTTTTAGCCAATTTGTGCAATATTTTAAGCTAAACAGTCACTAAAGTTGATGGATTCTCTAAAAATATTTATCACACTCAAACATAATTTATAATGCGCCAAATCTCAAAATTAATTATTATCGAAATCTTTTGGAATTCCATTTACATCACACTATATACATGTTTTCTCAGGAGCAGATCTCAGTGTATTGATTTTAAAATTTTAGTTAAGTATATTGAAATTTAATTTAATTTTTTTTCAAAACTTTTTATATAGTCCAGCTCTTCTCAATAATAATTAAATGTTTACTTGTAGTCTAATAATTAGAACTCTCTTTTGTAGTTAAAATGTTTTGGGTTTAAATCCCACTCACCACATTGTGTCTTTTAATTTTCAGCCTCTTTATAAAAAATTTCTAGTTCCGCCTGTTTTCGAGTTTTGGTAAGTCAATGCAAATTAATTATTATTCAAATAATTATTCACAAGTTTATTCAATCAATAGCCACTTAAATGCTAAAATAAGTACGCATTTTTTTTTAGTCATTTCCCGTGATTAGATTTTTCACTTAATCTAATTAATGGGAGTCCTTATTTTCCTTTTTTGGGAGGCTCCGATGGGCTTGTACTTGGATTTAAAAAAAAGGAAAACTCTTCTGAGGCCCGTAATTCAATTCCGAGTGTATAAAATAATAGCAGGCCATCAGCCCAATAAAAGAACCTATTCGACATCCCGCGAAATGCGGCCCAACGAACCCAATTCGATTCCCTTCCCACAAAACCTCGTCTTCATCCCTCCGAACCCCGCCATTCATCCACAAAACCTCTTTCTCTTTCAGATGGAAGCTTCGTCTAAAGGGAAGAACAGACGGAGGGGGAAGAAGCGGCGAAAGGCCTCCGGTAATCAGCCGCCGGAAGCCTCAGTTGACGTCTCTGAGCAAGCGCCGTCGGCCTTGACGTCAAAGCGGAGAAATTTGGGGGCAGCAACTTCCTCCAAAGTCAACAAGCCTACTAGTTTCCTCGATAAGGTACCCAGTGAACTCAGTTTTACTTGCTTTGGTCACTTGTATTGTTCTAACTCATCTAAATGATATGGTGTCGGTTTATCTTAACCTACTGAGCTCCAAATCATAGGCATTGTCAGGTTGGGATGGATGTAGATGTAGGGATTTTGGGTAGGAATTAGCTATTTAGTATCTCTCGTTAGGAGTAAGAAATGTAGTTGGAAATTTGGTATAGTGAGGTACAATTTTTGGCCAGGGTAGGATTACTTCTGTGTCACTGTGTGTATAGGATTAGATACTTTAGAGAGAGAATTTTACTAGGAATTGTATGGCTCTCATTAATACCAAAGCTAGCACTTCTGAGTAATGAATTCTTTTTTATGGTTTTTGTACCTTCTAGTCTTTGGGTTTGAATTGCTAGTTGGCTTTTTATGTGCAAACTAACTACATGGTCTTGTTTTGCATATTATTCTCACATTTGTTAGTTTGTTCTCTTGTAATATTATTATACGTAGATGCGAGCTAGGTTATCTGGAGGACATTTCAGGATGTTAAATGAAAAACTATATACTTGCAGGTATTCATTTCCATCTGAACTGCATTTTTTTTCTTTGTAACCCAAAGCTCTTATTGGAATTGAAGTATAATTTAAAATGTTCCTGTAGAGGGATAAAGTGGAGGGATAAGAGGATAACTCTTATAGCATATGCGGGCAGTGACAAGAGTTGTCACCTTATCCCTCCATTTTATCCCTTATTGAACATGACAACAATAGGTGTATGGTGGTTGCAAGATGTTCGTGCGCAATCTAATTTTTGTTTTAAAATGAAAACTATAAAAAATCCAGTACTGTAATGGATGCCGGTACTGTAATGGATGTGTAGTATAGTCATCTCCTTTTAACACTCCTCCTGCCCCCCCAACCCAAAAACCAACCACCTTAGGAAAAAAACATAAGAAATAGAGAGGAAAACAACACAAAATTTACACACACAAGCACTGGCAGTAGTGTTTTGCTTGAAGGATTGCTAAGACCAGACAATAGTGAATTTCTTTTTCAACTTTTATCAGTCGCAATGAGGCATTTGATTACTTCAAGGAAGACCCGGAGCTATTTAGTGTGGTATGCATTGTCCTTAATTTTTATTTGTACTTTTCTTTTAAGTTGGTTGGAGAATACTTTCAGTTTTTGTATATCATGCACTTTGCACTGACTCCGTACCATCTAGTATCACACAGGTTACCAAGAGCAGATGTCTCGTTGGCCTGAGCAACCAGTAAACATCATCATAACATGGTTAAAAAGCCGCAATCCTTCCTTGACTGTAGCTGATTTTGGCTGTGGTTAGGAATTCTTTTTATCATTTATTGATTTACTTCCATCTATTTCAATGCAATATATGTTTTTAGGTGTAAAGTTCACTTATTATGTTACTGTTACCTCAACTGTGTCCATTTTAGGGGATGCTAGACTAGCAAAAAATGTGAAGAACAAGGTTTTCTCCATCGACCTGGTTTCTAATGATCCATCTGTTATTGCTTGTGACATGTCTCAGGCAAGGACTGTTTTTCAATCCATTAGTTTTAATACTTCTTGAAATCTGACTACTCACTCTCTCTTACAGTATTCTATCATGTTCTATTTTATTTAAAATTCTTTTACAGACCCCACTGGAGTCTTCGAGTGTTGATGTAGCTGTTTTTTGTTTGTCACTGATGGGAACCAATTACCCTAGTTACATAACTGAAGCTACTAGGGTTCTGAAACCAGGGTATGTTACAATAGTTTTACTATTCCGAGTGAGGTAAATTTTTGTTGGGTAATGTTTTGGTCCGTGCTTTAAATTATTTTATATGCAGTGGTTGGCTTCTGATAGCTGAAGTGAAGAGTAGGTTTGATCCAAATAATGGAGGGGCCGACCCAGTTGAATTTTCTGAGGCTGTCAAAGATCTTGGTTTTTCTCTTGTTTCTCAGGTTTGCTTCTCTGGAATAGTAATATATTACTTCCAAGTGTCGTTATTTCTTGTTGCAACTTCTTTAATCTGACAAATTTTATTTTGTAGGACATGAAAAACAAAATGTTTATTCTATTTTACTTCAGAAAGAAGGTTCTTAAACACTTCTTTATTTGTCATTTGTTATGGCCTTACAGTTTTAAACTTTTTATTAACAATTTGACTGAATTTTCATTTTAACAGCAGTACTTTGTGACCTTTGCAGGAAAGATCGGCGTCAGCTAGAAATATTAATTGGCCAGAGCTGAAAGCATGCATCTATAAAAGACGCTAATAATTTATTTGTTATTGCATGGAATCCCTGTTCTTTATTTCTCTGTTTGTTGCAGGAATTTGAATTGTATGGATATTACTTAATAGTTCTCTGGAAGTTTGTAAATCATGTTAGACAGCTCAATGTACTTTATAGTACTACCTTTGTCTTGATGTTGTTCTAACTTGTAAGCCATATTTAGTCGTATCTCAAATTTACCGTTTCCAGTATTTAATTGGTCGTATCGGTTTAAATCTTTGTGTAGTCTTTTGTGGTACTGAGATGTGAACAAATTATTCTCATGCATTGTATCAAAGCCGTGGACGAAGAACATGCCGTGCAAAATGTTTTTTATTTATTTTTATTTTTATCTGAAATTTTCAAAATTTCTGCTTTTTATCTTGTTGTTAGAGTGGAAAAAATGTAATGTGCCGTGCTGTGCCGTGACTAACACTCCGTGATTTTTGTCTCGTGCCGTGCCGTGTCATGACCAAGTTAATTTTTCACGTGCCGTGCCGTACTGTGATTAAAATGTCAATGGGTGGTTACGCTGTACTTAACTTGCCGTGATCATATGTGACTCACGTGACCATTTAATCATAATTTAGGTTAGTTTATTAAAGAGTCACTATTAAATCAATAATTACACGTGACTTGCGTGACTACGTGCCGTGCCGTGACTAAATCTTTCACATGCCGTGCTAAAGTTTTAAAAGATGAACACGGCACACGAATGGTTACGGCACAGGACACGTGAGTCACGGTACGTAACTGACACGTGTGCTGTGCCGTAATCGTGCCGTTCCGTGATGGAGCTGGCTCCGCCGTGACATTTTTCCCACTTCTTCTTGTCATCTTTTACGCTGTCTTTCTTGGAAACAGATCATTAATTTCTTTATTTTTGTTAGTCACATTATAGTGAATTGTAAACGTGTCGTATTGGGCTGTACAGAAATTCTCTAAAATAAACACAACACCTGTAAAAACACAGCAAGATCACTGACTTGACACAGTACGTCTAACCCACACAGCTTGTTGCAGTGAAATAGCAACAAACAAATCAAAGGTTGTATCGTTCGAAACTCCAGCGTATACTTGATTAAGATAAAAAAAAAAAGAAAAAAAAAAGAGGAAGTCAATTTTATATTTCTGAGTCTAATAATGCCCTGATTATGAGGACCTTTCTGATACTTTTTTAGTACTTTTTTTTGGCAACAAAAATATAGGCTGGGAAAAAAGGAACCAAAGAGTAAATAATTGCTTCATACCTGCATTTTGGTTTTATATTATAGGAAATTTCCTGCCAGCCTAAACAATTAGAACAATTCCAATCATGAATTTGCACATTTTTAGTACATAATTTTTGATGATATCTTGAAGTTCATATTATCACAAAATTATTCAATCGTCAAGGATAGTAACGAATTTAAGTTAATTAGATCTCATCTTAGTTGGAGTGTTGGACCAATAAATACTGAAACTGGAAATTATAATATTAGAGTTTTTTTTAGTGTCCTCTAGTTCGAAAATGCAAAAATAAATAGATAGAAAGAAGAGGAAAAAAAAACATATGCACAAGACAAATAAAAAATTAGGATTGTATCAAACTATGTTTTTAGTCAAAATAAAAAAAATAAAAAAAATTAGGATTCGATTTATTCTCTAAACAAAATTAGAGAGCATAAAAAGATTTTTTGTACTAAGTGTATATAATATGCAGTAAGATAGCTTTTTTCTACAAACGAAAATGTTGTATTTAATTATTGAACGAATAAATTTAATTTAGTGTTTTGTTAAATATTAATATTTGATTAGAATACTGTAAAAGAAAATTTGAGGTTTAGAATTGTATATGCAAATATCTAGCAGAAGATTATTTTAGAAAGTTAGTTAAATATCTAAATCTAGAGTATTTTTGAAAAATATATTGATACTCTAGAAAAATAATATATATAGGAAAATAATAAGGATGGGAAGAAAAAAATATGTAAATATTCTGTGTGCGAGGTGTTCTGGAACTGAGATGTTTTTAGAAGCATAGTGACAATATATGTGAATAATTCGCATTTTATTCATTTTTTTTTACATTTCTGAAACCAAACTCCAAATAAAAAGCAAAAAAACGTATAATACGTTTTATTCGCAAATAAAATGCGAATCACGAATTATTTGCGAAAAAAACGTGAATTTTTTTTTTAAAAAAAGAAATTTTTGGATATCTGAATGATATCCGAATCATTTACCAAATCATTCTCGAATTATACCTGAATGATATCCGAATCACGAATTTTTGAACCCGCCGAACAGGATCCAAACTATTCATTTGTAGTATAAATAAAAGTAATATATAGTTTGAGATGTACGTAACAAACCAAGAAGAAAATTAAACAACCTTTCGAGAACAATCTTGTTTCTTTCCTTCGTTTACTAAGTCAAAGTGTCAAACTCCATATTAATAAAAAAATTGAAGAGTAAGCTTGGGCAACAAGAATTAAGAAAGGCACGGACAAGCAGGGTGAGGGTTTTAAGCTTGGCTGTCATTTCTCGGGTGCTGCAAAGTGGGAGACCATAAAGGACAAATCATAGTCACTGCTTTCCAAATGTTTTCTCCATTTTAACGTATGGAGCCTTAACAGTTAAGGGTCAACGATCGCTCTAACAGCATACATTTTTTACAATGGAGGCGTTGGAAATGGAGACGATGACGATCTCATGGAGCTAGCGACTCCGAACTCTTGGTCCAAATCAGCTTTTCCAACGCGGACCCTGGCTTACTCCTTCAGTGGCCCCTACGAATTCGGATCCAGTGAAGTAACCTAACTTTTGGGTTTTAGATCGGGACCGTCCGATTCGAATCCACGAAAATCCATCCGCGAAGTTAGCGCACACATCCCGACGACGAATTCGAATGCTGAGACGATCCCGAGCGACGAATTCGAATCGGACGGTCTCGATCCCAAAACCCAAAGATTGGTTACTTTAGCTGATCCGGACTACCTACATAGCCCCCAAGCGGGACCCACCAAACCCGATACTCTCTTTCCTCGAGGCCCATTTTCCCGCCTATATAAGATAACTTAGTTCAGTGGAGAAAGGGAAAGGGACCCGAAAGGCTCGTAATGACTCCGTTAACTATTTATAAGAGCTTGTAGGTTCACACTAGCGGGCTGCTGCTGCTCAACTCGTCTGAGGTGCTACTCTGATTATCGCTTCAAGCGGCTCCGGAGCAATGGCAAGGTACTGATTTTGAAGTTTCGACGCGTATCGATTGTGACATCTACTCTTTCCATTTGGGGACAACTTGATTTTGGGATCGATTTGGTCACTGGTCGGTTTTGTTAGACTGCAGTGTGGTTGATTTTCTCTATTATTGTCGATGCTTTGAGTTTGCTCGGATTATAAAGATAACAGAGCTTCTCTTTATCGCGAAGGAAAGGGAAAGGGAAAGAAAAAGCCAATACAAACAGCACTGCTCTCTGTTATTCTGGGGGCTTAGGGCCTAAGCTGGAATTGGTTTCGGGTTTATTAGCTGCGAATTTAAGGAAAAATATATTTATTTTGGTCATGTGATTACCTATTACTAAATGTGGTCGAACTTTTTTTATCACTGGAGTTTTGCAAAAAAAAAAAAAAAAAAAATTGATTTTTATGGTAACAACCTTCTTAATGTTATACTGGTGTAGGGGTTTAGGGTTTTGGTCAATGATTGAACTGAATGTCACAGAAGTTTATTGTCATTTATATGAGTACTTTTGGTCCAATGCTAAGGAAATTAAATTCTTTGCATTTTGATCAATTATTCTTGTTTGCTAGTGGGGTTTAAACATGAGATAATTAATTCTGCTAGAAGATGTTTATTATGTACCAGTTTAGGGATTGGCATTTATCAATCGTCACATCAGACATACCTTTTTAATGTAATAATTTGATTAGTCCATTTACCATCTCAAACTGGTTTATATTTGCTAATGAGATTTATTAGCATGTAATGTATTTGAGTCTTCCCTTATTTGGGATTATGTTCAAAGAAGGAAGCTTTTGGTAGTGCAGAAGTTTTCATAACAATGATTCTAGACAATTATTTCTACAGAGGACATAAATAGAAAATTTAATTCATGGTTTTGCTGCATTGAAATTGAAGTTTATTGAATTTAACACTGTCAAATATTTTCATTATGTTTGGACATCGCAGCTTAAATATTTGCATTACAACCCATATATGTGGTTTATTTATTACTAATAATACCTGAGGTTTGTTACAAAGGGACTTGAGACTGGTGCATAGTAACGTCGAATGAGTAATTATCTTTAGGGCTCGAGTACAGGGGTACCTCCAAGAGGAAAAATATTTCCTATCACTGAGAGAAACTTGATTTGTTGGAACTTTGGTGCATAATGATATTTTTGGTAATAGTGCTTCAAAGAAAGATAATTTGGGTAGTCTACCATTTTTCGTTGCAAATATAGTAATTCATATTCTCCTACAACATACAATTTAATAAAATTATGAATGGCTGATTATTTAGGATTTCCTTTTTGTCAAAATTTGTATCAATTAAGCAATAACTCACTGACCTTTTTCCCTTCTATTGCAGAGCATGGCTTGTCACTAGCAGAGGAATTGCAAAGAAGATAAAACAAACTGCTCAATTTTCAAGCAAACAAATAATTGAACTGAGTGAAGAAGCAAAACGGGAATGCCCCAACTGTAATCATGTGATCGATAATACTGATGTAAGGTTTTGTAACAATCTAATGCACTTCTCTGCTATTTTTATATAATTGATTTAGCACCAGTTGGTGCATGTAGGTTCCAGGCTTCCAGCCATGACCGATCCCAAATTTTGGCTTGGATTACAATTTGAGTTAGACTTCCATTGAGTTTTGGATGAAGCAAAACAAAAAACAAAGTACGCAATATTATAAACTACTGGAATTATAAGAAAAATGAAATGGTGTACTGTACTATTATGTCGAAACCCTAACATACTAGTGTGATATGGTAGCCGCAAAACTTTGTCATATAGCTTGTCTGTCCTACTTACAATTACTAAGTGCATAACTGTTTAAAAAAAAGTTTGTTGAATTCAAGCCTTGTTTATGTCAGTAATCGCATTTTTAATTATCTTATCGTTTCTTTATATTTAGGTAAACATAGAATGGCCAGGCCTCCCGGCTGGTGTCAAGTTTGACCCATCTGATCTTGAATTGATCAAGCACCTTGAAGGTAAAGTGGGTATGGGTAACTCAAAGCCCCATATGTTCATCGATGTGTTCATTACAACTGTTGAGGAGGAGCAAGGTATTTGCTACACGCACCCTGAAAATCTCCCAGGTAATGATGCATAATGCTTGTTTTGTGCCTTTGTTAGCTAAATAAAATGTGCATTTTACTCATTTTCTTTTGTTCTCAGGCATCAAGAAGGATGGAAACTGTGCTCATTTTTTTCATAAGATCTCTAATGCTTGTGCCAGTGGACCCCGCAAGCGCCGAAAAATCAACACTGAGGACAGCAGTAGCATCTCTGTTGACAGCAGTAGCATCTCTGTTGAGCATGTTAGGTGAGTTGCACAATAGTTTCTCTAAAAGCTTAAGCTAATAGATGGAAGCTGGTTTTAATATTATGTGTTCATAACAACCTTTCCCTGCATGTAATAGAAGTCAATATCTATCTAAATCAGTCTCTCCTTCTCCAATATAATCTTAATCTATCAAAATGTCTTGCGCTCATAGAACAAGTAACTAAATGGTTATATTGATTTACATTGTATTTTTTAAAGGAAAATTTCACTTTTTATTAGGTGGACAAGACTGCGAAGACAACCAATTATTGACAATAGCATTCAGAAAGGCTTGAAGAAAATCTACCAAAATCTCTTAACACTTACGCTCAAAGAAAAACAAACCTAGATGTTTAAATTAATTTGCATTGTATTTTTTAAAGGCAAATTTCATTGTTTACTAGGTGGCACAAGACCGGGAAGACAAAACCAATTATTGAGAATGGCATTCAGAAAGGCTGGAAGAAAATAATGGTTTTGTACAAGTGCGCACAAAGGGGGTGCAGGCCTGATAAGGCCAATTGGGTGATGCATCAGTACCATTTGGGTACAGAAGAGGAAGAGGAAGAGAAAAATGGCCAGATGGTGGTTTCAAAGATTTTTTATCAACTGGGCAAAGAAAAAGAGAAGTTTGAATCGGAATCTGTGGAGGGTGAGCATGACAATATAACTGTGCATGCAACTACTGTGAGTCCCAGGACACCCATGCCAAAGGCTCCCCAGCCGCCACATCAGAAGAAAAGTAGCCAAGTTGAGCTACCAGTGCAGAATGTGGAACCAGTGGTTGGTCAGGTATGATGTTTATTATAGCATTTTATGTCTTATTCTTTTTCCGGGCCATTGTCAATTTAATTTTAGCAATGTTTGCATCCAAATGAGTAATATTCTTGACAAGTAAGAGTGATTCGAGAAACCAATGTCTCCTGTTTGAATACAGAAATGTAAAATGTTCAAGTTAATACAATATCATTAACATAGCTCCAGACCTTAATCTTGGAAGCTGAACTAAACACTATACACCATCTAGATAAATCTAAAGTAAATTGTTCAAGTACTGTTATGATAATGCTGATGTATCATTGAAACAGGACATGCAGCATCAAGAAAAACCGACATCACCAGTTGTGTGTCTGAAACATGAAGGAACCTCTGTTTTGTGGGAAAATGAGTCTCAAGCTGTTGAAGAATCTGACCCAAATGAACTGGACCACTCGTTGTTGTGCCATGAAGTGCTTGATCCATTTCCCCTGGAATCTTCTCTGGATTTTGGCTTGGATGGTATTCTGGATACATATTTTGTTCAATCTGACCTTAGGTGCGGAAATCTTACCTCGCCTCCAGATCTTCACATCTCTGTAAGACAAATGCTTCCATTTTCTTATTATTTATGGTTTTACCAATAGTTTTTGTAAGTAATCCACAACTGGTAGTGCTTCTAGTTCTACTTGTGAAAATTTTCCAAACCTGTATTGTCAACCAAATACCCAGAATACCAACAATTACTGAAGAAAGATAAACAAAAGGTGATATTCAAGAAGTTAAACAGGGAAGAAGAAGCAAGTAGCCAAGGAAGATTAAAAAAAGGAAACAGAAATCAATATGCTCTAAAATCCTATTAGTAGGGGTAAGCCACCTCACTGTAGTCCACAATGATTATGTCAGTTCTTACAACATTGTAATAATTTTGCTTCTATTTCATTTTTTCTTTCCCATTTTCGAACTGTGCATCTCAGTCATAGTTGACAGATAGGTGACATGTACCATGCCCATCTACCATAATGAACCAGAATTCTGGGAATAATTCATGTATATAATTTCTTTTATTTTAATATGATGGCAGGAGTTACCATTTGGCTCTCAAGATAGCATCTCTTCCTGGTGGCAGGACCATGATTAATTTTGTACAGGTGCATGAAGCAAAACGTGAAAACAGAGACCCAGCTTTTGTGTGTTCTTTTGGGTCTTGTGGCAAGTTGTATAGGACTAATTTTGCAACCTTTATTTAGTTAGACAACTTAATTACTCTTTAAAAAATTTCTTCGTTTCATTTTTGTTTCTTTTATTAAGACTTACTGAACTAATGTCTGAAGCAGAATTAACTTGCTTTCTCTGCCATTACCAAGGACTCCAATCTTATTTGGTTGAGGCCCACTGTTTTTTTCCTGGCATGTTCTGGGCCTTTTGGGCCTCTCATTGGAGTCATATCTGGTCGATCATGATCTGGACCACTTTAGCCCAAAAAGGCCTTAAATTGGAAGGAATTAGTTCAAATGCCCGAGAATGGATATTTTGTTCCTCCTTATTTCATTCGTTAGTATTAATTAACCTTTCAAATCACAATTAAATGAGGTGCAAATGTATAAATCAACATTGGTTCATTCAATCCTTTTCAACTAGGAGTGAAAGCAACATGCAACCCATCTAGGCATTGCTTGCTAAAACAGCCCTTTGCCATCTGCTTCAATTCATTGTCCCACTCATGCACTAACCCACATCTCTCCGTGCAACAATTCACCATCAATCAGTGTCATGATCATCTTCACTAAGCGACCAAATTTCCGTGCATGGACCCATGAAATGGATACCTCCATTGAATTAACTGGAAGAAGATCCAGTGTTTGTGGCCGAGTTTCTTCTTCATAATTTTGTGCTTTAACTTTGATTACAAACAAGATGCCAACAGACATGCTTCATGTGGATCTAACTATTGTTGGCTGTTGAGGAGACCTGAAACAGCTACGAGTCGAGGCATCAAAGTCTTAATGTGTTATTATGGGTGCACGAATCGAACAAATTAAGAAGTTCTCGCTATCATAATTAATGTTATTAGATAAAGTTGATGGCCTTAAGTATGATACTGCCAATCTAACAACTTAATTTCTTAATTAGTGAGGTAAGCCAAATTAAGCAAGAGCAACACCACTAGTTAGGTAATAAATAATTTACACCGTCAGAATACACAGGAAAGAACAAAACAACCAGGTTGTTGTTCCTTCGGATGCTAACATGTAACAGACAAGTATCAATGGATATCATAAAAAGATAGAAAGGAAATACATTGCCAAATGCCAATACATACGTTGTTTTTATACATGAGGTGTATACAGATCGTAGATTTAAAGGACTTAGCTGTAAAGAGCCCACACGAGCTGTCATGTATGTATGTGTATTTTTGTGCTTTTATGAAAAGACAGTACAAATCTAGGTACTGTCGGTGTGCTTTGTGCTTGCTACTTACTGGTACCAAGAACTCTGTTTCATCTCAAACTATTAAATGTGCATAGTGTGTTGAACTTGAACATAAGTATATAACCCATATTGATATTGTTCTGCTTGCTTTTATGAAGTAATCTTGTTGTAGCTCCATACTTGCATGCTTGGAAAAAGAGAACAAACAATGAACAGTGAGTAGAGCAATCTAAGTATAAATTTGTTGTCATCTTTGTTTTAATTATTTTCATTAAGTGATGGGTCAGGGACTCAGGGGACAAGAACAATACATTGCAATGGCGCCCATATCAATTACACTCAAGTAATCTTATTCCCACTATATATCCCCATATGTATGTAAATCATTCAATCCAATAATGAGATAAATGAATGAATGAATGAATGAATATTATTTAGATCCCAGAGAAGATCCGTCGCATCACAATCTGTACTGTCACCTCATTCCTGGCCTCTATCATGCCACCTTCTGTGTGTACCCAATGCATTTCTTTCTTGCAAAAGCATATAATACAATCAATATTATGATTATTGTGCTGATTTTTTTCTTGGTAATCTGGTAAATGTCAAATTTAGTATCATCAACAGTAACCCTAAAATTCCTAAAATCTTGAATCCAGCCATTGAATTATTTCGAGATGCGTGCACAGAAAAACTAACTGTTTCGAGATGTGTGCACAGAAAAAGTTGGACGGCTAGATCTCGGATTTCAGGGATTTCAAAGTTACTGTTCATGAATCTCGGATTTCAGCTGATCTAAATCTTTGAGTTTCTTTGGGACAGATTTGG
Organism: Carex kokanica; assembly: GCA_025461125.1. Classification (NCBI taxonomy): domain Eukaryota; kingdom Viridiplantae; phylum Streptophyta; class Magnoliopsida; order Poales; family Cyperaceae; genus Carex; species Carex kokanica. Next base: position 1,526,883 of record JAJGRX010000874.1, on the reverse strand, counting down.
GACAATGTTGGGAGCAATGAATCAGTACTCTTTTTTTATCTTTTCAGTTTTGTTAAAAATCTCTTAGGTGTACTTTTTGTGCTGACAGGATGGATCTGGTATCACTTTCTTTTGATGGTTGAAATTATTGTTAATTAATTATAGCTATTTTTTTTAAAAATCAAATAGTAAATTTAGGGCAGAACTAGGGTGTTCCTAAGCTCACCAAGCCATTCCGTGAGCTCGACTCTAAAACCTATCGAATTGACTTCAAATGACATTTTCAAACCGTTAGATGTTCAATCTATATTAAAATGTGCTTGGAGACCAAATTTTACATTTTTTGTAATTTTTTTTACTATTTATTAAGATGGTTTGAAAATCGCTGTTTTCCAATGGTGCAGAATTTTAATAAAAACAGCGATTTTCAAACCTTCTTAATAAATAGTAAAAAAATTTCAAAAAATGTAAAATTTGGTCTCCAAGCACATTTTAATATAGATTGAACATCTAACGGTTTGAAAATGTCGTTTGAAGTCAATTCGATAGGTTTTAGAGTCGAGCTCACGGAGGACTTGGTGAGCTTAGGAACACCCTAGTTCTACTCGTAAATTTAAACCTCCCCTAAATTATTAAACTCAATCTACATCATATACTATTTTTCTATACATGTTTTGTAAATAACAATTCTAATGGACTGTTTTTTTTTTTTTCTGTTTTGATAAATCTGGATTCCAGTGAATTAGTGATAAATAATAAAATTAATTTAAAATTTCCTAATGGGGGAAAGAAGATATTAAATCTGCACACGTGGCCTCTGCTTGGGTTCACGTGGAGCACAAACTAAAGAATCAGTTCCTTTTATTGGTTTCTACTACTAATTTTGGCTCAAGTACTGTTACTAGGTGCTGTTTCTTTGGATTTATCATGTGCAAACTAATGATGCTACAGATCAATATACCTGATATGTACCTTGATAATTTGTTTAAAATTGGCTGAACAGTTGTCATGCTTGTTACTTTTTTCTTTATGAGAATAACTTTTGATTCAGTATATATAATAATATCCTCTTAATTTCTAAGGAGCCCAACATAACATGAAAATAGAATAACAATCTATACTTTTTTTAAGAATAACTTTGGATCCTGAATAAAGACCACACACTCAATCTCAAATTTCAATAATAGTATCAAGTTATTTTTTATTTAAGAAAATTTTGTATCATATTCTCATTAGTTAGTCTATAATTTTTTATCTTAAAAAAAATGTAAACAAAATCTTATATTCAGATATGTTAATAAATTTCCGAAAATATTTTTCCCTGGATGAAAAAGAGAAAAAACTTCTCTCTCAAATGTATATTTCAATTCTCAGATATACACTAAATCTAATAAGATAAGATGCACCTTAAAACTTGAATATACATTTTTTTTGTAAGGTTAGTGGCTACATTCCCACCTCACCTCTGAGTAGAACGCAGCTATTAGCTGAGTCCCCAGTAAAATGAAAATTTTCTAAAAACTGTGGCAACTTTGTTTATTTATTTGTTTATGAAATGGTAGCTAAAAACCAGTGTTGTAAAAAACATCCGTTTAGGCCGATTAATCGGCCGATTAGTCGTTGAAGGTGACCAAACCGTCATAGATTTTTCCGACTAATTGGCTAATTATTTTGGATTATGACCGATTATTTCCGATTATGACCGATTAATCGCTTGGCGGTACACTGTCCGTCCGACGACCGCATACCGTTATTTACAACACTGCTAAAAACTAGGCAAGATCTTACTTGTGCAAGAAGGCTATAGATAATAGATAATAGATATGTGTACAAAAAAATGAGCAGAGAAAATCAAAAGGTGAGGAAAGAGAAGGTGTTTTGTGAGGCAGTGGAGGTAGCCATCGTTGCTGCCCACAAAGGGGGCCAACCAACAAACCCTCCCCCACACCAGTGCCAACTGCCAGACTTCTCTTTTTCTGTGCTGTGCACCCAAATCCTCCACAAAAGCAATAATCACCTCTATTGCCTATTTGCTTATTTGCCTTCCTTCCTCCGCTATTTAATCATTGAAATTGATTCAAAGCTCCATCTTTCACCAGTGATGTGACCAGTTAGCTGTGATTTGATATAACAAATTATCTCAATTAAATCATGTTTGGTAATTCAATAAATAGTTTCAATTACTAGTTATGAATAGTTGAAAAATAGTGCTCTTATGTCACTCTTGGGGATTGCACCCTTCTAATACTATTCTAAATTACGATTCCAATAGCACTATTATGTGAATTTCCCAAACAACCCCTGGATCATATGATCGATCAACCAATACAGAGGCGGAGCAAGATTTTCAAACTATGGAGATCAAACGTGGATGAGAGTCAATTATACAAAACTTTTACTGAAAATGGAGGTCAATTTTACAGTATCATGATATTTTTTATCTAAATTATATAAAAAATTATACATAAATACAAACTAAAAATTAAAAAAAAAACAAATGGGGTCAATTAACCTCATTCACACAACATGCCTCCGCCTAGAGTGGGAAAAATGGCATGGCGGAGCCGGCTTCGTCACGGCATGGCACGCGTGTCAGTTACGTGCCCTAACTATTTAATACTTGTGTCGAAAGAATATAATTTCCTTGCTTTTATAATTACTTTCATTCGATTAAGATATTTTTGAAGTCCCTAATCAAACTTTGAGAGTTTGAATATTATAAAAAATGTTTCGCATAAATATTGTAAAAAATTGCTCACTTTCAATTTCAACGATTTTTTTTTCTTTTTGCATTTTTGTTTTGGTATTTTCTTTTAACTTAATGTATTGATCGGTATGTAATATGAATAAAATTTTAGTAAATAACCATGCTAAAAAAAAAAACTGAAATACTAAAATGCCGTGTAATTTTGCAATTAAGTTGAGCTATGTGACGTGCCACGTCATGGAGGTCCACAGATACTTGCCACAGAGAATCCAACTCAAATTGACATATATGAGGTTGGCAACTTGTCAGAAAAGCTAAAGAGCTCAAGTTGGGTCCCCACCAGGCGCACCAAACTTGGGATCCAGAGATTAGAGAACCATCCTAGGGAGCATAGTGACAACTTAATTGTTCGGGAAAGGTTCGGCGAGGTCAAAAATTTGTGATTCGGAAATAATTCGGATATAATTCGAGAATGATTCGGAATAATCCGGATCAGAGATCTCAATCCTACAAGGAAGCAAAAAAAAAAAAAACCAAAAAAAAAGTTCTGGGAAAAATTTGGGAATAATTCGTAAAGTTCAAGAAAAGTTTTTAAAATTCACAAATTATTCTGGTATAATTCGGTCAACCGAATAATTCGGCGTTCTGTTCGGCATCACCAAAAAAAAAACGAATTATTCGGGTATAATTCGCAAATCTTGTCACTGTGCTAGGGAGCACAAAAGATGGAGTAAAGACATGCACTCACTATTTAATTAGGCAACAAAGCAATAAATAAAATTAAATAAAATAAAAAACAAACTTTACTATCTGATCCAGATCTGTGGCAATTTATATGAATCAGAGTCCAGTTTCCAGCGCAAGTCCAATGGAGAACACATAAGCCATTTTGGGTTGGTACAAGAAAAGACATGCAATAAGTCAAGAGCTCTTGATATAAAAGTTCTTGTCTGGGGCATGAAGATGAAGGGGATTCATCCCAATTAATAATTAATATTTGGATTATCTATTTAGATTTCTGTGCCGGATCAAAGCTTCTATGTGGTCCTCTGCTCATTCTTTGATTCTTCACCGGGTGAGTAACCAAAAATAAAACAATATTTACATGAAACCAGTGTTCTAAATAGAGTACTATAGCGTTTTTGGATCCCAAACGCTACGCTATGACATCAAAATGCGCTATTTGCGCTACGGCCGCTATAGCGTTATAGCGGTCCGCTATTTGCGCTATACAATATGAGTTTTTTTTTATTTTAAGCAATTTATATGGGTTTTAAATAAAGATAAAAAAAATCTCAAACTGAAATTGAATTTGTTGCTACTTGCTACAGATAAATCAATTTGAAATTGGGAATAGAAATTGAAATTTGAATAGAAAAAAAAGTCCAAACCGAAATTAAAATTTGAATAGAAAAAAAAATAGATTATGTCATGAATCATGATGCTTAAGATATTTTTAATAGGAAAATCGATAGTTTATGATATTACTATGGATATTTTGAACCGCAATTTGGACTTTGTACGGGTTCAATATGAATATTATAATTTCTTAATTACTTTAGTGTTATTTATTGTTCTATGAGACTTTAGATAATGTTGATATTTAGTACAAATATTGAATATACGAAATGTAAAAAAAAATGCTATTTGGAATAGCTTCCGCTATAGCGACGCTATTCGCTATAGCTTTTTTTTTAGCCTTCCCGCTACGACGCTATAAACGCTATTTAGAACCTTGCATGAAACCATGAAAAAATATACTTCTCCGGATGTCAAATTCACCAAAGGCACTCCCTCGTAGGGGTGGCAACCAGCTGGCTCGTCCAAGTCACGAGCGAACTGACTTGGGATCCGAGCTGAAATTTCAGCTTGAAATCGTCATGAGCTGGATCGAGCTAGCTCGTTGGATCTGGCTGAAAGAAGAAAATCAATTATACAAACTTCTTGGACCGAGTTGGACCAATATGAACCGAGCTAGATCGAGCTAGACCGAGCTAGACAGTATAAAATACACACAAATTCATACAAATTTACAAATTGATGCCTAGCCGAGCTAGCTCGCGAACTGACGAGCGAGCTAGGCCCTAGCTAGTGGTGAGCTGGCTTGTTAACAACTCGGTTTAGTAACGAGCGAGTCAGATGCGCGTCACGATCAAGTCACAAGCTACGAGCTTTTTTGCCACCCCTACTCCCTGATTAGTTTAAGATAGTTATTAATTAGGAATTTTGAATAACTGAGAGCCAAAATTTCTAGGGTAGTTGCAAACGTATTATTCAGATTGCAAAATTATTAATTAAGAGGTTTGAATACTATTAGTCTTCTATCTGACAATTAAAATTATTTAGCGGTGGAATTTTAATAATTTTTTTATGGATAACAAATTAAATAAATCGAGACAAATTTTGATACGATGCAATTGTAATAATTTATAGGGCTCTACAATTTGATTCAAAGTAGCTATTTGCGTAGATTTGAAACATTTCCTAAAATTTACAAAAACAAGATATATATATATATATATATATATATAGAGTCCGACTAGGCTACTCCATGGAGTAAAACGACTTGGTACTCCACGCCATATCTTCATTTTCAAAGTTCAAATAGTCGATTCGAACCTTCCAACATGTTCTCCATATTGAAATGTGCTTGGAGACCAAATTTTACATTTTTTGGAATTTTTTTACTATTTATTAAGCCACTTTGAAAATCTGAAAATCCTTATGAACAGTAAAAATTTCTGGACCGCCGGATCAGTGATTTTCAAAGTGGCTTAATAAATAGTAAAAAAATTCCAAAAAATGTAAAATTTGGTCTCCAAGCACATATCAATATGGAGAACAACTTGAGCGGTTCGGATCGGTCGTTTGGATTTTCAAAATGGAAATAATGAGGCGTGGAGCACCAAGTCGTTTTACACCATGGCTTAGCTAAGCCCAGCACTATATATATATATATATATATATATATATATATGAGTAGGGCTATTGTGCTTTGCAAAGTAAAGCCATCGTTTTACTTCGGCTTACTTTTTGGATTTTCAAAGTCCAAAACATCGATCCGACCGTTCAAGTTGATCTACATATTGAAATGTGCTTGCAGACCAAATTTTACATTTTTTGGAATTTTTTTACTATTTATTAAGCCACTTTGAAAATTGCTGATCACATGGTCCAGAAAAAACAGTGCAACAAAATTCTGGACCATGTGATCAGCAATTTTCAAAGTGGCTTAATAAATAGTAAAAAAATTCCAAAAAATGTAAAATTTGGTCTGCAAGCACATGTCAATATGTAGATCAACTTGAACGGTCGGATCGAAGTTTTAGACTTTAAAAATCCAAAAAGTAAGCCGAAGTAAAACGATGGCTTTACTTTGCAAAGCACAATAGCATAATTCTATATATATATATATATATATATATATTCCCCCGACAACCCTAACCATTTGGAAACATTTTGGATTTATGTTTAACCATCCTAGTATAAGCAATTGACAATGCATGTATATATATATAGATCAACCAAATATATCATGCAAACGGATCTTTAAGAAACAAAGCTTCAGAGTGGTCCCCTTTAGGTGATTTCTCATCAGATAAAAATTGATAGATCAAATGAGAATCTATAATTATTATTATTATTATTATTAGTTTCATTTGTACATTATATATATAATAGCAAGAAGTAGGTTATTGTCTGTACTAGCTGGAATCTATGTCAGCAGAGAGCATTAATTAGTTTTCAATTTAATTTTCTCATTTGCAATTCTAGAGTTGGTTGTCAGTTTTGTCATAACTCATATGGGCTCTCAATTATGTAATGGACCTAAAGAAGTAAAGGACCACTCGCACGTGTAAGTGTTACCGTGTCAAGGGTATGTTCTATTGTGCATTACTTCTTGAGTGAGGCTATGGTACGTCGGCTAGTGTACTATGACTAGTGTACTACAGCTCAATATGAACCTAAAGGAGTAAGTAAAGGACCACTCGCACGTGTAAGAGTTACCGTGTGAAGGGTATGTTCTATTGTTCGTTACTTCTAACCTTTTTAATTTTGGGTAAACATAAAGAATATGGGCCTGTTCTGCTGCCTTTACTGTTCACGTGGGAAAAAAAAAATCACTCAGAGTGAATTTTTTTTTTCTCCACGTGAACAGTAAAAATCAGTTCAAACTTTACTCATTCCCGTCCGCCGAACAGACCCTAAGGTGGTTTAGATGCACGTACCAATGTTATTATAGGATACAAATTTAGTTATATAACGTGGGTAGGGATCAAAATGGGTCTGATTTTTGTGGGAAAAGTATCCTCCCAGGTACCGTAAAAGATTCCCTTCACTTTACGGTTTGAGATTAACTCTCATTCACTTTGGGATTGCGCTATTGCAGGAGGCAGTTTTATTTTGCTTTGAGATTTGTGCCAAGTTAAAAAGAACGGTCCAGATTCTCTATTACAGTACCAGGGAGGATCTGAATTCATTTTTGTGCCAGGTATGAGGTCAGTATGGTTTGTTCGCTTTTGTCGTAATTATAGAAATTTTTTACCTTGAAAAATTTCTAAATTAATCGGAATTTTTTGACTTGATATTTTGAATTCTTTTTAGAAGAAAAAATTACAAAAAATTTTGTAGGCCGAAGTATGGAAAATAGAAAAGAAAGAAAAGAGCAAAACAAATATAAATATGTTTAAATTCTAGAGAGCTGCTTGAACTAAATCCAAATTATAAATTAATCAAATTTAAGAGTGAAGCTATGGTACTATGCATAGTGCAGATTGGCCTGTACTATGGATCAATATTATTTTTTTCAGAGCACAAATAGTTCATCTGAAGTTCTGAACCATTCAACTTAATTTCTATATGAAAATGTACTTGCAGTTTAAATTTTAAATTTTTTAGGTAGGTAGAAAATCACTTGATCTAAAGATTTGAGTTTATTCAAAAATAATGATTTTCTATCTATCTAATAATAATAGTATTTTTTTAAAATGTAAATTTTGATCTATAAGTATATTTTCATACGAAGATCATGTTAAATGGTTCAGATTAATTATGTGAACTTTAAAATAAAAAATATTGATTCATAGTACCAACTAATATGCGTTGTGCATATTAGTATATTACCCAATTCTGACTATAGTTTTGTAAACAAAAATTCTATTTTTTTTTTTTTGAAATCTTGGCGTTAAGAAAAAAAAAATTCTAAATCCTAGAATTCAAAATTGACATCCCTATTGATAAATCTCAACGTTATAACATATTTTTTGGGTGCATTATCTGATTTTGACAAGCTGTTTGTATCAAATGGCACATAGTTTTTATATACAATATCACACTTCCGCTATTAAAAAAAAATCTCTTAAAAAATAATATCTAATTTGAGCAGTTTTTTTAAATGGCACATAGTTTTTATATATCACACTTCCATAAACAGCTGCGCAATCCTCCGAAATTTTTTTAGTTACCACAGTAAAAAAATAGAAATTAAATGATTACCATCCGGTCCAAACTATTTTCAATCCCACCACCCACGCGGACTCAGTTCGTGTACCAAATGGGAGTGGTGCGTGGACTGGGTTGGCGCACCAAAAATGGTGCTCAAACGGGATGAAACGCACTGAAGAGCAGTAAAAATTTCGAAACAGTTGGTGCTCTAACCCAATCTGCGCACCAATTGGTGCTCTGACTGGGTTGGCGCACAAAAAATGGTGCTCAAACGGAATGAAACGCACTGAAGAACAATAAAAATTCCGAAATAGTTGGTGCTCTAACCCAGTCTGCGCACCAGTTGGTGCGCCAACCCAATTCGCGCACCAACCTATTTTGGTGTGCGAACTGGACCGCGTGAGTGGTAGAATTGGAAAAGACTTGGGCTGAATGATAATCATTTAATTTTGATTTTACGCTATGTAACTAAAAAAATTTCAGCGCAATCCTAAACGTTTACCAAACTATATTTAGTTGTTCAAATACTATAAAATAATAATAATAATAAATAATAAATAATAAATAAAATTAAAAAAAGTTATAATTTCATGTGTGACCAGGAGGTTGTGTTCACATAATCACAGGACCCCTGCTTACCTAATCATGCATGATTAGGTATTGTTGTGGCCCTATAAAACTAATACATAATTCTAAGATATTTTTTTATTTTTTTATTTTACTTCTATGTTATATTTGTAAATTAAGTATAACAAGGTGAAAAAATCAATCTTTAATCTTGTGACAATATTTGAGAGGTCGTGGATCGAAACTCAGATTACCCAAATATAAAAAAAATTATATTTTTTCTCTTTAGATTTTCAAATATCATATTTATTCTTCTAAAATACAAGAACTCTCACCTTTATCCATTTTTTAAATATGAAAATTACATATTCCCCTCTAAAATTAGAATATCATATTTACACTTAAATCATAAAAATTATCATAATTAACCTATTAAAACATCAAATTTACATACTTAAGTAACACGACCCAAAGAATCACCAACTCATAGACAGATTTTTAAATAAAAAAATTTATAACATAATGTATATTGTTTGGTTCCGTTTAAAACCGGTTAGATCAAATCAAACAAAAATTTTAAATCCATCTTTAAAAAATTCTAAAAATTAACAAAAAAAAATGTTTATTTTTACGAATGATCTTCTTATTTCAGTTCAATCGAACAAATTGAAATTTAGTTCGGTTTGATTTTAATTAGGTTGACAAATTTATTTCAATCCGTTCGGTTGTATTTCTAAAAACCAAACAAAATTTTAATGTACTTTTTATTTATTTCTGTTTTAACCAAACCAACTAATAAACACCCTAGCCACTGCACTAGTCCATTGTTTATGCGACTAAATATAACCTAGCTGAGAAAGGAGAGGTAGCACAGTTGACTAGAAAAAAATGTCCTACGACTGTTGGTTACTCAAAAGTCGAAAGTTCAATTCTCCTCACAACTTCGCAGCCTCTACAATGGTTTTAAAAATATATATATATATATATATATATATATATAACCTAGCTTTGCCTCTAATATTTGACTTTATACAGAGATAATCAGGGACTGAAAGAGAAGCAATAAAATATGAAGTAACCCATACTCCCCCCTTTGACATGTAGAACCTGAAATATTCAAAGGACATAAATTGAGTTGGGTAGAATTCTGACTAGACAACCTACTCGGGCCGCTACATAATGTCACAAATTCACAAGTCAATTGGAAACGGCCACAGCTGGGACCCTGTGCCTTCAATTTTAGAAGATCATAATTAAACCAATTTTAGAAAATTAATCTTGTTCTTTGTCAACCTAATGCAGCTTCGGCAAGTTGCTTAATTTAAAAATTCTCGACAGTTTAATCAAAAGATGTGCTTATATTCAAACTGGTCTGTGAAATCAACTAAGTTGAATAAATAATAGATTAAGTAACAACTGACACTTGATTCTCTCTCTCTTTTTCCTGTGAAACTATTCAGTTTCTTTAATGAAAGGAGATTGAAAAATAAGAACTGAATTACAAACCCTACAAGAAGGATTTCTAGAAATGAAGTGTTTGTTTTTAGCATTTATTACTGATTTAATTCCATGATTAATAAGCTTTTTTACCTATTTCTCTGACAAGAGTACCCTACTTGTTTATACAACAAAATTCACAGACAATCGCATCAACCAAGATTTAAAACAAAAAAAAATTAATTTGATCATAACATTTCAACCTAAACATCACCATTGGAACCCAAACAAGGTCTCTAATTCCTCTCTGTGACACTTTTATTCATTGTCCATATTTTGTTCATCATTTTCTTCGGTTTTGTGGGGATCACACAAAATGCAGCCTTAAGCCGTGACGATCCGTTCCTTGTGAGGCGGCCTCTGCGCGGCATGAACACGTCGTCGCTGTCAGAATCACTGATTCCATCCTCCTCTAGCTTCATCCTAAGTGTCTCACTCTTTTTCGACTCCTGCCGTTGCAACTCGGACATGTCATTCTCATCGTCTCCGCCGGAGTTTGATTTGGAGAGGAGCGAGTTGATGCCATTCGGCAAATTTGTGACTTGGGAACCTGAAATGACGGAGCGAGCCTGCTCGAAGAAGAGAACCTGAACCACCATTCGTAGCGGAAGCATCTCGTTTTGAGCTGCATGCATGCATGCCTCCACCGACAGTTTCTTGCAATCGAGAATCCGGCATAACTTCTTTCGCGCACTCTTGTCTAGACCGGGATGCATCTGCTTATTTACCAGTTTCAAGATTAATAAAATTCCAAATCTGACCAGCCTTTTTCTCTTTGAAAAGAAACAATTATAGTGTAAATGTGTAATCAATCAATTACCTTGAGATAAATGTCAACAACCCTGTAGAGATCATCATGATCAGTCCTTGCAAACTCTGGCACGGTTTCGGCAAGTGCAATCAGCTTGTTCATCGGCAAATTAGGATCTTTCGCAATCTCCTGGAGGTATTCATCTATTAGTTTTGCAACTCTGATCTTAGACCCATGAGAGGCCGATGAAGACCGGCGTCCGTTTTCATGCAACTCAAACTCCACATTTTCTGCCGAGCGGGACCGCCTTCGCTCGCATATCAGCCTCTCCCGAGGCGGGCTGGTTGGCGGGCTCTGTGACTGAAGCATAAACTCTTCAAGCATAGTAATGATAACATCCACATCATATAAAGTCTCACTATCGTACGAAAGAGACGGGATCAGTAAATCGACAACGGTTGCCTCATCAAGCTGAAGCCCGGCACGTCTCGCCAACTCCATCTTGCAAGAAGCCGATGCATTTAATATGGTTCCTGCCTTGAGAAGCCTAAGCAAGAAGCTGCATGAAACCGAGCCCTTCTCGGCCGGCAAGAGAGTTACTATCTTCTCTAGTAATAACCTCTGTTTCATGGTTATCTCCTTGACAGATTCCCCACCCGAATCATCGTCGCCTTCAGAAATCTCTCCCGACTTACCGTTCTTTCCCACGTTAGGCAGCCATTTGCGTGCATAGGCCTTCAATGCCTTGCCGACACTTTTGGCCGGCACAACCCCGCCTGATTTGACAGCCAGCATTACTCGCCAGTATAGGTCCATGCCAAGCTCTGAGATATCCTCGACCCAAGAGTCTCGGCTTTTTGAGGGGTTGTTGGTCTTGCAACAGTGACTGATGATCATCGAGGCGAGTGCATCAATGCACCGACTGGTGATGCCGAGCTCTTCACAGAGCGCCGTGTATTGTCTCGTCTGTTGTAGTGTGACGAGTGTGTCCTTCCATCGGCGAAGGATGCAGGAGTTGAGGAATGCATCGAGTTTTCCGGCAAGGTTGCCACGGTCCGCACCATCAGTCATACCTGTTATCAGAACAGAATATTTAATTTCTTCATATTTTATTATAAATCAACAAAAATACATGATTATAGAGTGATAAGAGTATGAATATAAACTAATTTGGTACCCTATTAAGAGTATGGAGTACTATTTCTTATGAAAAATAAAAATGAGTACCGAGATAGGCGGCGGCACATCGGACAGGTACAATGTTGAGAGCACTGATGGTAACAGTGATGCCGTAGCAGAACTTGGCGCATGTCTCGAATGCCTCGATGCCTCCCGGGAAGTTGCTGAGTTGGATAATTGCTTCATCTGGGATCTCTGCCCAGAGCGCCTGAAGCCTTAGACACTTGGAGAGCAGAGGAAACTATTTTGTTCAAAAACACAACAAAGAAGGAAAAGGAGAACTGGTATGAGAAGTTGAGAACAGAGACAAGGTTTTGTTTCTTTTGATTAAAAGAGATGAAGCCATTTTGTTACCTTGTGGAGATGATACATGGAGTTATCAACCTGGATTTGAAGGTCTGTGGTAACATCTGAAGATATAGACCTGAAACAAAACAAAAATCTTTAGCAATGAAACTTTAAAAAGGAGGCATGTGAACAATTTTGACATAGAAGAGATGAGAGATGTAAACCTCGCTGACTCTGTAGTAAAAAAGGTATCTGGCCTGCTTCCCAATTTCATGAACTTCATCTTGAATCAGCTTTCTTTCAAAGCTTTTTTGATTTAGATAACCACTCTGTTGAGTTGAGCTCCTTTCTAGTATGCTCTCTCTCTCTCTCTCTCTCTCTGTGTTTAAAGATATATGAGAGGTGGTTTGGCTTGAATAGAAGGCATTGAAAGAAGCGACAGAATCCAAAGCTGAGATGGAATGCGGATGCGTGAGATATCTGATTAATATTTTGATTAATTGATTAACACAAGTGGTGAATGGTGATGGCGTGGCCCTGATGGGGAGAAAAGTGAGTGTGTGGATGGAACTATGGAGCGTTAAATTATTGTGAAGAGTAAAATTGATATGATATGCCAAAATATACACAAAAAATTCACTCCTTGAGTCAATTTTTTTAGATTTTAAGCAAATATTCAATCACCAAAAATAATTTAAAGCCTAATAATCAGACTAGACATCTGGCCTAAAAGATGATCAATAAATTTAGTGGAAAGCAAAAGTTAATAAATAAACTCAAAGAGATACGAAAGGTTTTGTGGGTCCCATTTCCAAAGAGAACTAATACTTAGCTTTTTATCTAGACCTTCCTTTTTAATTTCTTTTGTTAATGATATCATGTCATATCTGAATGGAAGGGCCCACCATTAAGAGTGATAAAGTATCATACAGATCTTTTGATCATGAATGATAAACCTAAAAAGTTTTAAATGCGCAAAATAATGTTGGAACTTGTAAATATATTATGAGAAGGGATACATTGCTCTATCTTATAATAATTTTGGTTGTATGATTTTCAAAGTTCAAACAGTCGATTTAAATTGTTCAACATGATATCTATATTAAAATGTGCTTGGAGATTAAATTTTATATTATTTTAAATTTTTTTTACTATTTATTAAGTATTTTATAAAACTATTGTTTTTAGATAATTCTGAACCACTGAATACTTAATAAATAGTAAAAAAAATTTTAAAAAAAATGTAAAATTTGACCTCCAAGCACATTTTAATATAGATATCGTATTCAACTATTTGAATTGACTAATTGAAATTTTTAAAATTACAAAACTAAATTGTTGTAAAATGACGTAACTTAACTAATATTACAAGTGGACCCGGACCCTCATGAAAAATTATATACATAGCACCTGAATTATTGTAGGCTAAATGGTTTGTTGTACCGACTGTAATAATGAGCTGGCGTCCTCTCAGTATCAGAAACACTATCATTGAAAAGATCTACATCGTTGAACTGCAATGCGAATATGCGAAACACTCTTGCACAGTTGCACACATACCCATACTCCCATAGTCCCGTACCAATACCAAATTGGTCTACATCCGTCCATTATGCTCCAGTACCAAACAAAATATATGAACTGGAATGACATTATGGTACTATCCAGTGTTGTAAATAACGCTATGCGCTCATCGGATGGACGGGTACTGGTCATGATTGTCGCGTTTGGTCACGTTTAACTATTTTTTTTTTCATAATTTGAGTTAGTTTATTCAAGATTCACCATTTGATCAAGATCTAACGGTTCTAATTACACGTGACTCGCGTGACCACGTGACCGTGCCATGACCGGATCTTTCCCGTGACGTGTCAAATTTTCAAAAAATGACCACTGCACGTAACAATCACACGTGTCATGCCGTAACCGTACCGTTCCGTAATGGAGCCGGCTCTACGGAGAAGTCACCTGGTACGGTGGTGTGTTCCGGTGCTAGTTGCCAATATAAGACGGTAACTAGGAGCATCTAATAAATGAATTTGATTTCGTAGGGCTTTTCTTTCTTTTCTTTCTTTTCATAGTAAATGCCAATCTTTAAGATTCATCTACCACCGAAAGTCTCTATTACGCTTCAGTGCTCTTTAATGGAGGTCTCATCGTTTCTATTTCTATCAGTAAACCAATCACCTCCTTTTGGGTCCGGATCCCCTGAAGCAAACTAATGTTTGGATTTTGGATCGGGACCGTCCGATTCGAATCCGTCGCTCAAAAATATTTTAGAATTCAAATCCGTCACTCGAGATGTGTGCGCTTCACTTGAGATGGATTGTGGTGGATTCAAATCGGACAGGTTCGATCCAAAACTCAAACATTGGGTTACTTCACTGGATCTGATCCAAAACTCAACCATATGTATTCTTTGTTGGGGTGTTTATCCGGTCCGGGTTAATTGATTTTAAAACAAACCAAGAGAGTTAGGATTAAACGGTTCGGTTTTTCTGATAAGTAAATTATTCAGTTCATTTTTTAAAATCAGTTTAATTGTTTCGTTTGGTTCGGTTTTAGATATTTTTAAAATCAGTTAGACCGAACAAAATAAAAAAAAGTATAATTTTTTTGAGCCCATAGAAAAATAATTATGAATATTTTCTTTATCCTAATATAATTTTGTGTATTGAAATAAATAATTTTTTCGTTCTTAAATTTTTTTTTCAAAAAATTAACAAAAATTGTTTGTTTTCTTATTAATTCTCTTTTTTGGTTCAACCGAACTCATGACAATTTAGTTCGATTTGTTTGGTTCGGTTTAATTCGGTTGATAAGTTTATTTCAGTCAGTTTGGTTGTATTTTTAAAAAATTGAATAAAATTTAGTTTGCTTATTTTATTTCAGTTGTAAAACCAAATCCATAACGCCCCTATTTCTTGGTCATAATGATTAAGATTTTGTGTGTGATTTGCATTAAACTGTCCGGATATTTATTTTTGTTGTTTCTTTTAATTTTAATTAAAAGTTAGATCGTAAATTAAAATAAAAAAATTATCTTGTAATGTACACGTTAAATTTCGAATTTTGTAACTTCTATTTTTTTTAATAAAATTATCAATTGTTGCTTTGAAAGACCCACTTAAAATTTTATTTATTCGGTCGGAATTTTGGTTTTATTTTATTTTTCTCCACAAAAGAATAAAAAACAGCTTAATTATGTTCAGTACCTTCACTTCACAAACACTATGCAAGCTGTAGAATTATGATGTGGTCCTTGGTGCTTTTTGATTTTTTATACATAAACCAACTTTGTCATATAACTTTGATGAAAATTCAGCTTTTAATGATGATGTCGTTTATTACACAAACCCAAAGTTTCATTTCAAAATGCTATGAAGACTGAAGTTCCTGATATAATCATTCAGGGCGGATTCAGGATTTTTATCAGAGTAGGCAAAAAAATACAGTGAATCGGATTTAAATCCATTAACTAATTGGATATTCGATAAAAAAAATAATACTTTAACTTGTACTTTCAATGTTTTGACTTGTAATTTATGATGCTCTAACTTATAATTCTAATTACCAATTAAAATTTAACAAATTTATTTTAATTTTAACTCTAAATTTAATTCGAATTACAAATCAAACATTCAGAGGAGAGAAAAAAAAAATTCAAAGAGGAGCAAAATCGGTCAGAACCGATAGATCTCCACAAAAACTTAAAATTCAGAGAAAGCAGCTACCTACTGAGACATGTGGGTCCACTCATGATCAGTCCCTAGCTAGCTAGGCTTATGGTGAGTTTATTGATCAACAGCTGTAGGCATTTAGCCTACTTCGATCACTTTTGATTTTCTAAATTTTATTGCTATTTCGACCCAAAATTTTTATATATAACAATCCAAGATTTTTTTTTTCAAAAACAGATGTAGGTTTGGAATTTCAATTTTTTGAACTGTTATACATAAAAATTTCGGTATTTAGACTGTACATTAAATAGTTTAATTAGAAAATCACTTTTCCTGATTTTCCTGATTTTTTTAATAGGCTCGGTAGCATTAAATCTGAACTAATGAGATTTTGAATCTTTCCGTACATTAAATTAATCTAGATGCCTTACCAAACAAGTTAAACAGGCATCTAAATAACCCAATTAGAATCCTGATGATATATTTATGATTCCTTTTCATTTTACCAAGTAATCCATATTTAGTCCTAAGGATGAGGCATGAGGATTGAGGACACGCTACACTTATTAGTGCCAAGCTATGATTGAACCCATCACCCATGCATGGTTTGTGGGGTTGAGAAATTGCTAAAAAATAAACCCCAAAAGTTGAAATCATTAATTCACACCAAAGCAATATTCACATTTGCATAGATGCTTTTCTACAAGACTACAAATGGGTAGTATCCTACCACAGCACAACACTTTCACTTTCTTGGAAGTAACATATATACTTAGATGAGATCATGAGACTACCTGACGATTCATGTGCTAAAAAAAGTGATAGGTACATAGTATTTTCCTAGTAGCCATGCACCAACATCACTTGCACAGAAGCAGAGTAGGTCCGATGCCCATCGGACCTACCTTGGTTCGATGGGTGTGATGACCATTCGATCTCATCAAGATTCGTGTGCTCCGCATCAAAATCCGTGCAAACATGTATCAATTTTCGTGTGCATAGATCTTGATGCTAATTGTACGGTGGTAGAGCTAATTGAACCTAAATGTAGGTCCGATGGGCATCGGACCTACACCTATCTCCACTTGCACTCATGACTCATGGGATAAATAAACCATAGACTGTGTTGTCCATGTCAATTGATGTAGAGATAAATCTTTGTGTTTGTCTTCTTGCTAAATGCTAATCACATCTTAATTAAAGGCAATCAATCCATTCCCTTGCTATCCTAATTGAGAGTGTAAAACGACAGTATAGGCAATATCTGCACCTATCATCTTAAATTTCAAAACTAATAATTAGCCTTTTATGAAACAGTGAATTTCATTAGGTGGAAAATGGTGCTAATTTTGCTAAGTGAATTTTGGTGAAAATAACTCAAAATGTGAAGCCACTAGTTTTCACTTTTCACTTTTACCCTGTGACACGCACGATAGAGCTCACCGTGAGCGTCACTGTTGATCAGGAAAATAAAATACCGAGCACACGCTAAATAAATGTAAGAAAAAAAAAAAAAAAAGAGGAGCCCCACAGATCCCATCATTGCAAGTGCCTAAGGCCTTTCTTTTTCTAAGCCCGAGGAATTGATTCATTTTTTCCTTCGAAGCACCGCTTTCACACGCGCTGCCTTCGATGGAATACAAAGACCAAATCGGCCAATCAATCAAAAAGGCCACCTTGGCCTTTCCTCTTAAATTAACTTTTGGTTATTTGAAAAGATGCAGGATATTAAATACAAAGGTGATTAGATGTCTCTCTGAATTATTCCCTTGTACTGTCTTGTGTTGTTCACTTGTTCCAGGTAGAAATGTAATCCACAGAAAAAAATAATAATAATAATAATCTGATCTCTATTTGTGCACGTTTGACAACGAAATTACTCATTTAAGATCATGTTCCAGATGTCTGATGTCTGGTACATTAATTATTTTTAAGATAATTTCGTGCGTTTTGCAATCAACATCTAACAAAAAAATTACATGTTATTTTTGCTGCTGCTGTGTGAGTTAGAAAAGCGCAAATCATAATCCTCCATTTTCTTTTCCTTCGTTTCCTCCAAATTGTATCAATAGTTTTATACTTTTGCCTTGAAAAATGAATATTAGATTATCGCTCGAGTGAGGCTATGGTGCTATGCATAGCACGGATGGCTAGTGTACTACGGCTCAATATGATACTTTTTAAAATCCTAACGGTCGATCCGACCGTTCAATGTGATAACCATATGAATATGTACTTGCAAACTAAATTTTATATTTTTTCGAATTTTTTTACTATTTTTTCAGATAGGTAGAATTTTGATGGTCCAGAATTTTCAAAAAACACCGATTTTTCTACCTATCTGAAAAAATAGTAAAAAAATTCGAAAAAATATAAAATTTAGTTTGCAAGTACATATTCATATGGATATCATATTGAACGGTCGGATCGACCGTTAGGATTTTAAAAAGTACCATATTGAGCCGTAGTACACTAGCCATTGGTGCTATGCATAGCACCATAGCCTCACTCTTATCGCTCGATTCATCTTTCTTGAAAGCACCACCAACCAATAAAAAAAAACCGCAAATAGCTGCTAAGTATCAGACAAAGCAACTTTTAACCAAGGTTCGCCTGGTCGCAGTCACTTTTTGAATTTATTATCTTGACTTGAAATGCCATAAAAGCAAACCATTCTAAGAGAGGTGGCGCCTGTTCTATCCACAAGCACCTCAAAAGAATAGTGCATATACTGAAAAGAATACATGATAGTAGTTTTCACAACAATCCGCTTAAAAACGAACACAATTCAACCCACACAAACATCAGCTCCCATACAACCCCATGAACAAATTATCACATCAAATTACACCTTCCTAAAGGAGCCCTAAATAACTAGAATGTATATGTAACAGAATCCACAATGCCTAAGACATCTCTCTGAATCTTGCAATAGCTTTCTTCTGGATAATGGTACGATAACTATCTCCAACTTGAGTCTCCAATACGGGATCTACTTTCCTCTGTTGACTTCCCAGGCCGGACCTATCACCTGAAGCTTTTGCTTGAACTGGTTCCTTGATGCCACCACCATCTTTCCCCAGCCCCTTTTGTTTAAAGAGAATAAAGCACACCGCAAAAGAAAGAAAAAACAGACAAGTATATTGCTATGTCAGTTCAAAGTGACATTTCTGTTTACAAAAATCTCCAAAAGGTCCCTTTTCAATCCTTCTGGAAGGAGTATGTGATTCCATGAGACACTAGAGATTAGGGTGGATTATTCAATGCCCAAAAAGATGTCCAATGTATCAAGGAATTTATTACCTGGTCTGATAATAAAAACAGATAGATTCTACTAACATTTTTTTATTAATATCATTATTATTATTTTGTCTCATCTCAATTTCACTCCCTTCATTGTACCTCCATCACAAATTCAAGTTACTCGAAACAACCTCATCCCTGAATCGAATAGAACCTCCCAATCTATAAAAATGGGAGAACGAGAACCTTGAAAGACAAGAGCCTTCAAACTATGCTCTGTCTCACTCCCTAGAGAGACAAGGGCCTTAGACTGAATCAACGTTCTTTGATTCTGTATAATATTTATCAATCCAGCAACTTCTGTTTGTGGATCGAAGCAGACTCTCGCATTCAATCAATTGTCTGGTCAACAAGTAATTGAACCCTCTGGTAGACCGGATCCAATTCTCATCACCTCCCCTAAGAGGCTAAGAGAGATGCAATGTGGAATTTGGTCTAGGGGATAAAAATCAGCTAACATGAACATCATTTCATCAGACTTTTGCTTGAGCCGTACTAATCTAGCACCTCTATCTCGCTGAATTCTTTCTGAAATTTGTGATACTAGGAACCATGGTTCTGAAAATCAGAATCGGAATCGGGTGAATTGGCCGAGTCGAATCGGAAACTCGGATTTTTTTGGCAGAAGCATATTTGGTACTAAATTTGTCAAATAATCTACTCTCCAACACTCATAATAATTAAATTTGGACGAATAACAATCAAATTTGTAATGTATTACTTAAAAAATTAATATTTATGTAATTTAAAATTTAAATAGACTATTCCATAAAATAATAAAAAGTTGAATAGATTCACAAAAGAAAAATAAAATGTTTAATTTTAACTTTTACATTTTCAAATTTTATTTTGTATGCTTTAATTTATCTTTATAGAAAATATTTTATTTCATAAACAATTAATGCTTTATTTTACTCCAGTCAAAATAAAAAATAGATAAAACAAACCACTGTTGTCAACCGCCGTATCCATCTTTACTTTAGTCAAATACAAATAATAATAAAATCATGTCTTATTAGTAACCGGTTTGGACATGGTCCATTATAAACCATATTATATATTCAAAATAAAACTGTACACCATACATACACCAAGTTTATTCAATGATTTAAGCTTTCTTCTTCTTCATTCTGAAATCATAACTCCAAATTCAAAATTTTCTGAATCGCGACTCTCCCAAATTCTCTCGACTGCTTTTGCAAATCACAAAATTGTTTCGATTAACGAATTGTTTTGATTAATTATCAAAACAATATACTTAGGCTCTAGAGGCAAGAGAATGAGTGAAAATTTGTGGTTTAGCCCCAATATTAACGAATTT
Source organism: Carex kokanica (assembly GCA_025461125.1). Taxonomy (NCBI): domain Eukaryota; kingdom Viridiplantae; phylum Streptophyta; class Magnoliopsida; order Poales; family Cyperaceae; genus Carex; species Carex kokanica. The sequence goes on along the minus strand of JAJGRX010000874.1, from coordinate 1,506,166 downwards.
CTGTATATAACTCGTCTACCGAGTTAACTCGGGAAAAATCGGATCGCCTCCGGTCGATACCGTTCCAACTCGGCCGATTTTCCAAACCATGCTAGGAACAAATCCTCCAAACACTAACCTGCAATCCCGCCCCCCCCCCCCCCCCACACACACACACACACAAAAGAAAAAAAAAACCAACACACAAAAGAGAGACCTTGACCAGACTGCTCAAACACTTTCCCCAGGTTTGTCTCCTTCAAAGGGTGCCATATGCCTCCGCAGCTCACAATAACACCCTTCAAGGCTTCCTTCCCCAAAAGACCAACTAAAAATAAAATAAAATAACCCTGTCTCCCTGCTTACCAAAACTCAAACAGTATTGGACCATCCCTGCCATTTTTGTAGGGATGAGGTGCTATGTGTTGATGAAAGTAGGAGGTTATGTTATGGAACTTATGGTCACCACAGCTAAGGTATCACTACGTCAAGCTAGCGAACCCAACGAAGTAGGTACCAAGTGAGCAAAATTCAAAAAAAAAAAAAAAAATCTTTCTCCAACTGATAATTATGAGCATAATAAGCAATGAACCCATCTACCCAAAACCTCAAAACCGAACAGGCAATTCCAAGAGATTAAAAAACAATATCCGTATCCTTCTACTGCAATTTGATATATAAGAAGAGGTGCCCAAACAAAAGCATTGGAACAGCAACAGAGAGAGAGAGAGAGAGGAGACAAACGTACCAGGCCTTCTTGCCAACCCATGTTGCGAAGAATACGGTTACCAACATTGTTCTCGTCAAGGGCTCGGTCTGCAGTTATGACCTCATAACTTTCAGTATCCGGAGGTGCTTCACCTGTGGACCTTACACCAACTCCAGGTGGGAAAGGCATATCTAATGATGAACCCTTCCGGCTTGTGTATTCGGAAGCTTTGGCAAAAATAGATTTCCGAATAATTAATATATATCTAGAGTACAAGTGCATTAGCCTGACAGTCTGACTCTTAGCGTAATGCAAGAAACTATTTGCTCTGTAAGTTAAAACTAAATAATATATGAATAGTGAAGTAGAGAATGCTTACTGGGATCAGAAACATCGTCTTCTTTGGAGGAAGATGAGCCATAGAGGTTGCGTCTCTCAGCAGCGCGATCTCTGTACCCAGTCTGAGATTGATCCCTGTTGATCGGCTGAACCGGCACCTCAGAAAATCTCCTTCTCCCGGTATTTACAGAACCAGAAGGAGCCAAGGAGCCCAGTGCTGACACATCAGTTTTGAAGGGTGTGCTAAGAGAAACTTCAATTGCAGCAACAGGAGGGGCACCAAAAGTTGTATCTGACTTGATAAGTCCTCTCCCAGATGAACCCCTTGCCACACCGGCGACAGCACTGCCAGAACTGCCACTTGCTGGTGTAGACCTTATCTGAGAACTCGGGTCCAATGTTTCGACCGATGCTGCTACAGATGGAGCATTTCCCCAGCCAAGACCTCCAAATTCAGATTTTGCTTTAGTTTCCTTTTCATCGAGAACAACACGTGCAGGTTGAACTTGCGTCTCCTGGTTCCTCTGCTTCCACATGTTCAATACATTATTCATTTTTTTCTTATTGGCTAGGAGACTACTCTTTGATGTGAATTTGATATCCTTTGCTTTCTCCTTCTCCTTTTTCTCAGCTGCTAATGCGGCATTTGCCGCAGCTTGAACTGCATCCGGCAGAGATGTATTCTCATCTGCCTTTACAGTTTGTGCCGGAGCTGATATGATCACCTTTTTGTTTTTGTTTCCCTCCGATGGTTTGGCTGATTCACGTTCTGGCTCAATATCTCCAGTAGGGTTTCCGCTGTCACTGTTGTGGTTGTTACAAGGGACATACTGTTGGGTTTGTTGATCATAGGAGTACCAAGCTCCAGCATTACCATCATAGTACAGGCCTACACGATAATTAGTTTGAAATGTGCCAGATTAAAACCTAGTAATGAGAGCACCCATAAAAAGCATTTTGCCAAAATATCATAGTGCAGATTGTGGTCATAATTATACTAGATTTTCCACCTATATGCCGATTTGGAGGCTTCTTCATCTAATTTTCCACAGAATAATGTAGATAAAAATAGTACATTTCTCGACTTCAAACAGTTACTACAAATGTTACTTCTAAAAAAATGCTAACCAGTATTTCCATCATAGTAGAAGCCAGAGGAAGCATCATAATAGTAACCAGACTTCTCGTCCCAAACAAAACCAGCCTGTACAGCTGAAGTGTCACCTTGCTGGGTTGCAGTGCTTGCATTGCTAGGCTGTGAGTTATCAGGATTGTACTCCTTTGGTGTCCAACTAACAGCATCATACTGCAGAGATGGAAATAACAACATTATACATTAGCTATTAAAGGCAACATGAAAGCAAGAATTAGGAAGGAACTTTCAACTTCACTAGGTGAAACAGAAGCACTTCAACAGATCCTATGATCTCTTATGGAATCTCGATACAGTATGCCATCATGGGTACCAGCACTGTCTGGTTAATCAAAATTAATTAAGGCCTCTTTCAAATTTCATTGAGGCTTTTGACTCGGGGTCAAGGACGTAGCGCTTAGGACTTCGGCCCCTACGATTTATAGTGTAGGCATAATATTGCATGTATTATTACCATTATTATTGGTACCATTATTACTAGTATTACTACTACTGTTGCTGCTGCTGCTGCTGGTGTTGTTGTTGTTGTTGTTGTTGTTATTATTATTATTATTATTATTAATAATAATAATAATAATATTACTATCTACTTTGGTTTTGTGACTGATGTTGGGTTTCATTTCTAGCCTACCCCAACTTGTTTGGGACTAAAGGCTTTGTTGTTGTTGTTGTTGAGTTTCAGATTTCTTTAAAATTTAGACCATAAGACTTTTTTTTCCCTTCACTGAACCTAATAACAAATATTTGTAGCAGGTAGAATACTACTGATGGCAGATACAATCAGATCCCAGAACTTACCTGTTGAGAAAAAGCAGCAGCCTCAATAGCAGCTGCTGCAAGACTGCTTGACTGAGAAGTAGCAACACCTGGTCCATGAATATTTTTTGCAAATGCTACACGTAACAGCTGGCCATTTCTCTCAAGGGTCGTGCCATTTGTAGCTTCAAGAGCTTTTGTCGCATCCTCTACCTAATCAATATAGTAAAGAAAGATTACTAATTTCATCCCAACAGTGAAAGGAAGATAAATAGCAATACAAAGCTTACCGAATTAAAGTGAACAAATGCGAAACCCTTTGATACATGAGTAAACCTATCTCTGACAAGGCGAAGATTCTAGAAAAGAGAGGCGAGTTAGTAAATTGAACAGTTTACATCCAGTGCTACAGAATATTGGTCTCAATATACACAAAACAAAACAGAATGGTATTATCTCTTTCCTACCATTACAGGAGCATACTTGGCAAATTCGTATCTCAACATCTCCTCATCAGCATTTTCATCTAGTCCACGGACAACTAAAACATGTGTAGCACCTTTACAGATAAACGGCAGAGGCAGGTGATAAGTAGTTGCAAAAATGCAAAATACATATTAAATTATGAAATGCATGAATGAGAATACCTAAATCACCTCCTTTTTTACCAGATGGGTTTGCAGAAGATGCAGCATCAGCTGGCAGAGCATCTTCGGTCCGTGGCTCATTGCACTACATTGATTTGTCAATAAACAAAAATTAACATCAGCACAAAAATTCAAATGAAAAACAACATGTAAAATGCAAATCAAGCTTATCTTAACATCACCAAAACAGTTTGCAAAGGGATGCAATAGTGGAATTTTGTATAACAGCAGGCATATAAAATATAATATTACATACTAACCAAAAAAGGAATTTTAGAGTAATATATCGCATGAACTAAAGAATTGGCGATAATATAATTACCTTTAATCGTGACACTGAAAGAGAAATGGATTCATACAAGAAAAAGTGTCACCTGGAAACACAATGCACGGCGTGCAAAATTGAGACATCCACATATAGCACAGATCCAATCACTTGGAGGAGCAAGGTTTCTGTGTCCCCCAAAGCCTGATCTTGCAGCATTATCAGGCTCTCTACTGCTAGAACAACGGCAAGAATCAGGTAATAAAACAAAAAAATACTACAATCATAGCATTGTAGATCTAGCAGGTGATAAGTACCTGTAGTCAAAAAGAAGCCTTCTTCCATCAGCCACTACACCTTTCTCTCTCACACCATTCAACATTTTTGTAGCATCTTCCTGTTGATAAAACAACAGAAACATTGTAGTAGTTGTTATTACAAATTAACAATAACAACTTTCAAAACCTGATCAACATGATTTAAGTCAGGTACTGGGAACCTCTGATGTTGGTTGCACCGATAGAGGTTTTCTCATCAGCATATCAGCCGGCTTTGGAATTGTACATCCTGGCGTGAGAAGGACACGAGTATTTTCCATTCCGGTTTGCATTTTGGGAAAAAATTTAGATTGGTTGAGGATATCACACTGAATTTAGAGTAAAGTACTAGACAAAATTTCAATCCAGAAAACCATGAGAAGTTGAACCTATATGGCGCCATGTCTTGACCATATTGTTAGTGGTATAAGATGGCGGATACAAGCAAATTGCCAAGTCCAAACACGTTAGGAGTTCAGGTTTAACATTAAACATACCACACTTGGAAAATCAACAAAGGCAAATCCACGGGAGATGCCAGAACCTCGCTCTCTGATAACACGTACATGACGAAGAGGCCCCCACTCAGCCTATAATATATTAGACAAGAGAGATCAACTAACTTATTTATATAAGATAAAAGAAAGCCATCATACAACAAAACAATGCGATCAACCACAACAAATGGTAAGTACCAGTGCTTGATATAAATCATCTTCTGTTGACCGTAATGACAGTCCCCTTATAAGAATGGTTGCTGAGGGTACCTGCAATAATCAAATATTGATTGTAATTTCTTCAGTAGAGTAGGATGGTACTAGTGAAAATATAGGGTGCATGCCTATAAATATTGCTTCAAACCAGTACAAGTATTCGGATAAAAAGAGAGCTAGAAAAGAATGTCCAGCGGAACTCATTCTCTGAACTTTAATTTCATTTATATATTCCTGAATAATGGGGCTTCATTCATCACTATCTTTCATCACTATCATTCATCCTGAATAATGGAGCTTGATATAACTCATTCAGGTGCATGTTGGTGTGACCGGGTACCATGCAGCAGAATGCTGCTACCAGGCAGCCTCTATCAGTTGATTAATCTTTGCATGCAAAATTTTACCGTCTGCCTTGTATTGGTAGTGATCTATATGTAAATATGTGTTCTATGGTATTTTTTCAGATGGTGCACTTGTTGTAGAAAGACTATTTTCTTTAAATAAGAGGTCCTCTTTTCAAACAATCTTATACAAGCCAGTATAGCATCCAAAGTAAAAAAAAAATAGTACCACTGAAGAATCGGCATTGCTTCTCTCATCCAAATAATGGTCTCTGTATCTATCGCTTGATCTCTCGCTCCTAAACTCGTCGTAATTATCTTCTCTATAGCCTCGCCCATGGCTCCTACCACGAGGTGATCGTGACCTCGACCTTGATCTCTCCCCACGACCAAGTGATCTAGACTGGTCTCGGTCACGGCGCCTATAAGGACTCTCATCTCTTTCTCGACTTGAACCTCTTCTTTCTCGGGACCCACGCTTCCGCCAGCTATCATCTCTCCTTACTCTGTCATAATCAGAATCACCCCGTCCATAATCCCGATCATGTGATCCTCGGCGGTCACGATCTCTACTCCCTCTCCTTTCATGTCTATCAAGATCATAATCACGGGACCCGCCAGATTCATAAATGGAATCACGGTATCTATCAGGGTCGTGTCTTCTCAAGTCCCTGGCATGCTTGTATTCATCTTCGAAATTTCTTCTCGGGTCAGGCCAAGCACCAGCAACAGGTGGAGGCCGTGCATATAAATCTCTCTCGTGCACAGGCCTGTCAAAGACATTCCTTTGATACACAGGATCTCTGGGGAATCGTTCATCCAAAATTCTTTCACCATTGTACGAACCGCTAACCCTGCAGCATTTACAGCATAGTAGGAAACAAACTAAACAGACAAGCAACAAAATATTTTCATCCGATGAGGCTTCATTTTAAAGCAGCTATGTGAAATGGATGATCAAATTTAACCAGTTATGGCTTTTGACCAGACACAGTTACTTGTTTGGAAACAGTTCTTAATTTAAAACCAGGAACTGTGCATAGATCCAAGGAGGACTAAATTCTAAAACAGACAAATGCAAAAGCAGAACTATAACAGAAGGGAAATAAACTTGCTTCTACCAAAAAAAAATCTATATGCAAAATGGAGAAACAATATTTTCTCATATCTAATACTAGAATAGAAAATGATCAACTTATGCTTGTTCCTAAACTACAAACACTGTTAACCGTGCATGATGTACCTGAAATCTGGCTCAGGGATTGCACCATACCCCTCGGGTGCCTGTAGATTGAACAGAATAATCAAGTCAGCATTTTTATCTATTCAAGAGGTGGCAAAAAACCGACACCATATCAACATTGGCTGAGGGATAGGGATAGCTGTGTAAGCTCTTTGATATAACCACATGAGCCGTATATCTTAGCCTTGTACATCATCCTGGATTATACTAAAGGAGAAACTTCAATTACGCTGTAGTTATTATCCCATCCGTGGGGCAACACATATCGTCTTGGCTCCATTTCTTCGGTCCTTTGTTTTTTTCTAAATTAGGCTCGATTGCAGAAGTATCCTGTAATGGTTGCAAAAGGGCATGCAGAGTTATTATGGTGTAATAAGTACAATATGCCATTGTTGTCAACCTCCTCAATCCGTTCTTCAAATGGTTCATAGTCACAATTATATTATCACCTGTCAACGCTCAATTAGTGCCACATCATGAGATACATACTATTAACATTTAATTGATGAACTATGAACGATCTCACGTCAAGACCAACCTTATATCTCTACAACTATTGACAATCTTGAAAATTTCAAGGTGTACAAGTATTTATCAGACACTATCACGCTAATAAATAATATTGCATCATCTTGACAAAAACAAAAGCAGAACAATAAAAATGAAATAACAGCAGAAACATAGTATTCTATTTCTGTGTCACTTTGAGGAAATAGTTTATATTAACAAACTGGGAAGCTATAGAATTGAAAGTTATTGATAGAATCTGAGTCAGTATATAGCAATTATTTACAACCCCTTATAATCTACTTTCAGGAGTAAATTTTCAATCCATTGCAACAGATACAACAGTACTCCAATAAACACGACAACTTTCTTGTACAACAAGGGATGTATGCGCTTAAAAACCCAAATTAATATCAATTTTACCTAGGAGACACCAAAATTCGGATCAAAAGATCGAACATTACTAACTCCAGCGGTTAGATCGTTACTAATTTGTAATAAATGATGGCAATAAAAGCACAAGCCGATAAGCTATAATACTGATGAATTGGGTCGGAAAAAATATATAAAAATTAGAACCGACTACAAATCAAAGACTCAAATCGGGAACTCGTATACACTCAAATAATTAAATCTAATTTAACCCGTGACATACAGACTAACATCATCTCCTGAATACCTATTAGACTGAGACGAGTATCCAGAGCCTTTCGACCTTCTAGATTATTCGAATTAAACCAAGCTTAATTGATCGATCGACGCCGAGCAACCTTGCACAATTAGTCGCTGCCTCGCAAACTACACGGCCGCCTAGGGTTCTTCTAGCCTGAGAACTGAGCGGAGGTGCGAAACGGAAATGCGAACGGGTTTGCTCTGTCGGGAAGTTTCTGTTTTATACGGAGTTCCTGGGATTGGACGATTGGGTCGTCAAGCCTACAGTGTATTTTTTTGTTCTTTTTTCTGAGCCGTTAGATCTACAATTCTTCAATCTTTATCGTTCAATCCGGTTTTCCGTTTTTTGGGCATCCTGAGTCGGCCCAGAAACAGAGTCCATAATTCCATATCTCCTGATTTAACAGAATATTTCTGTTTAGATCGTAGGCGTGCAAACGGATCGGAACGATCAATGTGAGCTGTAGCCCAGTTCTTGGCTCATGCTACATGGGAGCTCACGATTCAAGCATGATTAGGCAGGGCTGCTAGAGGACGGGCTTTAGCCCAGAGTTCTGTGAATTCAGATCCATTGAAGTAACCCAAAAATTGGGTTTTAGATCGGGACCGTCCGATTCGAATCCGTGACCATCCAACTAAAGTAGAGCGCGCGCATCCTGAGAGACAGGTTCGAATCCCGAGGTGATCTCGAGCGATGGATTCGATTCAGACGGTTCTGATCCAAAACTCAAAAATTGGGTTACTTGAGGGGATCCGGACTTGAGTCCTGTCCATGCCTATACAATGGAACAAATACTCGTGAACTCGAATTCGACTCGATTTCCTTGGGGGGGGGGGGGGGGGGGGGGTGGGGGGGGGGGGGGGAACTTGACTCGGAAATAAAAAAAAAACTTGAACTCGAATAAAGTCCGAAACTCAAGGAGAAAACTCAAATTAAATTTCGGTTTGTTCGGTTGAACCGAATAAGAGGTTAAATTATAAAAAATCAAAATTCAATACATACACTGATCTATTAGTAATTTCATAAAAATAAATATCAAGATAATATTACACAAATTATTCTAAAATATACAACCAAAATATAATGAAATAAACGATAATTTAACTAAATAAAATATAAATTATACTTGAACCATTATAGTTCGGTTCGTTCGATTTAGTCGGTTTTGAAAAGTCTAAACCAAACCGATCCATTTAAATCAAAGAATCAAACCAAACAAACGAAAACCTCTATCTCATGTCCATAAGACACCCAAGTACCCAGCTCTACCCCTTGAGAATGAAAGCTTTAAATCAAGTAGACACAGCCGGATTCAGTAGAGAGAACAAGTCAATTGACATTCATTTATTTAAATATATTTTTTATATAATTTAAAATAAATTACTGTGAGTACTATAAAATTGACTCTCGCACTCATAAAAAATTTTTATAATTATTTTTCAATATGTGTTTGGTCTTTGTAATTTGAATCTCTAGCTCTGTCTCTGCAAGTAAATAAACAAAAAATTACTTGTGCACTAAATGGTTCTAGATATTACATGAAAATACAAATATCTACGATTTTTGGGAATTTTAAAAAATGTCCGAACCGCAAAAAATCTCGACGGTTAGCTCGTAATATCATTTTTTTTATTAGACACATCTGTTTCTGTAGCCGAAATTTGGATTTGTGGTTTTTTTATTTAACTAGAAAATTTTATGATTTTTTTATCTTTTCTATTAAAATATTAGAAATATTTTTATATTTCTTTAGATATAGATGGAATACTATATAATTTAATTTACTAGAAAAACTGTGACAAATAATCCGGATCAATATTTTTCAGTCGGAATTTTTTACAGCTGCAAAAAAAATTAAACTATTTCTTTGTGTGTTCTTGAAAAAAAATAAAAATGTTTTGGATAAAAGTTATTGATCTGGTTCAAAAGTCACTTATGAGTAAATAAAGAAAATATTAGAAAGGCAACCAATCTGATTTGTTCGTCTTTTATTATTAGCTAATGAGTGAGTCTATGGTACTGTGCATAGCAATATTTGGTCTGTAATACGGATCAATATTTTCTTTTTCAAAATTCTAACGGTCGATCCGAACCGTTCAACATGATTTTAATATAAATATATATTTACATACCGAATTTTATATTTTTTAGAATTCTTTTACTATTTTTTAAGATAGATAGAAAATCACTGTTTTTTTAATGGTCCAGAATTTTCAGATTAAGTTATTTTCTACCTATCTTAAAAAATAGTAAATTTTTTTTTAAAAATATAAAATTTGGTCTGCAAGTACATATTCATACGAGGATCATATTGAACGGTTCGGATCGACCGTTAGAATCTTGAAAACAAAAATATTAATCCATATTACGGACCAACCCGTGATATGCATGGTAACATAGACTCGCTCTTAGCTAATAGCTATATATTTATTGATTTTTAAATCCGATTCATTCCTATGCTTTATTTTTTCTTGATTCGTCGGACTTGGAAGTCTCCTCACCAGCTCATCTGCACTTTCGGAGAAAATACTGAAGTGGGTTGGTGAAAAATGAAAATTGAAAAGAAACAAACCGAAAATGACTTCCTCCACCAACGTCTTTTTCATGCGTGGAGGGTTGAGCTTTTTGAAAAGAAAAAAAAAATGTGAGAGCATTGAATTTAGAAATTACCAGCAGTCCGCCTACTCCAAAAAAAAAGAGAAAAAACAAAATGAATTTGGTAATTTACCGGTATGTTTGGTTGGGTGAGAATAGACTATTTGAAATAGCCTATTCGGTGTTTGATTGAGTTAAAATAGCTACAATAGAGAATTTAAACTCTTTGTTTTATTAGAATAGCATATTCCTAAGACTTTTGAGATTTGACAATTATAATAAGACAAACAATAGCTATTATTGATTTGGCTATTCTAGTTATTATTGTTTTGCAACTAAACATACCCCCAGAGAGTAGGGTTAAAGCTCCATTGGTTTTGTGCCCCATCATGTCTCAGTATCGTTATCTCGATTTTTAAAATTTAAACAGTCAATCTGAACCGCTCAATATGATATTCATATTAAAATGTGTTTTATATAAAATTTTATATTTTTTTAATTTGTTTTTAGAAGATTATGGACCATTCAAAAATAGTGATTTTGTACTTCTTCTAAACAATTAGTAAAAAAATTCTTAAAATTCTAAAATTTGTTATCCAAGCATATTTTAGTATGAAGATTATGTTGAACAGTTCGGATTGATTATTTAGACTTTGAAAATAGAGATAATAATGTTGGAGTATGATGAGGCATAAAACCAATAAGACATTTTAACCATACTCTTTACGAAAACCTAACAGGAAATAATTTCAAACAAATTATTTATTCAAAATTGAGCAAGTTATACAATGCATACGAGGAGTTATACGTGTCGCGCATGTTGGGCAAACAAGATTAAGACAGTGCAGCTTAAGGATTTAAGCTTTGCTAAGGAGAGATTGTTTGATAGAAAAAAGATTAAGAATGAAAGCTTAAATATAATAAAATATGTATTGTCGGGCTCTAAGGAGATGCTAAGGAAGTGAAAATATGAGCTTAAGATTTTGGTCTAAAGAAGACTAAGAAGAAGCTCTTAAGTCTGTTTAAGACACACTTGTTCGGCCTGCTTAAGGCATTAAGGAAGGCTAAGGAAGCTAAATCCACACTGCCGAACATGTACGTCGTGATGTGCCGTGACCAAAAAGCATGTGTTTTAACTTTTAAGAAATTAAAGTGAACATTTGACAATTGTTTTTATAATGTTCATTCAAATATGTTTGAAAGATTAAAAAAAAATTAGGAATATATTGTTAGACGTGTAGATAACCTCCACAATTTGAATATTATGTGAAAGATATATGAAGGACTATTAATTTCATACCGCTTAAAATTCATATTACTTCGTTACAATAAAATACATACGAAATCTCATTATTTTTATAATGAATATGTGCATCATGTATATCAAATTTCTCCGGTACATGCATTAAATATTGATCAATTTAGAATTTGATTGAAAACCGTATAAACATCATCAAAATTAATTATTTTTACTGTAGACTGTACAATTTTTAAATAGACCCAAATCTGATGTATGTCTTTTAATCTGAAAGTATTTATTAGGGCTGCAAACGAATAGAACCGAATCGAACTTATCTCCAGTTTGAGTTTGGTTTGAATTAATTTCAAACGAACTCAATTTCGAATCGAAATTTTTACGAACTCAATTTCGAACTTTTACGAACTTTGTTACGACTTATGACTTATGACTTATGACTGGGCCATAGTTCAAAATTACAACACTTCAATAAAAACTCAGGCATTCTGAATTCTAATTACACAATACACCAGAGTTTATATCAAAGTTAATTACAAACACCAAAGTTCAGTACAATCAATCAAAGTTCAGTACAATCACAGTATCCAAAGTTTTCCAAATAGCCAACCAGAGTAACATCACCAAAGTTTTCAAATATCTAAAGTATTCAAAGTACAATTTAAGTTAGAATTGAGAGCAATTATGGACTGGGCGGCTTTATATTTTTATCAGCGAACATAAGTTATCAGCGGAAATCAACAGTTCATATTTGAGTTAATTTCGAACTAAGTTTGGGTTGCGAACCTATTTCGAACAAACTAGATCCAATTTGAATTTGGTTTGAATTAATTTTGAACGAACTCAATTTCGAATTGAATTACGAACTACGAATATTTTGTGCAGCTCTAGTATTTATAATTATAATATTTTTGCTTAAATGAAAACTTGGAAGTGGAAGATATCAAAACTCGGGAGAGAGAGACTGAAATAGAATACGATAAAAATCTGAATCTACCAGTAAGTGTAATTATGCGTTGTAATATACTGACAAATGGGCTCCGCAGAATGTTTACCGAAACGAAATCAGGAAATCTGTTCGCCACACGAAGTTACACTATTACCCACGGCATAGATTTCTCCAACTCGGAAGAGAGTTGAACAAGTTAAAAAAAAAATAAAAAAGGAGAACGGAACAAAGAAAGACAATCGAGTCAGTCATAATTAATACGATGGCGTCATAGTTTGAGGCGTCGCCTCCGTGGAGGATCCGTATCCTCCCAGGTACCTGACTCAAGCAAATTGAAACAGACGGCTCAGATTAAACCTATCTGGGCCAAACTCAATCTGGTGCCTATGGAGACTGTAGGGGGTCTGTTTTGAGATTCGTGCCATTTTAAAAGAACCGTCCGATCGTAATTGTCTTCAATCAGGTAACCTGAGGTGATGCGAATTCCTCCAGGGATCTCTCTACCTCTCTCTAGTAGACAGTAAACTCACACAAAAAAAACAGCTAGATCAAGAGCTGTAAGAGAGTATCAGTCGCAATTAGCCGAACACTGTCACTTGGTACTCCTTCGAAACTTCAATCACGACTTGAACTAATAAGAAAGTGAATAAGCTAAGAGTGAATCTAAGGCCAAGTGTGAAGAAGGGAGAGAGATCTCTTGCGAGCTTGGCCGCTCTGGTTCAAGCTCTTTGTTTTGCACTTTGCAAGGGAACGGGGGTGTACCTCGACAAAGAAGAGAAGATTGACTGGTTAGATGTTAGATCTTCTCCAGTGCTATAGAAATGGATTCGGGGAGCGGGTTCTTCACCACAGATGCTTCGCGAATCGACCCTAAGTGGCTGATCGACCCGAAGCTCCTCTTTGTGGGACCCAGGATCGGTGAAGGAGCTCATGCCAAGGTCTATGAGGGCAAGTAGGTTCTCTGATTTATTTGATCTCTTCTATTAATCTGGATCTTAAAGCTCAATTTTCAGGTTCCTGTTTCATTGGTGCTGTATTTTATTTGTTAGGTATAAGAATCAGAATGTAGCGATAAAAATCATACAAAAAGGAGAAACACCTGAAGAGATTGTAAAGAGGGAGGGGAGGTTTTTGAGGGAGGTGAGCATGCTCTCCAAGGTCCAACACAAAAACTTAGTCAAGGTTAGTCTGCAGTATTTTAGTTACTATTCCTTTTTGGAAATTTGTATTTCAAATGGAAAAATTTGTAAAACAGGTAGAAGGAAATTTGTATTTACCTCGGTAATATTTTAGTTACTATTCCTTTTTGGAAATTTGTATTTACCTCGGTAGAAGGAAAACACCACTGGAAACCTGTTTTGCTGTTCCAGTGGTGATTTGTAGTTTATCGGGGCATGTAAGGACATCACCACTAGAGCAAAGACAAGGAAGAACCAATACTAAACTGGTATACTCAGTGCAATTTGGTGATGGCCACCTTTTGGTGACCAGAATCAATTCCGCATATATTCCTGTTGCAGCTGATGTGATAGTTGCCAATTTGTAGTTTATCGGGGCATGTAAGGAGCCTGTGATGGTGGTGGTAACTGAGCTTCTAACAGGGGGGTCACTAAGGAAGTACCTAGTGAACATGAGACCGAGGTGCCTGGAGCCACGTGTCGCTGTTGCATTTGCGCTGGACATTTGCCGTGCCATGGATTGCCTCCATTCTCACGGAATCATTCATCGAGATCTGAAACCAGGTAACTGTGCTTTACTGTTAAAACATTCTCTCTAATTGACTAATATTTTAGTGGCTTTATAGTTTTTCAAGTTGACACGTGACAATTGAATCAGAATTACAGTACTGAGTTGGTGAGCTCCAAACCTGAAATTAATATTTCTATTGACTCAAGGATGATTAAATATTTTAAAGTTAATATTGGTTTCCTTAAGATAGATGCTTCATATAAACCTCTCTCATCGTCTAACAAATGAACACCATGGTATATAGATTTCTCATGAACGTTTCCTTAAAGGGCTGCAGACTCTTGCATAGTATTTATTGTTATCATGTCATTGTAGTCAGTTAATTAATATTTCTTTTGATAAGAGATTAGATTCCATGCTTATCTCCATTGTAAAATATTTTTTTAATGTGCATTATTTGTAAGAATCTAAATCTAAATCTGTATTTTTAGTCAGTACAAGGATATTTATGTTGATAAATTAAATAAAGTATAGGTGCTACAGCTATATGTGAATATTTGATCATTCAATGCATGCGGATATCTTTCTCAGCCATGCTTTATATGTGAAAATTTGATCATTCAATGCATGCAGATATTTGCAGTACATATTTAATATTTATTTCTGAAAAAGGCCAAACCCTATATCTTTTATGCACGGTTGATAAATTCACTATTGGTGTAAATCCCGTAGTTCCATCTTCTGTGTCCTTGAAGTTAAAAGAGTCCCTTTAGCTGATAATGAAACTACAAAATAGGAAAGAAAGCTGCAGATGAACCTAAAATTAAGCGCTTCCTTTCTTTAATTATGGACCTCTAAGCTGTATTCTGTTAAGACCTTTCTAGTTGTGCCTACTATTTAGAACATTAAATTATATATTTATTCATTTGATTTTCAAAAGTTTTATGCAAAAAGAACCTTGGACCATCTTTCTGTTCATTTGAATGTGCTGTTTAGCAGATTATCTAGTTTGGGACTAAAGACTTGGTTGTTGTTGTTGTAAGTAGTTTATACTTTATATGTCTAAAAATTACGGCTGGAGGGTGAAATATTTGTAGGCGCTGTTTAGCAGATTGTTATTTAGAATTTAGTCCATTTTTTTATTTTTTTTCTTCCTAGTTTCCTTGGCTTTTCCAACTAGAACAGTCAATGAACTTAAAATGCGGTTCAAATGAATCTTTATATGCCTGCACCTGCAAATTGAGAAATGTCTTTTATGCCCCTTCAAACATATGGATATCACTTTAAGATCATTTTTTTCCCTTGAAATATCAGGAACAATTCCCTACTTGTCCCTCTTGTCCTTTATGTAAATATATAACGAGGAAGGATTAATAGTTTGGTTACCTTATGAAAAAGATGGAATAAAGGGAGGATATATAGGATACATTAGTCTAGCTGACAATGATAATGATATTTGTTGTGAGGGTGTGCATCATATTGCACTTGGTGAGCTGTAGTACGCTAGTATAACATATTGTACCGACTATTGCATGATTTGTAGTTTTGTACCATAGGTCTATCAAGTTCTTCTAACCTTATTTGAGAGAGTGATTCTTCCTTTGATCTTCAAAAGAAGCATATGATATGCACCTTTGCTCCATATAAACAACTCTGACATATTTTCACCCTTAACTTTGGTTCCTTTTGTTAGATGCTTGGGGTTTTCCGATATCAAGTCATGGATTCCTTTTCAATTATGATAAACTTTGAGTTATTCTTGTTTTATCTGTTATTTATCTCATTTTCAATTCCTACTTGTGGTCATGGATGCACATAATTCATTTGCTTGATAAAGTTGCTACCAAATTGGACCTTTGTGTGAATATGACGCATTTGTATATTGCCATTTGCAGAAAACATGCTGTTGACTGGAGATCAGAGAACAGTCAAACTTGTAGACCTTGGTTTGGCCAGGGAGGAGACGTTGACCGAGATGATGACTGCTGAGACCGGGACCTATCGCTGGATGGCTCCTGAGGTGTTTCTTTGTCTTTTTTAGAAAAAGAAAATACTTTCTTGTTGCAATTCCATGCAGCAAATTTTGGTGTATTCCCATCTACTCCTGCAAAACATTGCAAGTTGTGAATCCCTGAAGACAAAAAAATATTTCCTGTATGAATCTACGAAGTGGAAACTTTGTAGAGCTAATACAGGAAATTTAATTATATATGCACTGGTATGGTGTTGGCCTACACCACTTTGGTATAACAGTAAAAATTTTGAATCCTTGGCTCCATCTATTATGACCTAGAGCAATTATTTTGTTCTCGTTATGATGTTTCTGACATTGAATAATCTGTGAAGCTATACAGCACAGTCACACTCAGACATGGAGAGAAGAAGCACTACAATCACAAGGTTGATGTCTATAGTTTTGCAATAGTGTTATGGGAGCTATTGCATAACCGGCTTCCTTTTGAAGGCATGTCTAATCTGCAAGCTGCTTATGCTGCTGCTTTTAAGGCAAGTTTTTGTCCAAGGATCTTGCTGGACATTATTGCTGGTTAAGGGCTCTATTACCCTAAATATACAAGTAAAAAGGCCAAACAGTTTGATAAGCCAGTGCCAAACTATAAGTGTCTGGTGTCAATTAATACATGACTGTACTGTATGTACCTGGTACAGTTGGACCTTATTGGCATGTATTGCGATTTAACACTTACAATGCTGAGTGATTAGTTTTAAGCTTATAATCAACTAGTAAATACAAAAAAGTAGAAACATGAAAAGAAATGGAAAAAAAATCTGGATGTCAATATGACGGCAATGATTGATTTTCTGTGTAGTAGTTTGATTCATTACCCGTAGGCACTATGTGCAAAGTGGACTCCCCTCAATTGACAAGCTTAGATTCATTAGTAGAACCAGTAATGTCACTACTAAAATAACAAGGTAACTTCTTTGATCCATTTTGATTATGGGGCTTTTGCAGAATGTGGTGAATTTATTTTATTTGGCTGTTTTGGTTGTAAATCCTCAGCGTACTTTTGTAGTGTTATTAGCATGGAAATATAATTGAAGTCTGGTTGTACCTACCACAAACACCTTTCCTCTTAAGTTCTGTGGGGAATTAACTAGACACGAAGCATTGTAATCTAATCTCTAAACATTTTTTTGCAATTTCACATGTAGACCCATTGTTCCTTCTTTTGACAAAAAGAACTGAAGAAAGACTTTTCTGTTTTTTTTTCAGAATGTCAGACCCAGCGCAGATGAGCTACCAGATGAGCTGTCGCACATCCTAACGTCCTGCTGGAAGGAAGACCCAAACGACCGGCCGAACTTCAGTCAGATTGTGCAGATGCTACTTCAGTACCTCTCGACTTTGTCTGCCCCAGAGGCCTCAGCAGTCCCTCCCCGCTTGTTTTCCTCTGAAAATGCAATTCTTCCTCCCGAGTCTCCTGGCACAAGCTCTCTGATGGCTGCCCGGGGTGACCTTGGCGACACGCCGAAGTCGATATCTGATGATGGACCGAGAGGCTTTTTCTTCTGTTTCAGCCAGTGCTACTGAATCGAAGAGAATCTTGTATTTCTGTGCGCACCGTTTTGAGAGGTATCATTGTATATTGTGTACCCTATTGAATGAGAAATACCATGAGATGCCGTGGTAAAAGTAGCGGTCGACATCAGATATGCCTCTACCGAAATAGAACAATGTATTCTGTAAACTAGTATGTTCTATTGTTTTCCCCTTTGTTTTCCAAAAGATGCCTGAGCTGGATGTCCTTCGATATTTCTCTAAACTGAGGGAGGTGAAAGGTGGGGCAGTTTGAGCTAGGAAAAATGGGATGGGTTTAATGATAATTTTAGGATGTTTATTGGGGTATATTAGGTATTTCTCATTCTCTGTGGGTATATATGCATGATATTTTGAGGATTCTAGTAAACACTCGTTGAAGTGTCATAAATTAATTGTATTCATTGTTAGTAAAGGTGAAAATCCTCACCCCACAAAATGGGGATTAATGTTGTAATGTCAATATCCGAGGGTAGATTACACTGCGAACTGCTGTCGCTTGATGATAAGAGAAAGGTGCACATGATGATAGAGATGCTCCTTTATGGGTGTAATACCATAAATGATAGGAAGCCAGCTTGTTGTAACATTGTAAGAAACTTTTAGTAGGTTAATTGGTATAGTTCGGTGTACTTGCTTGTGATGATCTATGTAATTTCTTTCATTTCATTGCATGTCTTGTCATTTTGGTCGTGTAGGCATGTAGTGTGAATGACTGTCGCTTTCAATCCCTGTCTGGGCCATGTTTGCCACCTTATGAAAATAAACTTATAGTGTCAAACCTGGGCCGTGTTTGACACAAAGCAAAAATTAACTAGAGTTCTAGATTGTTACGGGTCAATTGGTCCAGGCCTTTGTACCATACATGATCAATGAAGCTTATTTAATAATCGATTATTACTTTGTTTGGGTAGAGGAGCATTGAACTTTGAGATAAGGAGGGTAATCAGAATAATTGTAACGTTAGATTTTAACTTTAAACTTTATATTTTTTTAAGATTGTTAGAATTGTCGAAGTATGTCAAGTGATCTTTGGTTGTACCATAGGTCAATTGCCCATAACTTAGTGTAATTGTGCATTGGAAATTTGTTCCTTATGAGTGTTGGCATGTATTAATCGATAAAATTGAGAGAAAGTTACAATGATGGAAAAGTAAATTACTATCTATAGGGGGTAGAGTAACATTACAAAATGCAGTAATTTCTGCCATTCTTTTATATTGGCTTGCTTTGTATAAAATGCTTGTTCAAATTAGAAAGCATATTGACAGACTTAGAAAAAATATTTCTTTAGTTTCATGGTCAGTAGTCTGTGCTAATAAATCACAAGGGGGTTTGGGTCTTTTAAACTTGTATACTATTAATGTAGCTCTATTAGCTAAATGGTGGTATAGATATAATGACCCTACAGTTGTAGGGATGTGGAATGATATTATTTTAGCTTAATATGGATCGCAAGGGTTTAGTTATATGATGCTAGTCTTTTGGAGGAATGTTTTTAAAATAAAACCAATTGTTGACTTAGGTTTTAACAGTAGGTAATGGAAATGAGGTTATGTTTTGGACAGATAGGTGGATGGGAGAATGTCCTTTAAGTAATTTATATCCTCAGTTGTATTCAGTAGCAACTAACATAGATATATCTGTAGCCTCAATTCTAGATTCTGGCAATATTGACTTGGCTTTTAGGAGGCAACTAACATGGGAACTTAGGAAAGAATGGTGTAATTTAGTTTCTCAACTTAGGGTAGTGCACTTGGATATTGATCAGACTGATACTTTGAGTTGGAGATGGAATACTAATGGTATATAGATTTACGGTACACTTATTATATTTTTGGCTTGAGTATGGAGAGATTAAAATTGTTACTTTTGATACTATTTGGAAAGCAAAGATTCCATTTAAGATTAAATTTTTTTTGTGGCTTGTTAAGCAAAAAAAGATATTGACTAGAGTGAATTTGAGCGAAAGATGATGGTTAAGAGATGTAGCTTGTCTGTTTTATGGGGCACCTGAAATAATAGATCACTTGTTTTTGCAATATTCCTTTTTTAGAACAATTTGGAATTAGATAGCTGATTATAACAACTTTGCGTTTGATATTATGACTATGGAAGAATTGTGGTTTATTGATACTCTAATTCATTTTAAAGATAGGTATTTGATCGAACTTGTGAGAGAGGCAATACTATAGGTCATGTGATTAACAAGGAATAAGTTTTGTTTTTAGGGGATTCATACTTCTCTTAGATCCATAGGATCTCAAATTATTTCTTTAACACAATTTTGGGTGAGATTCAAAAGAAGAGATAGTCTTCTTACATTATTCTTAGTTCTACCTACTGATGTGATGCGATTGCCTGTTTTCTTTGATAATTTTCTATTGCAGAAGAAGAGGATAGCTGGAACAAGTGGTTTAGAGCATTAGAATGATGACGATAGTTTACAAATAGTCCACTTAACAGTTTCTGACATTTAGCTATATCTTGTCTATATTGATAACTAATGGTTTTATGTTGCAAACTGTTTAGCCTTTTTAGTTTCATATTATAATAGGATATGTCATTTGATGTACTTGTTGATATGTTTTGAGATCTGACAGACAGGTACTAGAGGTTTGGTACCATGTCTGATTAAAATTGTAGGTTTCGTTTCTTAATGAAAACGGTGGTATATACCACTTTTATAAAAAAAATGTCAAGTAATCTCCTCTTTGGATGGATTTTCAAGAAGATGCCAGAATTAAAAAGAGAAATACGTTAGATTTTAAGTTTAAACTTTAATTTTTTTTTAAGATTGTTAGAATTGTCAAATTATGTCAAGTGATCTCTTCTTTCGATGGTTTTTAAAGAGAGGTCAGAATTAAAAGAGGAACAAGAGACAAAATTTGATGAGAAAATTATATTTGTTGACTTCATATCACATAGATTATAAAAAAATTATTTATAATGACATAAATTTCTAAAACAAAAAAATATTAAATAGATTCTTCTTAAAATACTCTACATACTAAAAACTTTCTCATTAATTAATATAGCGTACCCTACATGAACACGCTATTTCTTATATCCTACGAAATATAAATTATGAGATGAGAGACATACACAACATAAACATATTTGATAAATGTTCGTATGTCACTGCTTTTCTCTAGCAGTAAGTCAATTAGCTTGAATTTTTTTTTATAAACCATAATTAAAAAAATATTTATAGAAAACTAACATGATTACTTTTTCTTTTACAAAAATCATAAGAACCGAAATGACATTTTGGTCCGGTCCCTTTTTGAATTTTCTGTGACAGCTCATATGAAAACTTGTGAAACCAGTATTACAGAAAATTCAAAAAGGAGAACCGGCCCGAATGTCATTTCGGTCCGGGATAAAAAAAATAATGGACCGAAATGACATTTCGGTTCTTATGAATTTTGTAAAAAAAAAATAATCATGTTGGTTTCGTAATTTTTTTTTTTTAATTATGGTTTATAAAAAAAATTCAATTAGCTTGGTCTTTGACGTAAGCCGGAGCACAGCGTGCCTATCTCTGATCTACCTTCTCCATTTTTTTGTCCTTCTCTCTATCGTTGAATGTTTTAATTACTTATTTCTCTGAGGTTAAGTCTCGTTTCTGAGTCTAAGTTGTTTGAGCCTTTTTTTTAACAATTTGTCCTATTCGCCTTTTTTTGTTTTCCTTTTTTCAATCACATCACTTGCGTACCTGAGTACAGTTGCTTAACTCGGGGACTATTCATTACTTGTTAGTTGATCATACTGTCCTTTTTTGCCCATAATAACTAGATATCTAACGGGATGCTGACTTGTGTCGGTACTAATGTTGAGTTGTGGAGAAGAAGAGAGAGAAATTGAGAAAAAATCATACTCTGCTAAAATAATTCACCCGTTAGGGGCGGACTCATATGGTTTCAGGAAGACAGTCTCTCTGAATTTTGAGTTTTAGTAAAAATATATTGGTTTTGACCGACTTCGGATTAATTTTTTTTTGCTCCTCCTCTGGACGTTTGATTTGTAATTCAGGTTAAATTTAGGATTAAAATTGAAATAAATTTGTTGAATTTTGATTAGTAATTAGAATTATAAGTCAGAACATCAGAAATTACAAGTCAAAGCATTGAAAAGTATAAGTTAAAACTTAAAATATTATTTTTTATCGAGTATCCAATTGGTTACTAAATTTAAACTAAATTAGATATTTTAACCCGATTCGATATTTTTTTACCTCCCGTGACGAAAATTCTGAATCGACACCTGCATTCAGATACATTTTTACCTCGAATTCACCCGTTAATGAGACGCTACTTAATATGCAAAACATGTATAAGATATTCAGAAATTTTAAATAAAATTTATGCTATTTAAAATATATACTTTATTCGGATCCGATTTCTCTGTTACAAAATCCTCGCACAACTTTTGTTCACATTTAATGCGGACCGTATAAATAGTAAAGAAATCTCAAGGGGTCATCTCATTAGCGATTCTGTTACAGAGAAACTGACAAATGTCAGACAAATATAACAAGGAATTTACTCAGTTTGATGAATTTTTTTTATAAACCATAATTAAATTTTTTTTTTTTTTTACAAAACCAACATGATTATTTTTTTTTAACAAAAATCGTAAGAACCGAAATACCATTTCGGTCCGTTATTGTTTTATTCTGAACCGAAATGGCATTTCGGTCCGGTCCCCTTTTTAGATTTTCTGTGGTACTAGTTTCACAAATTTTCATATGAGCTGCTACAAAAAATCCAAAAAGGGGACTGGACCGAAATGCAATTTGGTTTTTATGGTTTTTTAAAAAAAAAAATAATCATGTTGGTTTCGTAAAAATATTTTTTTTAATTATGGTTTATAAAAAAAAATTCTAGTTTGATAATATTTTCTTTCTTTTTTTTGTCATTGTTGTCTTTTTCATCAATTGTTAAAATGTAAATAATTTAAAATACAATATGGCTCTCATTTACTATGTCCGAATATTTGTTGTTTTTAAATCAAATATTTAGTGATGGTTCAATATTTCCAAATATTTACTCAATTGTTTCATTTACATAATATTTCGATGTCATCTAAAAAATATCCTAACATCGTCAGAAATGAATGAGTTTTGATCTTGTATTTGTAAAATATAATAAAATTAAGGCATTTGTTTCGGTGGACATAAGGACCTATTTGTAAAATGAACATATTTTCATTTTCAAAGTTCAAACAGTCGATCCGACCATTCAACATTATCTCCATATTAAAATGTACTTGGAGGTCAGATTTTACATTTTTTTGAATTTTTTTACTATTTATTAAGATGGTTACAAAATCGTTGTTTTTCAATGGTCTGAAAACAACGATTTTGTAACCATCTTAATAAATAGTAAAAAAAATAAAAAAAATGTAAAATTTGACCTCCAAGTACATTTTAATATGGATAATGTTGAACGGTCGGATCGACTGTTTGAACTTTGAAAATAAAAATATGTTCATTTTACAAATAGGTCCTTATGTCCACCGAAGCATCCCTCTAAAATTAATTATTATATTAATATTGTTCGTTATTCACCCGTTATTGTATCGTTGCCCGTTAATTTTAACGGATAATAATAGAGTAGGATAGGATCAATTTTTTATAGATAAATAGAGAATATGGATAAAATCATTTTTTTATGAGTAAAAATAAGATATGAATAAGATAAATTTTTAGTTTGTATGAATATAAAAATACTTCTATCACACAAGTGGCTGTTTTAAAAATAAATATGTATATTAAGAGGCACAAGAGACATGAGCGTCAAGTCTGAATGGATTGCAAATGAGGCTACGGAGATCCTTGTGCCGTATCACCCCCTTCTGATAGGCAAAACCCACGTCCCAACTTGTCTTGATTTGACATTTATTTAACATTTTCTCCACCCTTTTTCACAAGAAAATTCCCAAGGACAGCAATTTGCGTCTAGAGTAGCAAAAATGTCACGTAAAGACACACTTACCGCACGCATGTCGATTACGTGTCGTGACTTGTGTGTTGGGTGCTGTGTAGTTAGGAAATTTGGCACGACACGGCGCGTCATGCGAAAAATTTAATCACAGCACGACATGACATGTGGTCACGCGAGTCACGTGTAATTAAGATTGTTAAATCTTGATCAAATAGTGAATCTTGAATAAACTATCATAAATTATGATCAAATGGTCACGCGGGTCACTTTTGGGCACGTTGTGACTCACGTGGCGTGACTATTTGCGTATCATGACCATCCCTTGATATTTTGGTCACAGCACGACACAAAACGTGAAAAATTAACATGATCACGACACGAGACTAAAGTCACGGCACGACAGATTTTTTCCACTCTATATGCGCCTAAAGTTTGTATCAGACCCAAATGCAAGTTATTTGCATTTTCAATTTTTTGTAAAAATCAGAGCTCAAATAGTAACAAGTAATAACTATGCGAACCATCTTTTAGTCTAGTGATGAAGTCAAAATTATTTATGTGAAAAGTCGCAAATTTAAAATTTATATTGAAAAATCTCTTGTAGATATTAATAGTTGAGTAACTCGAACTTCAACTTTTACTTAAAAAACATAATAGTACCTATAAATTTTTTGGAAATTCAGATCCAATGCAATACCTGAATGAGTAAAATGAGATCCGAGTCCTCAGTATTAATCTGATACGAATCTCAAAACAGACTCCTTGTATCTAAACATACATCAAATTCCATGGAGGATACATATTCAAAAATTGATGTGCATAAAACGTTTAAAAATGTTATCTGAAATTCTCAATGGATCTCAAGATTGCAATATGGTAATATTAAACATATAACAAAAAAAATTCTGAAACTTTTTACACATTGAAAATTGTGATAATTACTTTCCGAAAACCTAATATATAAAATTCCGTATAAATGGACTTGTTTCTAGAAACACTGTTTCTACAACAAAATTATATAAAATAAATTTCAATAAATTTCGTAGAAGAGTCCTGAAGGAAGTGACTGCTGTAGTAATGTTTAAAGAAAGAAAGAAAGAAATAAAATATTTTGTTAAATCCAAAAGGCAAAAGGTTCAGAGTGTTGTTGACAAAGCTCTTAGCTCCCGATCCCAATGGTTGAAAAGAAATAAAGTACAGAAACTTTGTTCTGATTTTTTGTTTTTTTTATTAATATTGAATTTGTCCTGAATTTTAGTTCAAACAGCAGAATCTCTTCTCTGTTGGTAAGAGATCTCACTTGCTACGGCCCACAAAAAACTCGCCTCTTTGTCTGCTATCAGCCGCCACGTGTTACATCTCCTCTTTCCAAAGTTGCCAAGAAACCCTAATAATTCAATTGGACAAGAAACAAAATTGACATGAGAGAGAATATAGAATTCACATCACCTCAGTTTACCTGATTGAAAACAATTACAATCGGACGGTTCTTTAACATAGCACGAATCTAAAAACAGACTCCCTACCGTCTCTATAGGCACTGGATTGAGTTTGGTCCAGATAGGATTAATCGGGGCTGTTTGTTTCAATTTGCTCGAGTCAGGTAGCTGGGAGGATACGGATCCGAAAATATATGGATCCGTATCCTCCTAGGTACCTGACTCAAAGACAATTGAAAAGGACGGCTCAGATTTACTCTCAACTGGTGCCTATTCAGGAAGGCGTAGGGACAATATTATTTGTGCTTTGAGATTCGTGCCAAGTTAATAGAATGGACTAATCCCCATTATTATATAAAAAAACAATTTAAATGTTTTTAAGATGCTTGTTTAGTGCGTATTTTAAGCAAACATTTTTTTTTTGCATATCAGCAAAAAATTAATTATAATTTCATTTTTTTTAATATTTTTATGCCAACTTTTTGCATATTTCAAAATATAAACTCACTGTACTAAAACATACACTGCTAAATATTTTTTTATTTAAAAAAAATATAAGAATGATACTTGTAAAAAAATGTACTGGAGATAACTAAAGTTGATTCTGATGTACACTTTGCTCACAGGAGTAGTAGCTATGATGATGGTAGAGGAACAGGTCCACGTGACAAGTCTTGATTCTCAAACCCTAATGCCAATTGCCATGAACCGGAATAAATGTTTTCCTGATAACAACAAGCATTACTCTGTATCCCTTGTAAATTAATACACCTACTATCTATGGATACCATGCAATATATACCATTCTTAGATTATTGATATAGCGTTGCAGGTACCTGATACCGACATATTGTTTCATGTTCATGTTTTCATCAAGTGTAGTAGTCATGTGTTGTGTGGATATGTATGTGTTTTTTTTTTTTTTTTTTTTTTTTTAACGTTGGACTAATAATTTTCATACAAAATCATTGTTTTAAATAGATTTTGGACCATCAAAAGTGGTATTGTACCTATGTAAAAAAATTCTAAAAAAATATAAAATTTGGTCTCCAAGAATATTTTATTATGAAGATCATGTTGAATGGTTCAGATCGACTGTTCGGGCTTTGAAAACGGAGATAAAAAATGTGAAGCATATTGGAGTACAAAACCATGGTGCATTTGAACCATCCTGTTTTAGTAGAGGTAGGTTGAAAATATTTTATTTTGAAAGTTTTTATGCCTCAATTTATAAAATTTTTAATAACTTAATCTCTAAAACTTAAATATCAAACCGTTAGATATAATTTAAATCATTTTCTCTATGCACATATAAAATATCGTGATATTTTAGTTTTGTTTTCATTATTAATCAAGAATATGTAATAATATACCGATGTGGATAATTTATGAGGTTGATCTTTTAACTCACTGATTCAAATAAAAATAAAATCGGAAAGTGATACTTTTTTTAAGTGCAAATAGAGAAAATAACATCAATCACGTCAAACCGTTTTATTTTAAAATTTAAATATTTAGAATTTTTGTTATTCATTTTTTAAAAAATATTATAAAGTAGACATCAGAACTAAGAACTAGAAACATTTTAATCCACCTCATTTTAATGAATTAAATTTTTACTCACTATTATAAGTCATGCCACTCATTTTCTATTCCTTGGCAAGAGAAAGCACAGTGACAAGGTTCGCGTATAATATCCGAATAATTCGTTTTTTTTGTGATGCCGAACTGAACGCCGAATTATTCGGTTGACCGAACTTTGACCGAATTATACCCGAATAATTCGCGAATTTTTCCCAGAACATTTTTTTTTTGGTTTTTTTTTTTTGCTTCCTTGTAGGACTGAAATCTCTGATCCGGATTATTCCGAATCATTCCCGAATTATACCCGAATTATTCCCGAATCACGAATTTTTGACCTCGCCGAACCTTTCCCGAACAATTAAGTTGTCACTATGAGAGAAAGAGGGCAACTCTAGAAGTCACATATGTATAGCCACAATTCCTTGTGCAACAGAAGATCCAAATGCTCAAAGAGAGAAAGAAACCAGGGGGAACATTTTCTGACGGCTACCAGAGATCCAGAGTAATCATTCCGAATGATTTTCTGGTGCATCCATCACTCTTCCTCTTCTTGTCAATTTTTTTTTTATTATTATTACATACTCCAATCTTATTTATTTATTGGCTTCTCCATTGTGACAACTCACAAGCAAACCCTGGTTGATGGTTGATATATAGCCTGATGCAAGCAAAGAGGCCATGCACATACAAAGAGGCCAAGCCGTCAATCAAGGTGTTTATTTAATAGAGGGAGAAAGAAAGAAGCAGATGTAATCATGGCAATTGGAAATCCTTTGATATCAACAACATGTTTCGTTGGAAATAGCTCCTGTTATTTTTTTTATTTTTTTAATTAGCTGTCTCCCATTTCATTACGACTTTTTTTTTTGTAAACCATAATTAAATTTTTGTTTTTTACTGAACTAACATGATTACTTTTCAAAATTTTCGTAAAAATTTTGAATTTTTTTTAACAGATGGTAACAAAATTTTGAATTTTTTTTATAAACCATAATTAAAAAAAATATTTTTACGAAACCAACATGATTACTTTTTTTTTTTTACAAAATTATAAGAACCGAAATAAAAAAAAAAATCGGTCCGAAATGACATTTCAGTTCTTATGATTTTTGTAAAAAAAAAAAAGTAATCATGATGATTTAGTAAAAAACAAAATTTTAATTATGGTTTATAAAAAAATTCCAAAATTTTGGCAGCTGTAGCTAAGTATATTTTTAAAATCCCGGCAATAATAATAAATAACATGGCTCGCAACTTTTACCTAATATTAGTGAAATGTGAACTTGATTCTTATTTTTGTCCAAAAAAAAGATTAAATTAAATTTTATCTATAGTGATGAGATCTCAATTTTGATCATAATGGATCTTGGTTACGGTAGTCCAGTATAACAGTGGCAGATGGGTAGCAGCAGCCAGTTTTTTCAGATCCAATCATTTAAATTCGTCGAGATTTGTGCATGAAAAAATTTCTGTATCGAGATACGTGAAATGGAAAATTTTGAATGGTGGGATGCAGAAAAGCAGCAGAGTCCATTCCGTGGCGGATGCAGTTCGTTGTAGAGTAGAGCAACTGATTAACTCTGAAAATTCAAAATTAATTTACTGAAATTGGATTTTGAGATTTTGCTCGACTCTTAAAAACAATGTTGCCTCCTTTTTTTTTTCCTCACAACGAATTCAAATAACGTGTCACTTTATTATTGGCAGATAATTAAGCCGATAGCAATATTATCTCCCAAACAATTTGTAATTGTCCTTCAAATTTTGATACGAATTTTGAAGAATTTTCCCTATATATATATAGCTTAAATTTCACATGCATTATTGTAGATTTTTTCTTGATTCAGCATAATATCAAATTAAGCTGGCTATTTTAACATGATTTAATTACTCCATAAAAGATAAAAATTTTAATACTACCCAAACAAAATTGAATTCACGTCCTCCTCAGTACCGTAAAAGGAAATCTTTTAGAATGAGTGAATCCGGATCATTCTTTTTAACTTTGCATAAATCTTGAAGCCCAATAATATTGCCCCCATGCGCTAGCCCGAATCTCAAAGCGATGAGAGTAAATCTCAAACCGTAAAGTGAAAGGAATCTTTTACACATATTGGAGAGGGTACTTGTTCAACAAAATCTATTCCAATAGGAATTTAACATTTTTTTTTAAAACGGACTTTAACATCTAAAGAGAGTTTCAAGTGCCACAAATTATTAGCATCATCATGTGTTATGGTTCTTATTGTACTTGTATTTAATATATGAGGAGGGCTCAATCTTTATGCCCCAACCGTACTCTAACATATTTATCTTTAATTTTAAAGTTGAAACAGATGATCTGAACTGCTCAATATGATATCCACGTTAAAATATGATTGGAGACCAAATTTTATAATTTTTGAATTTTTTTTACTATTTTTTAAGATAGGTACAAATTCACTGTTTTTAAGAAATTGTGGATCATCTAAAACCAAAGTTTTTGTACCTATCTTAAAAAATAGTACACAATTTCCAAAAAGTATAAAATTTGATATCCAATTATATTTTAACGTGGATATCATATTGAGCGGTTCGGATCATTTGTTTGAATTTTGAAATTAAAGTAAAGATGTTGAGATACGATTGAAACATGAAGCAATGATATTGCATCTGCTCTTAATATATTAGTTTCAAACGTAGCTTAAAGAAATCGTTCGTAGAATGTTTCGTTCTTTTATGGTAACAGATGTGCTCACATAATAATTTATATTTTTTGAGTATTTTCTTAGTTCAGTTTACTGTGAATTTAAAGATATAAAAAATAGATGCAACGAAACAAACCATATATGATACGTTACGTTGTTCATTTTATGAACTGTAATATATTTTGCATAGAATTATATTAAAATGATAATTTTTATGCGGATGTATATATCTCTTGCTATGTTGCATGGATACTAGTACGGGTATCATATCGGATACGATAGGGATACGGCGATACAGCAATTTTCAAAAATCCCGGATACGATACGCCAATTATATATATATATATATATATATATTATTTTTTATTATTTATATATTGTATTTAGATAATCATAAAAAATTTAATTAAAGGCTCAAATTATAAAAATTAAAGGCTTAAATCTAAGTATATATTAAATACTATTGTATTATAATATAACACAAGTGAACTTTGGCCGAGTGGATAAAGCTTTTGGTTACTCTCCCAATGATCCCAAGCTCGAATCCCACTGCCACCAAAAAAACCTCATTTGTGCGCCGGTCCACGCGCGGCTCACGGGTGCGGGAGCGGTTCAACTGCGCGGCTCACGGTGTCCCCCCGTATCCACAGGTATCCCGCCGTATCCTGGAGTGTCAACGGAGTATCGGCGACCGTATCGGCCGAGTAAGGATACGCCACGTAGGCGGATATGCCAGCTGGTATATCGGATACGTATCAGTGCCGTATCGGACGTGTATCGGTATCAGATACGTGTCCGATACGGGGTACGGAGCTTATATTGGAGTATCTGAGTAACATAGATCTCTTGTAATAAAGGAGATCGATAAGACAAATACGGGTTTAATTTGATGTAATTTTTAAATTTTGCAACATTAATACAAAAGAGGTAATTATTGTAACATATATATGCTCTTATGTAAAGATTCTCCTCGTCTTTATATAAGTTTACATATGTCATATTCAATATTAATATATACACAAACTGATCAGTTTAGAAAGATATAATATTCATATTCAATTAATATTCAATATTATACGGTGCTAGATTGTTATTATAAGATGTACTGTTACGGAGACGAGATTCATAATTTAGAAAGATCAAGAGCTGTATGATGCGAAATAAATTATGATTTTATTAATAATAATAATATGGATATTCTTATGGTTAGTTAGGAAAAATAAAATCTTAACTAGGATTAACTTATTAAAAAAAAGATGGCCTGATTCACCTGACTGTTTGTTTAATGCTCTTATATCAAGTTGCTATGGGGGCATATATGGGGCTAGATAACATCTTATAATGGCTTTATTTTTAATTGTACCAAATATAGATGAATTATGGTTATTAATTAGATGCATGTATTCCTTTTAAGGACAGAGTATTAGTAGAAATGATTAGAGGTGCAATCTTTTGGATAGTCTGGCTTGAGCGTAATAATGTTTGTTTTAAGGGTTCTACTCCTGCTACAACTAAAACCTTAGGGTCCAAATTTATTGCTTTAACCAGTTTTTGGTGTCAGTTTAGGAATGATGATTTATTTTCAAATTTAAACCTCATAATTCCTTCTGATGTTAAGGAATTACTAGATCAATTTCGAGTGGAGGAGGAGGAGGTAGTGGAGATTCTCACATCCATGGAAGAGGTGGAGGAAGCCAGGCCTCGATATCCTTTTTTGGACATTATCAGGGAGGATTTTGGTCCTGGCAGCTCGCTCAGTCCAATGTTTGACGTAGACAAGGATAATGAGGAGATGTTGATTGGAATCTGTTAGACTACTTATTACTGATGATTGATGATTATTGTTTTGTGGTACTTTTATATGTTTTGTGAATGTTTTTAGTTTAGAAAAGTTCTCTTATGTTTAGGCAGGTTTCTTTTGTTGTTAGTTTTATGTTGTTTTAGTATATTGTGGATATTTTGGTGGTATATGTTTGTAACTGACGCTATGGTTTACTTTTAGTTACATGTTTTAAGTACCTAAAATTAGCATTCTGATTTCTAATGAAATCAGTAGATCATAAATTCACTATTTTTTTTCAAAAAATAAGTTACCTCAAACGGTGAGTTTGACCCTGGTCCGTTCGTTTTATTTAGGCACAAATCTTAAAGCCTTACGGGTTTGGGCTATATTAGCATGAATTCTGATCAGACGGTCCGAATTCAAACTCAATTTGTGAGGTAATGCAAATGATCCGGACTCACCATTGCTATAGATCTATGTTGCATGGATACGGGTACGGGTATCATATCGGATACGATACGGATACCGCGATACGGCAATTTTCAAAAATCCCGGATACGATACGCCAATTATATATATATATATATATATATATATATTATTTTTTATTATTTATATATTGTATTTAGATAATAATAAAAATTTTAATTAAAGGCTTAAATCTAAGTATATGTTAAATATTATAGTTATTGGATTAATACACAACTGAAACTGTGGTGGAGTGGTAAAGGTTTTGGCCAATATGGGCCTCTCCCCGAGTTCGAATCCCAGCAGCAGCGAAAAATTCACTTATTTCAGCAGCGGTGTTTGCGCGGCTCACGGGTGCGGACCGGTTCACGGTCGCGGCTCACGGGTGCGGCGCGGTTCACTCACGCGGCTCACGTGTGTCCCGCCGTATCCAGCCGTATCCGCACTTTAAATGCCGTATCCTGGAGTGTCAACGGAGTATCGGCGACCGTATCGGCCGAGTAAGGATACGCCACGTAGGCGGATACGCCAACTGGCGTATCGGATACGTATCGGTGCCGTATCGGGCGCGTATCGGTATCGGATACGTGTCCGATACGGATACGGAGCCTAAATTGGAGTATCCGGGTAACATAGCTATAGATTGATGTTGGAGGATAGCTAATCATCAGGAAGAAAATATTAATTCTAGATTATTTCTAGAGGCTTAAAAAATATTATATTATAGTAATTGAAGTAGAAATGATAAATATTAAATAGAAGATGCGTCATAATTAAGGATCGATGCTATATCACTGATATTTTGACTAATTAAAACTCGTTTAAAACGCTAATTAATTTGGTGAATTTGAGTGCGAACATGCATGCTCTGTCAAACGGATCAATGTTCGTTGAGAAATTAATTCATTAAACCTCACCATCAAATTAATTTGATCTAATAATACTGTACAAAGCACAACATCTATACTACATATATATGAATATCAATTATTTTCCTTGCTGGCATCCCTCATTTTGTGTGGAGTTAATATTTTAATATATATAAGGACAGGAATTAATATACTATACTATACTATACTAGCTAGCTCTTTGGAGTTTGAAAGTTTCTTTCTTTTCATCGCCATACATGCAGAACAAGTGCGACTACGGTTGTTGTGACTGATCATGGCATGGCATGGCATGGCATGGCATGGCATGGCATGGTTATAATTAATTTACACGCGCAGCAGGCCTCCAGCCAGCCAGCCACGTAGTGTTTTCTCTCTACGTACAAGCATGCACAGCTAAAACCCTCAACTTCGCACAGAGATCATAGATAGGGGTTTTGGGAGGGGTGGGGTTTTAAAGGTCAAACCTTCCTGCCTAGATGTTACATTAGTGTAGTAGAATACTAGCTATACGCTAGTACGTACGCTACATGCGTACAGATCGTAGGTACAGAAGCGCGCGTGCATGGGGTTTTAACTTTTAAGAGGGTCTCATCTCCTCCAGCTCCTGTCGCTGCTAATAAATGAGGCTAGCTTAATTTGGAGGCTTCTCCTTGTTGTTACATGGAATGAGAAGAGAGTAAGGCGCCATTGGGAAACTCAAAGAGGAGACAACGAGATCATCCCAGCGTGGCCCCACCTATATCCACTTGCACTCTCCGTTTGAGGGAATGAAGGGATTCAACAGTGACGTAAATAGAATATAAAACATAGCAAACTTAACTTCTCTAATGACACAGGAGGGGTAGGTTAAGTCGCTTCGATTAATAGTTACATGTACATGATGCCACTTTTCAAAAGTGTTTAATTATTACTATAAAAAAAATGAACCTTTTAAAGTACTTTCAAAGGCAGGGCTTTAATTTGCTTTCAATCAGATAACCTACGTGTATTATACTGGTTGGATCCTCTACATTTGTACGTACGGCTAGCATCAGATGATGTAAGAGTGCCTTAATTAATTAATTAATGAGGAGGGATTTTTTGACAATGCTTATTAATTTAAACTACATTCTCAAAAGAATTCAAACAAATCCAAACAAAATAAATCTGTAAGTATGTTATTGTACATATTATAGATAACATTCAAATTTCATACAATTTAAATATTGTTTGATAATTCATTAATGATTGTTAATTACATATCGTAATAATTTTAGATCAATTGTATGGTAAAATGTATATCAAAATTTATCATTTTAACATATATATGATACATGAATAATATATATAAAGTCTATAATGTCAGATTTTAAATTTAATTAAACTTTATTTTTTAAATTATTAATATTAACAATTAATTCCTCCCTATAATTATTTTTTTAATATTAATTCCTTTCGTATTGAGTCTGTATAAATGCATTGCAAAATATCGGACAATTGATAGTTCGAAAACCTAGTCGATCTGAATGAGCTATCTAATTTAGGGGTGTCAATGACACCCATTTACCCGTTTAATTAGAATGGGACATTATCCGCGAGGTATACTGTCGGTATACCCTCGCAGATGCTCCTGTCACTAATAGAAAACGCATATTTCTGTCGGTATACCCTCGTGGATAATCACTTTTTACCCTCTCACAGATATTGTCCCATTCTGCATGTAGATGTATTCGATAAAACAGATATTGATAAAAAAAAAATTTCGTTATCTTATTGAGTATGTGTATGGATAAAAAAAATTTCGTTAAATGTATAAATGAGTATGGGTACGGGTAAAGGCCATATATTTCATACCCGTTGGATACAATGGGTAATTATATCTCGCTAATTAATAGAACCAATTACGATTTTTCAACTTGTGAATATCTCGCTAATTAATAGAACCAGTTACGATTTTTCATTGTGCTGGCTCGTTCGGATTCAGTCTGTTAACTAACTAGCTGATTTGGATCATTGATTATATTTATATATTGATTTAATTAGAACCATTGATATGTTAGGATTAGAAACTATCTCGCCTCAGTGTACAATATTATAATTAACAAGTATGATAATTGACGTTGTGGAAATTATATACACTAATTAAAATGTCAGAAAATTAATTAGCTAGGCTCGTCTCAAAGAGTGACGAGAGATATCTTATATTTGCGTGACTTTTTAAAAAATCTAAATGGTTCAAATAAGTTTTGCACGAATCTCAAAGCTCAAATAATACGCCCCCTGCGCTATCCCCAAATGAGATATCTCAGAGATACGCACTCCGAATTCAAGAGGTCAAGTGGCCCTCAGCAATTTTATGAAAATAAAAAGTTATTAAATTATGTGTATAATTTATATTATATAATATTTTAAAAAATATATTAATGAAACATTTATTTACTTAAACCATCGAATACGTCTCGCTTCGTATTATTTTTCTTTTGTGAGAAAACAATAAGGGTCAAGCCCTGTTGAATATTATTTTTAATTAAATTTAGTATAGTAAATTTATGATAAAAAGGCTAGTATAATTGTATCATATGTAGAGCTGATAGAAAGGCTCGTAGTTCGTGGACCGCTCGGGATTAACCCATGACTCGTATCGGTAACAACTTGATCATCACTGGCCTGAGCTCAAAACGAACCATCTTTTTTGTGATGTGGTCCAAAATTAGCGAGTTCGAGCTATGTCAAACTCGCTCGCTCGTTAGTGAACTTTATGTTGTCCGGCGTGGATCAGCTCAGTCCTAATTGTTTGTAGAATTTAGTTTCTTCCTAAAACTCGGTCTAGCTAGGCCCCACGAGCTAATACGAGTCAAGTTGGTCTAGCTCGTTAGTGGCTCAATTCGATTATGAGCTAAGGTTTTAGCTTGACCTCCTAATTCCAGCTCGCCCGGCTGGCTTTGTTCCTACTATAAACTTTGTTTTTTTTGTTTTCATTAAAATAAATTATTGTTTTTGTTATTGCTGTGTTAATATTTTTTTTAAAATTTCATGTAAAGTAATGTAATTATTTGGAGATTTTATTTTGATTAATCAAATTATTGGGTGGCAATCGTCACCTAACTTTTAAAGAAAAGAAAAAAAACAAGATTTTATTCTTCCAAATTGAACAGAAGTCAATTAATAATATCAAAAAGCTTTTTAATGAATCTAATAATTAATTAGTCATGAAATTAGTTGCAATATATTGTTTAGTCGAGTTTTATATAAAGTATTAATTAGTAAGTAAATAGACGTAATAACGAGATAATTGCCAATTTCTCATTTTATGGTGCTTTTAATTAATTTAGCTGCGAGAGATGAAATAAACTGAACTCTGGAAGAAGAAAAATGAAACGGTAGATCACCTCTCTAATTAATGCATAATGATTCCAATTCTCAACTGAACCGGCCACTAGTTAATTAGTAATCACTGACCAACTACCGTATATATATAACTCGATTACTTATTATTGCCCATAACGAAAAATTCCTTTTGGTATTACGTGAAGCCTTCTTTAATATATATATCTATATATATATATATATATATATATATATATATATATATATATATAGGAGGGATCCGATTACTACAATTTTGAGTTACCACAATCATTTTTTACATTTCAAAGTCCAAATCGTCGATCCAAACCGTTCAACATGATCTCCACAATAAAATGTGCTTGCAGATCAAATTTGAATTTTTTTACTATTTATTAAGTATTTTACAAAAACTAGTCAAATTCAGACCACTAGATTTTGTATCCATCTTAATAAATAGCAAAAAAATTCAAAAAAATATAAAATTTGATCTGGAAGCACATTTTATTGTAGAGATCATGTTGAATGGTTTGGATCCACGACTTGAACTTTGAAAATGTAGAAAATAGTTGTGGTAACTTTGTGATAATTTAAAATTGTGATAATCGGATCCCTCCTCGTATATATATATTTACATAAAAAAATGGGAAAATTAAGAGTCTTAATTAAACGAGAGACACAAGTGTAACAAAAACTGGCCTTTCATTAATGAACACATATCATTATAAAAATGCTTTTGTATAGAGGCGCAGTCTACTGTCAATTTGCTATATAGGTGCCTTTTTTTTTTTTTTCAAAGCCCTTGGGCAATATAGGTGCCTTTTTAACTACAGCACATATCATTTGCGCGCATGTTATGTTATATCTACTGATCATAAATAGTTAAATAAAACCGAAACATTTTTCTTGGAGAAACAAAAACCTACCCCTCTTCCATTTCCCACATATGGCGCATGAGTGTATCCATCAAAGCTCCTCATTTACACACATTTTAAAGCTTTAATTAAAAAAGCACCCAACTAGCTCCAACCTCTCCTCTTCTTTCGATATATATATAACTTGTAAGCCACCTTGCACTCTTCAAAAACTTCTCTGCTTCTACTTCCTTCCAGAAAAAAAATTAGAACAATACATCATATATCTCCATATACATGGAGAAGAGATCACAAAGCAACATGGGTACTAACAGCAGTGGAAAGAGGGCCATGGCTGTAGCACCTGGTACCGCAAACAAGGACGGTACCACACGCTACCGTGGGGTTAGACGCCGACCATGGGGTCGTTACGCAGCTGAGATCAGAGATCCGCAATCTAAAGAAAGGCGGTGGCTTGGCACCTTCGACACAGCCGAACAAGCAGCATGTGCATATGACATAGCAGCTCGTGCCATGAGGGGCCATAAAGCACGCACCAACTTCCCGTTTCCTTCGGCCATGCAGCATGGTCATGTGGCAGCTGGTGATTGGACATGGCCAACTACGCCAACCGCACAACCTCCATTGAACCCACTTATCATGCGTGGCCTGTTGAATCCTTCTTCGCAAACGTGTAATGCTGGTAACTGTGCTTCTTACGCTGCTATTCCATGGTTAAACCATGGAGGAGCAAGTACTATTCCTACTGCTATTCCAATTCCAGCTGGTGCTACGCTTGAGTGCGCCTACGCGAGTTGCACACCTACTGAACCTTCTCTCCTTTTCCCGCAAACACAGCCACCGCAAGTGCAGCAACAGCAGTTACAGCAGTTACACCACCCGTCAATTGGAAGTGCATCCAATGTGACAGCTCAGCTTTCTGAGACAAGCACTGAAATCACTGGAACCAACAACATGCATGTGGATCTCTTTCACAGTGAACCTGAGGAGGCGGGGCTGCTACAAGATATCGTAAAAGGCTTCTACCCGCGGCGTAACCAGTGCAACAATGGTGTTGACATTTGTAACGGTGCAGATGACACAGTTGATCATCAGGAAATGGTGATCAAGCAAGAGGTGCAAGGTTTCTACTCGTCAGATCGTTTCTGCAATGATGCTGGTGGCGATTTCCCAATGGTCCCACAGGGATTACTGGAAGATATCATGCAATATCCTGGCTTCTTTGAGTTCATTTCTTCTAATTTGCACAATGCTTGATATTCATCTCGCCATTGTTCAAATTATTGTATCCATATAATTAAAATTGCGGCGCATGGTTATTCCACCTATATATCATTATCTCCCCTAGGTCTTTTATTTTACCATATATAGTTGCTTGTCATCATATCAACTTTATGATCTAGACAAGTGAACATATATATATATATAATATATATATATTAGTATGCTTTAAGATTTAAGAAAGTTGGTGATTCTGTGGAAAGATGTATTGACTTGCTGCTATATCAAAGGAGCTAGTTATCTTTTTTATCTAAAGGAATATGCATGCCTTGTTTCATGGAATTAGCTTATCTTTTTTCCGTACACTTTTAATTCTCTCTTCACTTATTCTTCATCATGTTAAGTAATATGTTTTTTATTTTAACATCGTCTTACCTTTTTTATGAAAAATAAAATAAAATTGTAACACGTCGGCTGTAATGTATATATTTTCATAAAAGGGGAGGAGGAGTTGTCCATGAAATTCACTGTAACTCTTCTGGAAAAATAGTTATTACACAGTTATTATAAATCGATAAAACATCTCCAGTTTCGTCAACGTGAGGAGTAACAGAATTCCTCCAGTTTTGGTTAACAAGCATTTAACCACGCGAGTTTCCAAGAAGGGCAATTTTCTAAAAGCGAACCAGCATCAGTATCTCAGCTGGTACTTGTCGATGGGATTTTTGTCTGATGGAGATTTCGAGAAGGCGACAATATTTAATGAAGGCGAAATGGAATAGTTACAGATAGTTCAAATTTCAGAACAAAATATAATAATAAAAGGAGAAAAAGGTACGGAGATGAGATAAATCATAAATGCGATGAGATGAAAAGAAATGAAAAAAAAAAAAAAAGGAACGCGTGGTCGTTTTCTCGAGTGCGTATCCTCTGAGATATCTCATATTTTGCGTGACCGACGTGTCCGGTGATAGCGCAGGGGCCAATATTATTTGAGCTTTGAGAGTCGTGCAGAACGTATTTGAACAGTTGAGATTTTCCAAAAAGTCACGCAAAATATGAGATATTTCAGAGGATGTGAATTCCATTTTTTCTCTGGATGGGATGATGGGATGGTGCAAGTTGTCGCGGCGGCAGCGCAGTGATGTGAAAGTACGGAATGGAAGGGGATTCTAACATTATTTAATTTGTGCCTAGATCCAAGGCACTGTTTTGTTTTTGACTTTTGGAATTTCTGAGATTTTCTTAAAAGAAATAGAAGAAAAAGGATTCAGTTACCTATTGGCCACAGAAATGATCAAAAGCCTATTCAATTACTTCTAAAATAACAGAATTATTTAGAAAAATAACCTATGCATTTTTGCAATTTTAATTTTTTTACCAGTATATACATCTTTTGTTAGTATACATTTTTTATAATTTCTATTTTCTATCTTTGCGTAAGGCGGCCGTTGGAGTTGAATTTAATGTATCTCTTACATAATATCGAAATTACATACTCCCTAAAATTATGAAACATCATATTTATCTTTCTAATACAAAAACTCTCACATTTATCATTCTTAAATATCGAGTATACATTTTTTTTCTTAAAAAATAAAAAAAGTATCACTTATTTATTGAAAAAATAAATAAAATATTTTAAGTTACATATTGTCTGTGGACAATATTTTTAACTTAACTACTACTACTACTCAGTGCTCCCACCGAGATTTTTATTAATACCCTAAAAAAAGAAAATAGCAAATCTGTATTATTTTATATGATTGAGTTTTGTTATTTTCATAACTTAATTACATATACGCAAATTGACAACACAAAATATAAATAAACAATAAATTGATAGAATAAATACTAAATGGAATAAAGTCTACAACAAAAATTCTCAATAATTAGTACTACTTACAATGAACGAGCCTTGAAAGTACATGGAACAATGTCATTATCGGATTTTGCCGGATCTTTGATCAGTCACAGCAGACGAAGTGGTAGGCTTACCAGTATAAGTACACAGAACAAAATCATCATCCGATGCTAGAGGCTCTGGATCAACCTTCTTTTTTTTTCGAAGATAGTCGTAGGGGTTTTCCACAAAGTTATCATCTGAAATTTCATATCGAATAGGCTGTCTAAAAAATTCCTCCATCATGCATACTTGACGGTTCTTTTTATCACGGCATACTTCGCAGTTGTTCTTTTTTTTTTCTCATTTTTACCTCGATCACTAATTGACCCTCCTCTCGCTAGGCCGCCACGATAGGACGAACTAACTCGGTTACTCTCTTTTTCTATATCTCGATTGTTACTGTCCATCCTTCTCGTTAAAAAAAAATGATTTTAAAAAATAAAATTTAAAAATAAATTACAATAATTAATTACAAAAATGAATTACAAAAATGAATTAAAAAAATTTGTGAAGATCTACCTCTCTTGTTATATGAAATCGCCAAAAAATCACTTTTCTCTTCTTCCTCTTCTGCCTCTTTCTCTTTCAGTTAAGTTAGAATGAATTGTAAGTGGGCAAAGAAGAGAAAAGTGACTTTTATATAGGTTTTATAGCAAATCGCTCCAATAGGGGACGGTTTGGTGTAGGAAGCGGACCACCCCACTGTGTGGTGGTTTGGTTTGAATAGTGGACCGCCCCACTGTAGTGTGGTTAGATTATTTTTAATAAAAATTTGAATTTGAGGGCATATTTGCTATTTTCATTTTTTTTAGGGTATTAATAAAAATCTCGGCTACTTTAATAGATACTGACCCAACAAAACCAAAAAAAAAGAAAAAAAGATTAATAGCATGCAACACACAATGGAAGTACGCAATGGAAGGGGATGCTAGCATTATTTAATTTGTGCCTAAATTCAAGGCACTGTTTTGTTTTTGACTTTTGGAATTTCTGAGATTTTCTTAAAAGAAATAGAAGAAAAGGGATTCAGTTACCTATTGGCCACAGAAATGATCAAAAGCCTATTCAATAACTTGTCGGTTAATGGTAATTATTAATTTAAAATAACAGAATTATTTAGAAAAATAACCTATGCATTTTTGTTTGGTATATTTTTGTAATTTTAATTTTTTTACCAGTATATACATCTTTTGTTAGTATATATTTGTTGCTGATATATTATTTCTGTGATAATTTTTTAGCAACGAATATATCTTTGTATATTCTTGCTGTAGATAGGACCAATTGCAAAATTAGTAGATAAATTTTCATATGGCTTTCAAGAACAAACTCTCTGGTTTTCTTTTCTAAACAAAACATATTTTCTCTCAAAATATATTTCTTACAATTTCTATTTTATATCTTTGAATTTAATGTACTCTTACATAATATCGAAATTACATACTCCCTAAAATTATGAAACTTAAATATCGAGTATACATTTTTTTTCTAAAAAAATAAAAAGAGTATCACTTATTTATTGAAAAAAAAAACCTAAAATATTTTAAGTTACATATTGTCTGTGGACAATATTATTAACTTAACTACTACTCAGTGCTCAGCATTTTTTTTATAAATCATAATTAAAAAAAATTACGAAACCAACATGTATCTTTTATTGAAAAAAAAAAACCTAAAAAAAGAAAGTATCTTTTATATGCTGTTCTAGACGTGGCAACCTGTGTCCAGCAGCTCCCTTCATTGTCTCCTTCACATGCCCAAACCAATAACAAATTAAAGACATGATTAGTAACATCGATCATTGTTCTTGTTGTATTAACAGGTTTGTTAAGAGAAACAAAGATGATCCATGTGCTACCACACAGGCCATGCACAGTATTAATGGCACATAGAGTTAGTAATTATGAATGTAATTTTATCAAATTTAGGGAATTGATTCTGACAGGCTCCCATCCAAAACCACATCCGTCTCACAAATTTATACTTGAAAAATTGATGAGATATACTTTCAAATTCTCCAGAAAAACAACCTTCAAGATTGCTACACAACCTTTTTTTCACTGGGCTATCTTTGGTTAGTATTTTATTCAATTAGTTACAATTCACTTAAAAGATATACTATATTGTAGATGCGTAAATGATATTGTTCCTGTTATATTCAGCAACTCATGAATTATCTACCAAATAGGATTCTACTAAACTGCATTCTTAAACCTCTTGAGCCATGATAATCTCTTATAAACTAATTTCCTTATTTAAGCATATATTAAAGAGATGAGGATAGACATTAGCTGGAGCAGTTCTTATACCAACTATCACTAGTGGAGAATCAGCAATCAGGAACAGTCAAAAAGGGATATCAGTAACGATCCTGATACCTACTTTCAAGGTTGGCCTTTTAATTTGCCCGATCCAGATATATATTAGTACCGCCTTTATGCTATGTCCATCCCTGATGTGCTGATACTAAATGTACATTTTCCACCAGTGTATTTGACTAAAATTTAATCTGGCTGTCACTAGTCACTACCGGGTACATAAGAAATACTGCTTTTACCCAATGCTTCCAGCTTAATTATATTAGGAGCAAAACCAGGGTGCTCCTAAGCTCACCAAGCCTTTCGTGAGCGCGACTCTAAAACCTATCGAATTGACTTCAAACGACATTTTCAAACCGTTAGATGTTCAATCTATATTAAAATATGCTTGGAGACCAAATTTTACATTTTTTGAAATTTTTTTACTATTTATTAAGATGGTTTGAAAATCACTGTTTTTATTAAAATTCTGCACCATTGAAAAACAGCGATTTTCAAACCATCTTAATAAATAGTAAAAAAATTCCAAAAAATGTAAAATTTGGTCTCCAAGCACATTTTAATATAGATTGAACATCTAACGGTTTGAAAATGTCGTTGGAAGTCAATTCGATAGGTTTTAGAGTCGCGCTCACGGAAGGACTTGGTGAGCTTAGGAGCACCCTAGTTCTACTCTTATATTAGACTATAAGGAGGAGAAAGTTATATGAACCGAATTTATACAGTAATAATGAATACGACTTTCATCCGCAAAAAAAATAATATTTAACTTTATCCATTCTCAAAAATATATACATCAAATGAAGCGGCGGGTTAAGTGGGAATGGGAATGGGAAAATCCGGCTTCGCATCGTTTTTTATTTTATTTTATTTTGAGCCATTTTGGTTGCGGCCGTTGTATTTGATTGTTTTCTTTTGGATCAAAAGTGGTTCAGGTCGGATCACAATTCGAATTGTTCCATTTCCAATTACACTGGGTTAGGTCGAGTGGAAAAAATGGCATGGCAGAGCCGACTCCGTTACGGAACGGCAGCAGGATTACGGCACAGAACAGCACAGCACACGTGTTGGTTACATGTCGTGACTTGCGTGTCCCGTGCCGTGATCATCTTTAAAAAATTTAACACGGTACGTGAAAGATCTAGTCACGACACGGCACGTGATCACATGAGTCACGTGTAATTAGGACCGTTAGATCTTGATTAAATAGTGAATCTTGAATAAACTAACCTAAATTATAATCAAATAATCACGCGAGACACATTTGATCACGGCACGTTTGGATACAGCGTGACTCGCGTAGCGTGACCATTTCCATGTTAACTTGATCACAGCATGAGATCAAAATTACGACATACTAATCATGATACAGTACGGCACGTTTTTTCACTCTAGGATTAGATCGTCTTAAGTTAGTAGGTTGAAATCTAGTCATATGATTTTTTTGGAATCTACCGAGTCGAGTCGGGTCGAGTTTGGATTCTAGTCAAGTTAGATACGTTTTTTTAAGTTTGGTCCATATTTATTATCTATTTACTATTCTACGTGCAACTCGAGAGAGTAAAAAGATAGTTTAATTGAAGAGGCTTTAAGATAAATATAGTATATGCAATACATCAGATAAACACGCCATTTGAAAGTTTAAAAATGTAAATGTGAAAGCACTTGTGATTTAGAAGGGTACATGTGACATATTGTGATATTTAGAAATAATTTTTTTAATTTAAAAAATATACATAATTAATTCAGCCTACTTTTTATGACCATGACCATGGTAACGGGCCAAAGTATATTGACATTGATCTAGTATATTGAGGTTGGATAGGATCGAAATGGTATGACCAAAGTCTTAGCGCTACTAATTTATTTTGTAATTTTAAAATTTAAATAGTTAATTTGAAACGCTCAACACGTTCTTCATATTAAAATGTACATGGAGATCAAATTTTACAATTTTAGAATTTTTTTACTATTTTTTATGAATTTTTGAAAATCACTGTTTTTCATAATAAAAATAAATAAATAAAACTATATTAACCACTAAACAGAATTGGTTCAAAGCAAATAAAGGTTCGGAATGTCCATTGTATCAAAATATATTTCATAAACCAAACGAACCAACTTAACTAACCAAAGTACTATTTGATTTTTTTTTTTTTCCCGCCAGTTCTTTCATAAGCTAAATAACAACCGAAATGAGAAAGGTCACTTAGCCTGGCCCCAACCACAGTAAATTTCAACATACGTGAAAATATCACATAAAAAAAAACAAAAAGATGTGAAAGTAGTAAAGAATTGCGATTTCTGGCCTCTGGGTCGAATTTTTTTTATAAACCATAATTAATTAAATTTTTTTTTTTAAAACCAATATGATTATTATTTTTTTTTACAAAAACCGTAAAAACCGAAATGTCATTTCGATCCGTTATTTTTTTTTATTCCGGACCGAAATGACATTTCGATTCGGTTCTCTTTTTGAATTTTATATGACGGCTCATATAAAAACTTGTGA
Organism: Carex kokanica; assembly: GCA_025461125.1. NCBI lineage: Eukaryota > Viridiplantae > Streptophyta > Magnoliopsida > Poales > Cyperaceae > Carex > Carex kokanica. The sequence goes on along the minus strand of JAJGRX010000874.1, from coordinate 1,461,519 downwards.
AAGTACCACAGAAAATTTAAAAAGAAGACCGGACCGAAATAGCATTTCGGTTCTTATGATTTTTGTAAAAAAAATAATAATTATGTTGGTTTCTAAAAAAAAAAAAATTAATTATGATTTATAAAAAAAATTCCACTGGATCCGAGGAATTATCAGAAAAAAAAAAACAGTGAAGAAATCAAAACACGAGTACGGAGAATCCACATCCCGGTACACGTTTGTCTGGTTGGCCTGTTTTTCTTTCCAATGCGTTTATTTAAGACAAAAGCCTGTCTCTGTCGGTCCTTTTTTACCTTTACAAAAGCCTGACAATAAAGCCACGAGGATATTTCCATTACATTCCTGCTCTTCTCTCTCTCTCTCTCTCTCTCTCTCTCTCTCTCATATGTTCAGTGGCAACTGACAAGCTAGCAGATAATGTGTTTCTCAATTCTCCCTCCTTGCTATTTAATTAGATGAAAGGGATTTTGTGTGTTAAACCATGGTCTTAAGGGAATCAAAAGGTTGAGATACCAAGGTGCATACCCAATCAATGCCGGATCCGTATCCTCCCAGGTACCGTAGACGATTCCCCTCACTTTACGGTTTGAGATTAAATCTCAGCCGGTTTGGGTTTCGGGCTAGCACATAGGGCAGTATCATTGGGCTTTGAGATTCATGCCGATTTAAAAAAAACTGTCCGGATCCACTAATTGTAAAAGATTCCCTTTTCAGGTAATGGAGAAGAGGTGAAATCACCAATGCCTGACGCATTCAAGTAGATCTATTGTTATTTTTCCGCTATTATTCATGGAGGCTGGTAGGAAAAGTAAAGAGTTTTTGGACCGTTTCATTATGATCGCTTTCTGAATCTTTCGCATGACCCTGATTTTGGAGAATTCAGATCCAGTTAAGTAATTCAAAAATTGGGTTTTGGATCAGAACCGTCCGATTCGAATCCGTGACCATCCATCTAATGTGGAGTGCTCGCATCCTGAGAGACAGATTCGAATCCCGAAGCGATTTCGAGTGACGGATTCAATTCGGACGGTTCAAAACCCAAAAATTGGGTTACTTTAGGGGATCCGGACCCGATTTTGGATGGATAGAAGCAAGTTGGTGTTTAATAGTCTTGCTTTGAGAAAGGCATTATACAATAGAAGAAACTAAATTGCATTTTACATTTTTCTTTTCTTTTATACATTTCTTATAGAAAAGCCCATGGGCTGAAAAACGTCTTTGAAAGAAACAAGTCCGTCGTTATGAATCAGCAAATCAGAATTGTTACCTTTTGACTTCCAAGTATAGTTCAGGGGGCCCAGTTTCAACAGGTATTTAGAGATGTACAGCAAACACAGCCGTGCACCCGTTAAACTATACACATGTAAAAAGGAACAAAAGAAAGAGGAGATCCAATCTAACTTCTGGTCATGTTTCGCCACTTGTCTTTGAGATCAACCTGCTCAATAAACACTAAACATCTTAGAATTAAAGAGACAATATCACACACTAACCCCTCCAGATCAAGTAAAATATCTTTGTAACCTTTCTAAAGTAAATTATTTAAGAGACAACTCCAAAATTTACCCCCTTCTCATTGATTAATTCTACACAAATTAGGGCAAGAAAAAGAAGAGGCAATTTGGATACATTTCCAGAAATTTGGGGATGAGTGAATGAGGCAACTACATGTTTTAATGGGAAGATGATATTGATAATTTCTTTCAGGGGTACACGATTGTAGTGGGCCTAGTGGCATTACGGCACAAGTGTTATTAATGAAAAAAAATTCTAACAGCTAAAATAATATATCACAAAGTGTTACCTCTGTTCTCTCATCAAATACAAAGCGGTAGTGATCCAACATGATCTTCCAATTCCCTCTTCCAAATCTTCAGGATCAGAAATAAAATGATAAGAAAAATTAGCAAGTGTTAAGGTAAATCAATCAAAGTATACAGAGCTAATAGAGAAATTTATGTACTCTTCGACAGCATTTCTCAATGTATCTTCCTCTAGTACACTCCATTTCTTGATTTTTCTCCTTACACCAAGCTTTCTCTTTGCCACCTGAATAAGAGGAGAAACTGCAATTCTCTTTGGGGTAGCCAAATGAAACCTTCTTGGACTTCCCTCTGAACTATCTGATGTCAACTCCGCGGTCTCGCTCCACTACAGATACCATAGACACAGTGACACACACATGAACATGCAAACAGACTTTGAAAAAATATAGATCATATTATTAACTGCCGTGTGAAGGAACTTGTTACCACAAAGCCAGATTTTAATGTGTGGTGCGGCTATGGCTTCTGTTTTTTTTTTTTTTGGTATGGCACCAGTCAGGCTCTGAGCTGGGTGGGACGACCAATTTTGTTTCCAAATGCAGCCAACTCATGAAAGGGTTATTAATGGTTGATGCACATCAATACATGTAATATAACCTAAAACTAACAACTTAGAGAAATAGGGAAGTGAAAATGGGGTCCAGCTGATTAAATGTTAGAGACACATATTTTTTGTGATAAATTTGCCCCTGAATCAGATGGTAAATGCTGGTTATCTTAAAGCATGAGCTCATAATCAAATGCAAGGTGTCTAATTTAAGATTTCCTACTCACACTTTGTTTATGAACCTCCATCATGTTCACCTGGCAAAAGATCCAAAATTTCACATCTACCCCATCAAAAGAAGAATTATCATTTGTAAACAACTGCTGCCAACAAAGGGGTCCTTGAGTATGCAGTTAAAAATGGAAGTGCAGATCGGTAGTAAATTACCTCATAATGGAAAGCTGTTGGTTGACGATCCATGAGACTTTGCTTTGGTATTCCAGTAGAAGTACGCACCCCGCCAGTAGAAATTACATCTTCACCCTGGTCTACCTGTATGTCAATCGCGTTTTCTCCCACCTTAGCTTGCAAACTTTCAGCCACTTCATTAGCAAACCTGATTGCCTCAGGTAGTGGGTCTTCAACCATTTCCTTAAGCTCAGCGCATCTCGACCGAAGATCTTCCACCAGTTTCTTTACTTCTGGTGTTGATATTGACTTCGAAGTAGAAGTTGCTTTAATTTGAGCCACTTAACAAGTTAAAAAAAAAAGTGTCAAGGTGCTAAATTTTTTTTGTACTATAAGAGTGCGACAAATTGAAGTAGTGCATGCGTAAATTACAAAGTTCTGGTTTAAACTAAACATTTCCAACTTTGTTTACTTAAGAATCCAATGTGGCAATGATTTAGTCAAGAAATTGGTCGATTGTGATGGAAGTTCAAAATATTACACAACGTATTTCCGAATAACCTGTTAAAGCATAGTTTCTGTAAGATAATATATTAAAATTATATGTTTATTGTACATTCCTTAAAATAATCCAAGCGGTGATTCAGAAACCAATTAGTTACCCAATTGCCCATAGCATAATTTCTAAAATTGGAAAAATGATGGCCTAAAGACCGACATTGGGATGAATTCATTGTTAGCTCATATGCTAGATATAACATTTTTAAAGGTAACAAATAACAAAACAAAATATTTCATAAAACAACTGAATGAAACACTCACTTATTTGAGCCGCGGTCTCAAGAAAACAAGGTTGCAACTCCATCTCTTCCCTCTCCTTATCCAGAAAAACCCTGACCGCCTCAATTGCTTCCTTTAAAGTGTTTCTCCCAACCATCTCTGCGCTCAAAACAGGATCAGTCAGGGCCGCAGCCATTTCCTCTGCAACTGTCTTCATGCGGTCAGACGCCAAACCAGATGCATCAGGGAATTTCAGAATGCAACCAATGCGACGTAAAAAGATAGATGAAACGGCGGAGGCAAAGTCGGGAGCTGAGGTGACGATGTAAGTGGCAACTGAGAGGTAGGCGTTAGAGGCGAGAGGGTTGGAGCGAGCGTTGTGATGTTGGAGTAATTCGATGAGGCGGAGTGTGCGAGGGGAGAACCGGGGCTTGGAGAGGTCAGAAGAGAGGCCTCGGAGGAGGATGGCACGGCGAACGGAGGGAGCCGCACTGGAGGAAGCGGAGGCGGAGGGAGAGGGAAGTGCAACGAAGAGAGCACTGGCAAGGTCATCGGAGATGGTTCTCTGGCGGAGGAGGAACTCCGCCATCCAGTAGACGGTGGTTGGATCCGCCATTATCTAGGGTTCCGAGTTCCGACTGGGTTCGCGCGGGAGATGAGAGAGAATTCAAGCCGATTTTTATTTACAGTATTAAAAAAAGAGTAGAACTAGGGTGTGATGTGCTCACCAAACTCTTTGGTGAGCACAACTCTACATAAACTATCGGATTCACTTCAAACGAGATTAATCCAACCGTTGAAACCGATGTACTTTACGAGTGATGGACGTACATGCAAAATTTTGAATTTTTTGAATTCATTTAGTCTCAAGTCAAGTGATCAAAATTGAGAATTTTTTGAATGCATTAAAACAACTTCATTTTGGATCATTCATTTTTCATCAATTTTGACCACTTGACTTGAGACTAAATGAATTCAAAAAATTCAAAATTTTGCATGTACATGCATCACTCGTAAAGTACATCGGTTTCAACGGTTGGATTCATCTCGTTTGAAGTGAATCCGATAGTTTATGTAGAGTTGTGCTCACCAAAGAGTTTGGTGAGCACATCACACCCTAGTTTTACTCTTAAAAAAAACTATATCGAATCTCTTAAATGCATTGATTTAAAAAAAAATACAAACCAACTGTTTTATGTGGGCTGTTAGATCGGATTCTGAGTTTGAATTAAAAATGCAACGCCTTTCAGCGTAGGTCGTCTTCGATTATTAATAGGCTTCAGTTCAGAGAATGGAGGCCCATTAGACCATAGGCCCCTTCGAAGTTCTAAATGGTTTTCGACGCCATTGTGCCTTTTTTGGGGTTTCATGAGATTATTTATCATCCGGCCGTAATATATTTATTTGAGTATATAATAAACTAATATCCAAAATTAATTAAAAGGTGTTTATACTTCTCTCAGTGTTTATACTTGATGAAAACATTTTTACCTTATATTATATTACTAGGAGCAAAAATTTTAAAAATTATGTATTTACTTATTCATAAAATATTTTTTGGTTTTTTTATTTTTCTGAAAATTAAAATAATAAAAAGTAAATTCCTAAACTAATATTTTTTTTGGATTTTTGAGATTTTTAATTTAAAGTAAATAACAGAAAATAAAAGATACAAGATAAAAGATAAAAAACCTAGATTCAATTAATAAAGTTTGACACCTTAATGACGTAAAAATTCGCAAGAATTTTCACACTATCGCCGACAACGGCGCCAAAAAGCTTGATGGGTCAAAATCAAAGCTAATAATATTTATAACCCTAATTGTCTACTTTACAAATAATTCACAAGCGTATGAATCTACCGCATAGTATAGATCGGGGTGTCGGTCCACAGAGACAGTGTATTAAAGATCTAACAATAATCAAATCTTGGTTTAGTTGGTTGTTTGGATAAGTTGTGTTATCGAGACAATTAATACCAAAGTAAAGGTTATGTGTACAGAAGAAGACTTCTAGAGATTAGGCTATATATCCTTCTTACTCGTTTAATCTAGTTTCTGGTTGAAAAGCAATTGTATGCGGTGTTGTCACCAACCGCATGCGAGTACTAAACATGTCAATTATAATTTCTAACTCCAATCGGATGTGCATGCGGGTTGATCTAAACCGTGTGCGACCTGAACTGGTATCAAATGCAAATCTAAGAGCTGCTAATCCTAACTTAGTGTTGCTCACAGGTACACTACAACACCCTAATCGAAAAGGACTGGTAAGGGGATAGGACCAGACTTTACCATAATCAATTGCATAAAGATAAGTGATAGTCTTCATTATCAAGACTAAAAGGATTTAAGTTCAGAGTTACGTTCTTTCTTAATACATTTTGTGGTTGAAATAACCGAGATTACCCCACTAGTAATCTATAGAATGCGACGTTCGTCTGCAGATCTATAAACTAATAGGTTTCTAACTGAGATCGGATCACAAGAAATCAACAGTTACGTCTATCTCCCTGATTGGATCTAGATAATTGTACCTTAATCCTAATAGGTCAACCTTATACGCCTAAACACTATAGTGTGGCCATCACCATACGGACGAGGTTAGCACATACCAAATTATGATAGAAATATAAAGAATAAAGTATAGTACAATTCAAATCAAGCTAGGGGTGAAAACAGTATGGATAATATCCAATCTGTATTCGAAAAATTATATGTCGTTATCCGATATTCGAATATCTGTGTGGATATGGATACTAATACGGTTTTACATTTCAATTATCCGTATCCGAATAGTAGATATTTACTATATATTTTAATATATATTATGAAAAAATTATGTAATTCACCATTATAATTAGATAAATAGTGTGAACTCCAGTATATTTTAATATTTTTTTATATAATTTTAATAAATATCCGATCCGATCCGTATCTGTATCCGGATTCGTCTGATATCTGCTCTGTATCCGTATCCGGAAAAGAAAAATGGGATATGGATATGGTTTTATCACTATACGCTCCATATTCGCTCCGTTTTCACCCCTATATTACAAGGCTTCACCCTAGAAACGTGTTGTTTAGCCTCTCATGGCGATATCAACAATGAAAACAAATACAATAGACATGATAAAAACAGTACAAAAAAAGAGATAGAAAGAATACACCTAGAGAGTCTCTCTTGATATTCTACATGTCGCATCTATCTCTTGGCCTTACTCTAACCCTAACTCTAATGGAGTTATGTGTAATATTTATAATTAGGTTTCCTAGCAAACCCTAACCCTAAGAGTATGTTTGGTTGCAAAACAAGAATAACTAGAATAGCCAAATCAAGAATAACTTTTATTTGTCTTATTAGAATAACCAAATCTCAAAACTCTTAGGAATAGTCTACTCTAATAAGACAAAAAATTTAAATTTCCTATTCTATCTACTCTAATCCAACCAAACACCGAATAATTTATTCCGAATAACCTAAGTCCAAAAATAATTTATTCTCAATCCAACCAAACATATCCTAATAAAATAACATGCTAATTCACAAAAGACAAATAAAAAATAGTTACTTTACAGACATATTTTATATTCATGTAAATCAAATATGTATGAATCTTGATGATCGAAAAACTGGTACATTATACCTACTACCGCGTACCTCTATAATTACTCGTGTAATAACTGGAATAACCCCTGATGAAAACACATAATGCAATCTTATCTCTGACTCTCTGTTATGTCTCAACACCTAGTACACATTTTAACAGAATAATTTTTAATTCATACAAAACATACAAATATACAATAGAGTGAAACTGTAATGCATAGATCTTCTGTTCCGGGTGAATTAAGAGGATCCGACTGCTATCCTCTCTATCTCTCTCTCTCCTCTCTTTCCTCCTTTTTTTGAAGAGAGATAGAAAAGTGGAGAGCACCCACTGCTATTCTTCTTATAATAGCAGCAGAGTCGGATTGTGTGGACCAGTATTCTCTGCGGAATTTAGGGTGCGGAGTCCTGCGGAGTTTTCAATCTGGTCCGTTCGTTTTGATCGGACGGACCAGATCAGATCAAGATAATTTTGTTTTTTTTTAATTCGGACAAGATCTGATCTGGTCCGTTCGATCAAAACGAACGGACCAGATTGAAAACTCCGCAGAGGATGCGAATTCCAAAATGTGTACCCCACCTAGAGTGGGAAAAATGGCACGCCGGAGCCGACTCCATCACTGAACGGCACGGTAACGGCACGGAACGGCACGGATCCATGTCCCGTGCCGTGACCATTCGCGTGCCGTGACCAATTGTTGGCAAAGAAGACACGGCACGGCACGGCACGGGACACGCGAGTCACGGAACGATAGACACGCCAGTCACGGGAGTCACGGCAATCACGAGGCAATACACTAACATACCTTCCTATAAGGTATAATTTTATTTTAATTAAAATATTTACATTTAAATTTCAATTAAAACATTTGAATTTTAAAGAATCGTTTCGTATTTTTTTTTAAAACGTTAAATGCGATCAAACGTGACTAATGCACGTTTGGTCACGGCACGGCACGGCACGTGAAAAAATTACTTGATCACGGCACGTGACCAAAGTCACGGCGTGTTAGTCACGGCACGGCACGGCACGGCACGTTTTTCCGACTCTAACCCCACCTGATACGCATCTCTCTCTTGCCACTGTAGACATTCTCAATTTTTTGTCAAAGAATTAGGAAAACAGGCAACAAGACAACAATACCCATACACATTAAAAGAAACTAAGCGTAGATTATAAATATTTTACAATAATTGAAGTTAGCTCTAGCAAAACGGTTAATTATTCTGCAAAAGAAAAAAAAATCAACCAAAATTTAGCCGCCTTGGAAAGGACCTACGAAGTAATTTCCTCAAACCATTGCTACCCTTTTTACCTCTCTTGCTAGTCCAGCCGGGTTCGGCCCGGCTCACAAAAGGCACCGGTGCGGCGGCTTGGTCTAACAGTAGCCCCAGCTCCAGCCTTTTCGACACGGCCACTATTTCATAAGGGTCCCACAATGAGCGCGAAAAATCCCATCCAGACTCCGCCTCTCTCTCTCGTTGCTTGCTTAACTTTATCGCCTCAAGCTGGAACCGAGAGGGCCGACGCATGGAGGTGCCTTTGCGCATGTCGAATTCTTTCGTGGAGGATTTTGGATTTGAAGAATGTGCTAGCCAGGCCTGTGCTGCCGCTTTCAGAATTTCGAGGTTTGGATTGCCTTTGTTGGTATGCTGGGGCAGTTGCTGCTTCATGGCCGTGGAGAGCTGCGTGCTGTAGTTTCCATTTCGGTTCATTAATTTTGTATTTTTTTTGGGTAGTGTTTCTATGATTGTTGTGTAAATTTCAACCTCTCGTTTTTGACTGGCGGGAAGATAAGACGTGTATGAAAGTTTCTGTTCACAGGAAAATGAAATATGCGTGCTGCTTGCTAATTGGGGAATCGACTGGAATCTTCCATTCTGAAGACCCCACCTCTGCCGACATTTTTATTAATATCCAAAGTTAATTACAAATTAATAAATATATCTAACCACTTTGGAAATTTATAAAACTATTTTTTGGCTGGTTTTAATTGTTTTTGGTATCAGTCAGAAATGGCCGGTACTAATTTTTTTTTTATAGAGACAAATAACAAAAAAACTGAAATTTAACACTAAAAATTTGAATTTAAAAAAAATATTTGTTAGATTATTATTTTTATATATAATTAGCATATTTATACTAAAATACGCTAAATTACTTAAAATTATGTTAAATTACTAAATATTTCTATTGTTCAATCTACGTAACTCAGTAAATTAGTTATATAATAAACTTGTAGAATACCAATTTTATTATTTTATTATTTTTTATTATTTTTTATGATTTATGAAAGATGGCACAAAATCGGCCTAATTTAGTGTAATTTACTGATTTTAGCATAATTTAACATAATTATTGTAATTTAACGTAATTTAGTGTAATTCAGCGTAATTTAACATAATTTCAAGTAATTTAGCGTATTTTAGTATAAATATGCTAATTATATATAAAAAAAAGAAATCTAATAAATATTAAAAAATAATTCAAATTTTTAGTGTTAGATTTCAGCATTTTGCTATTTGTCTCTAAAAAGAAAAAATTAGTACCGACCATGTTTTGGCCGGTACCAAAAATAATTAAAATCGGCCAGAAAATGGCCGGTATGGATAGTTTTATAAATTCCAAAAGTTGTTAGATATATTTATTAATTTGTAATTAACTTTGGATATTAATAAAATTCACGGCCACCTCTGCCACGAATAAGACGAGTAATAAAACCCCTGCCATGAATAAATCAAGGAAAATGAAATAATTAGAGGCACAGTCACAATCAAACTTTGTTAGGACTTGTTTTGTTTCCGGCCCAAAATGTTCTGTTTAACGGCCCAGATAGAATCCATTAGTACTGTTTAACGGACCAACAGGCTGTGTATTTGTACTCGCACTTTTGTATGCAGTCCACAATTGCCTACTGGCTACGGGCTCTTTTTGTAAGAATTCACATCCTCCCAGGAACCTCACTGAACCTGACCGGAACAGACGGTCCAGATTTACTCTCAGTTCAGATTTTTAAATTGACACGAATCTCAAAGCACAAATAATACTGCTTCCTAAGTCATCCCGAGTAATCACCGGCTGAGAGTAAATCTGGGCCGTCCGTTCCGGTCGGGTTCAGTGAGGTACCTGGGAGGATACGGATCCCTCTTTTTGTAAGAATTCAAGGTAAAGAGCAATTCCACGTGGTACCAACAAGTTCAATCTGACCGTTGATCCAGTAGTGTGACTTGTTGACCCGACTTCTGTCTCTTGTGACCTTGTGGCTTGTCCCCTCGCTGTCCAATTCTAGCGCCGTTGCGCGAGGGAAAAAGCACACTGATATTTTAAACTCATTTGTAATACTCCCTCTCTCTCACACTCTCTATCCATTTGCGACTGATACGAGGAGAAACAATGAGCGCTCCAATGGAGGTTTCTCTTCCCAACGGATCCGATCTCGAACGACCCGTGGCTATCGCTCAACCCGTCGCAGTTGCTTGTAGCACTCCCGCTCCCTCTCCCGCTCCCGTCGATGATAAGATCTTGGTATCAGGTTCAAATTCTCTTTAAGTCCTGCTATTATAGCTTGATTTTTGGTTTGATACTGTTCTGATCCACTTCGTATAATATTGATCTGATGAATTAAACGCTTTGCTAATCTCCTGCTACGTAAACAACAACATAAGAAAGTTGTTATATGCTCAGTACATATGAGGGTAATTCTTAAAATTAGTTAAGGATTCATGAGACTAAATGCTAATGCCCACACTTAAGCGTATCATTTTACTTTGTGAAAAGTTTCTAAACTTTGGACTACTGATTCAATTTCAGTTGAGGTCCTGATGAATTCTTCTAGCGTTGCTCTTGTTGAAGAAGTTCGGAAAGCTGTGGAAAGGTCCTATATTCAATTTTAATCTTCTCATTTTTATACCATCCTGGCATTTAATGACTGTATAAGTGAATAAAGAGACATCCTTGAACGGACGGTATTTTTTATAAAAGGGGTCCTTTTTAGTATAAACCTCATAAAAGGGGGCATATCATGATTTATTGTTAAGTTGAAATTTATAGCCAGTGAATAATAGTTTACCATTGACAATTTTTCATATATCAGGATGCTAGAAAAGAGAAGCATGAGCTATAGTGACGGTCCAGTTCCCGTGCCTGTTGATGATAGGTTTCTCCATGAAAATGTCAAGAGAATTTTTATATGCGACACTGGTAACAGAACTTGAACCTTCATTTATATACGTTATGTTATTCAGTGTTTGATAAATATTTCTCTGTAGATGAATGGATCCACAAGCATAATGTCCTCTTGTTCTGGCAAGTCAAACCTGTTGTGCACGTATTTCAGGTATGGTGGCATCTTACTGATTTGAGTGGGTCTTTTGATTTACAAGTAAGGTGCTATTGGTACTTCTATAGAATGGACTAAAGGACTAGTATTTGGTACCGTACTGGTTTGGTCAGGCAATGGACCCATACTGGTTTTCTACTGATCATTTCTTTGTTTTGATTATTCTGGATTGGTTGCATTTCATTTATATGGCTCTGTTGTTCTTAATTTACAGCTGTGTCTATGATAACAATTAGCTTATTTCAATATGCCCCCCTTGAAATCCTTTCTTAATAGCTAGTATTTCATATGGTACAAACCTTTACTAACTCTTTGAAGTACAGCTTAATGAAGATGGTCCAGGTGAAGAGCCGAGTGAAGATGACACTCTCTCTAGCTTCAATGAGTGGGCCCTACCAGCCAAAGAATTTGACGGGCTTTGGGAAAGGTCAGTTATGTTGCGCTTATATGCATTTCACTTTAAATCCGTGAAGTTTCTGTTTAATTAGTTAATAGTAACAACATGCAGCTTAATTTATGAAAGTGGTCTCAAGCAGAGGTTATTGAGATATGCGGCTAGTGCTCTGCTGTTCACGGAGAGAGGTGTGGATACTTGCCTTGTTTCTTGGAATCGGTGAGATCCATAAAATATCTAACTAAGTTTTTTTTGCCAAGTTTTTCTTATCTTAATTTTTTAACTTCAAGGTGCCTGTTCTTTTAAAATTTTATGTTTTGAAGTCCAGGAGGTATGAGATATAGTTCTTGTTTTGTACTGTTTGTGAGTGTTTACATTTCAGAAATGGAATTTTGTGTGTTTCTTGTTACAACTGCGGATAACATTCAATTTCAGAAATACTTCTGTTTTCTGACATTATTTTAATGTGGATTACTTCTATATTTACTGCAGTAGTTCTCTTATCTGTGCTCTGATTGCAGGATAATTCTATTGCACGGGCCACCGGGAACAGGAAAAACATCCTTATGCAAAGCACTTGCTCAGAAACTTTCTGTTCGTTTCAACTCAAGGTTTCCTGTTATTCACACTTAATTTCTGTTTGTTGACTTATATCATAGATTATAATAAAAACAGCAAGAGTAATTGGTGCCTCAGCTTCTAGTACAGTACAGAAGTGAAAGTAAAAGAAACAGAAATGAATTTGGGGACACAACTCAGGATGGATCATTTCATACTAGTATGGGGGTGTTAATTTGCTTGGCATTGTCTAGTACAATATTAATATCTGCTAATTACTTACTAGGTACTCGATGTGCCAATTGATCGAAGTTAATGCTCATTCATTGTTTAGCAAATGGTTTTCTGAAAGTGGCAAATTGGTACGTCAATGTAATTTCATTCTACACTTGGGATTTATAATCGAACTGCAATTTTGAAGTTCAAAAGTTTGGCCCTGCAAAGCTGGAGTTGGTTACATTTGTCTTTTTTAAACTCTAAGTGCAGCCTTTAGGAGTTATCAATCAAACTGGATATACAAGAATAAAATTCATCACTGAACTACACAATAGTCACTATATATGCCCCTCTGGTTATTATTTAATTTGCTCTTCTTCAGGTGGCAAAGCTTTTTCAGAAAATTCAGGAAATGGTGGAAGAAGAAAGTAATCTGGTGTTTGTTCTTATTGGTCAGCATCATTTGTCTTGTTTATTGTTAACCTTTTTGTTTGCTTTTGTATAAGATGTATTGAGTTTGTAAATACAAAAAATTCATCGCTGCTGGCTGCCCCTTTGTTCTTTGATAACCTTCTCTACTTGAAACTTTTCAGATGAAGTGGAAAGCCTTGCAGCTGCGCGACAGGCTGCCTTGTCTGGATCTGAGCCGTCAGATTCTATAAGGGTAATGCTTGCGTGTTTCTCTTTTGAGCCCATGTTGCTCATATCATTCTGATATAATCGTAATCTTGGTTTATTAACCTCTTCCAGTTACGCCTTGTGATGTCAACTTTTAGGTTGTGAATGCACTACTAACTCAGATGGACAAATTGAAGTCGTGGCCAAATGTTATCATTCTGACTACATCAAATATAACTACTGCTATTGGTACTTGCACAATCTTTTTGCTATAAGGGTACTTTTGAAAGACTAGATATTTTTGAATATTTGTGATAAGTAATAATGCCTAATGCATTTATGTAACTAATGTTCTGCATACTTTGTTTAAAGTATTCCAATATTTTTGGTTTGTTTTGATCCTCTAAGACTTACTCCAATGCAGATATTGCTTTTGTTGACAGAGCTGACATCAAGGCATATGTGGGTCCACCCACCCTTGAAGCACGATATGAGATACTGAGATCTTGTGTACATGAACTTCTACGAGTTGGGATTTTAACACTTAATCAGGTATTCATTAAATGTAACAAGTCTGACATCATGTTGCATTATTCTTGTTATGTCATTCCTTGTGTGTTAGTCTATATTTTGAGTTATCACTTCATATCACACACATAATGGTAGCAATTAACTGGTACTGATTTGTACCTGTTAACTGTTGACATTAATTGGTAGCAATTTTTATGCAAATGCAAAGCTATGCTCACATTATTTCAGCAATTTTAGACAATCGGACCCTGATAAACATCAGATTGCTAAGGATAAGATATTCAAATCTCAGTACCTTTTTGAAGCAATGGGGCAATAAGGATTCTAATTTGTAGTGTACACTGGCTCAAATTTTCAAATTAGACTTAATTTTTAGTTTTTCATTCTAGAATTATGCATTGCCAAGAGGGTACTTTGGGTATTTCCTGTAGAAAATGGGTGAGATTTCTTATTTTTGCAGATGTATTCCTGATAGTTTTAGGTTTTGTAGGGCATACATGGAGATTTCCTTATTTCTGGTATATTGTACCATTGATCACTTACCACTGTTACAAGTTTTAAATGGGTCACTCAAGTTTTAAAACCACTAAATTCCTGCTGTGCCAATTCTGGTCAGTACTTCTGCTGCATATGCAAATTATGTTCAAAATGCAGTCACATTGGCCTAACTTTTCTGTATTTATTGTGCACCTCTGAATCTTCTACAATCTTAATCACGGGCTACTGTAGGATGAAGATCAATTTCCACTCCCAAGCTACTCAAGCTTAAAGGAAAAATTGCATTTGCCGGGACCAATGGAATTGCAGGGGTCTCTTCATCTCTCCAAGCTACTTTTTGAAGCTGCAGAAGTCTGCCAGGTGAAACACATCAATACTAACATACTATCTAAAAGAAGGGAAAAAAAAGATTGATTGTATAGATAGTGCCAGAATGGTCATCTTTCCAAAACGCACCCAAGTTTACCCAAGTTTGTTTGTTTATTTATTTTTGTTGGAAGGCGCATATTAATATATGTTGTGCTTCGCTTTACATGTACTCTTTCATGCTTCAGCGAAATTCACTATTCTTGAGGTGGTCTTTTGTTGGTTGTAAGGTGCCTCTTTGACATGTTTGTAGCTCTTTTTTAAGAAGAGGCAGTAGGAAAGCTCCAGTAACAGTTAATACTAAAAGAAAACGATAATTGATGTTGTAAAAGTAGATCACAGTTCAAAAAGTCCAATTTCTTAGATATATCTTTATTTCTGTTTGTCCTTGTTCTCTTCTTATCTTGCTTTTCTTTTGTTTATAACAATCTTCATTTTTCCTTTTCAGGGATTAAGTGGTAGGTCTCTAAGAAAGCTACCCTTTCTAACACATGCGGCTCTCACGAACCCATCTAGCTGTGAGGCCACTACCTTCCTACATACACTTGTACAGACAGCTCGACGAGAGCTCACTGAAGCATGTGGTTGATTTAGTATTTTGACCATAATAGTTCGGTAATGGCACACTTTGATAGCTTGTAGGGAGCATATCAGATTTTTGTTTTTAAGACATGAATGCTAACTGCAAATGGCGGCTATGTTTTCACTGCAAACATGCTGGATGCACCAACTTAAATCTATTCAATTCCCTTAAATTTGGCCACTGATACATCGTACATCAGCAACCAGTGAAGGAAAAACACGAACAAGCCATGCAAATGCAAATGATCATGTCACATAATGACACATTCAAATTTTTTTTTTTTTCATGTAATGGGTTGTGACTAAAATGGTAAAAGATAATCATGACATGCAAATCATTATGTGGTGTGGTGAAGGATAATCATGTCACGTGAATAGTCATGTCATTTGACTGGTCGCATTTAATTATTTTTTCAAGTTTCAAGTTAAAGTTTATAGAAAAATCTTAAAAAAAGCTATAAAAAAAAGAAACTATTGTGAAATAAATTACAAAAAATAATGTTGAAAAATTAGTTACGTAACCTATCACAAGACTGACCAATTAATTTATATGACATGCCATTTTCAATCGAAGAGAGACTCACACGGATGACATGTCATGGGACGTGCCGTGACAGAATTGGTACCAGCACGACTAATTTCCTTCATTACCATCAACACAAGTACCTCATATTTTTTGTTTTTTGGTAAACTAGAAAATAATTTAATAATATACATTGCAACTGACACAGCGCATAAATTTAATTAGAAGCTAAACAAAAAGCTACTTGTACTAAACTGAAAACGAAAAATTCCTACAAGAAAATAATTAGGCATTGTAATAGTTTTACAAACACTGTAAGTTATCGATGCAATTCCATTGCAACATCTTAACTTTGCTTCCCAATAGCTGGTGCACTGGCCCCACCTGATGGATCGTAGGAAACCATATTACCGCCATACTGGACAGGTACACCGTACCCAGAAACAGTTGAACCGACATAATGGTTCGGAGCAGTTGTTCCATCAGTAGCCATCAT
The DNA here is from genome assembly GCA_025461125.1 of Carex kokanica. Lineage (NCBI taxonomy): Eukaryota > Viridiplantae > Streptophyta > Magnoliopsida > Poales > Cyperaceae > Carex > Carex kokanica. The sequence continues at coordinate 1,445,287 of JAJGRX010000874.1, read as the reverse complement.
ACCGGCCGCTGGGTTTTGAGGTGTAACATAATGATTTTGATAAACTGCAGGACCTGGTTGGCCATATGTAGGAACCGAGTAGCTGTAAACTGCGTTGTGAGGATACGTCACTCCTTGTCCATACCCTTGGCTTCCATATGCACCCCCTTGGACCCCCGGCTGCTGGTATGGTGCCGCTGGTTGATGGTACATGGGGACAGGATTCTGGTACTGAACAGCCTGAGTTGCTGTTGCTGTTCAAAAACATGTTTAGAAGAAACTTTTAATGCTGCTCACTGAAAAAACAAAAAGATGAGCACCGCAAAGTCTGCACTCTAATATAACAGTGAGGACTATTGTCTTTTTTGTTTCTCGTAGGTGACAGTTTGGAAGTTGTACTTAGATTTAGTTTTATACATTCATTTCTTCAACTGATTTTGAATATACGCCAAAGGTAGCAGGTGGTAGAAATACTTAAAAAAAAAGATAAAATGAGAGGAATACCCTGTTGTATTCTTTTTTCAGCATTAGCAATATCAGCACGCAACCTCTCTACTTCTCTAGACATGGACAAGAGGTTCTTCTCAATGCCTCGCATCTGTTCAACTTGCTTGCTATTTGTCTCTTTCTCATAGTCAAATGTTAATCTGCACTCAAATATGGGAAAAAGAATTCTGAGAAACTATCATTATATCAATAACATTTTCCATTACATCTATAATGATGAAGAATGAAACTTCAGTGCACCTAAAATGATTATGCACCACATCAATGACCTCAAAGGAACTGAATACAGGAAAGTTGTCCTATCTAATACAACAACAACCACCACCAAGCCTTTAGTCCCAAACAAGTTGTCCTCTCTAATATGCATAAAAAAAATATTAACCATAAATTCGTAAAAAGGGAAAACCAACTGCTCTATAAGCCTAGACAGTTGGGAAAGGCTGGTTTATTGTTGTAGTTTTATCATCCTAACATAACAATAAATACTTAGTTAAGGCTCCAACTGTCTAAATATATTCTAGCATTCTGCAATGGCAGAAGACTCGTGACACCGAGAGAACTTTCTTGAGACAAAAGATCGGGCAGTAACTACATAGTTACAAATAGCTCCTTTTTCTGTGTCTAGGGGTGGCAATAAATCTGGTCAGGTCCTCAGACAGACCTGACCAGCCAGCGCATCACAAAATCCTTACCAGACCAAACCCTTAAATTGGTTGGGTCAGGTAGATCCACAGGGTTATATGCCTGATATAATATTTTTTTTAAATAATAATGCTTATTTTAATACACATCTTGAAGAAATCATTTGGATGCTAAGAAGGATAGTGTAGAAAGTTTAATCAAGCAAAAGAGGGTCAGGTCTACTCAAGTAGCTGGTGGATCAACTCTGACCAGAACCTGATACATGAATCAAATGGCTGCCTTAAAAATTACCAGCCTTAGCAAAATTTATCAACAATGGAGTAATTCTTCCATCAGATCAATCTAACATCCAATGGTACTTGCAAATATCTTCAAAATGTTAATTATTAGTTGCTCAGTGTGATTTAATTATATGGTGTAATTTTGCTAAAAGTGATCAGAATATGATAAAACTACGGGTGTAGTTCACAAGAAAAACCAATAGACAAACTAACCAACCGGAGGTTTTGATGTTCCAGTCTTAATCCATCGAGCTCCTTGTACATCTCATGCAACTTCCTGTTATCAGCACCACACCTCTCCAGCTCCTCACTCAATTGCCGCATATCAGCCCCCAGCTCCTCTCTTGCTGCAGTGAGTGCTTGTGCTTCAACATGCGCCTGATGCAACTCAACTTGCAGTGTTTCACCAAACCTTATTTCAGTTTCAAGGTTCTTTATTTTCTCAAAAACACCCATGATTTGGATATCAATCTCTGACCGCACCCCTGCCAGGTGGGCCTGAATTGCATCGATTTCTTTTTGGGAGGCGGCGATCTCCTGTCGCATGGCTGTATGGCTCTCTGCAAGGCGTGTGTTTTCCCTTGCCAGACTCTCCATCTCGTTAAATTGAAAAGAGACCTTTCTTTCAAGGAGTTCAAGGTGAGGAGGAGGGAATGCGGGGTCCGCCTGATGGCGGTGGTGAAGGGAAGGAACAGACCCAGGATACGGGCCATGTCGGAGCAGACTGGAGGATTGTATCGAGCGCCCTTCTAAGCTGGCTGGCACATGCCTCTCTATGCTAGCTGGTATGTGCCCACGAAGAGACATCTTTCCTGTAGAAGTGGAGGGGTATAGTTTTAGAACGCGGAGTCAACAGAAGGAAACAAGTTGTAACAATTTCAAGCTTTTGAAGTGATGAGAAATACTTTTTATCTTTAATAAAGGAGCTAGATTAGTACACCTTCACTTTTGGGAATTCACTGAAGGGAACTTTAAGAAGACTACTTATTAGAGAACACTCATTCATAATTTGAGCTAATTATAATATCATAGGCTTGGATCCTATTTGAGGGTAACAGTGAATTGTATGGCCCAGAAATAATGGTTCTCTGGTGAATACGAGCTAAGGGAAAGAAGGCATTGGCCTTGGATTGCTAGCTAGTATAGATGAGAGATCCTAAAATTATAGTTCTGAGGTTAACTTGATGGTAATTGGGATATCAGGTAAGCAGTGGGGACAAGTATTTAATGGATTATGTTCAGTTATGAATAAAAACATTAAGAAGCAAAAAGAAATGAAAAGAAAGTTTAGATAAGGGACGAAATAACGATCTCTCAATAGAAAAGGAATGCTGATAATATTGGTGACTTTGGATAGTTCAGTCAAGTCTATAGGAGACAAAGGTTTAAACCACCCATTCTATTCTGATATTCTAAAAAGATTTTCTGATACGAAAGAGAATCTATGACAATGTACTTTAAAGTAATGATTGAAACCTAGCAAAATGAACACATTAACATCTCTTTCCTAATGTTCTAGTCCTCGGCCAAAATACTGTTAGCACTGCTAACAGCTAATTACTACAACAACAACAACCAGGCCTTTAGTCCCAAACAAGTTGGGGTACTAACAGCTAATTACCGTCCTACTTTTTTTACCTAACTATTAGAAACCTCAGCAATAACTAATATACAGCTCTCAGCATAACTAATGCTAGACGAAAAGAGTACACTCAAATAAAATCTAAATATATTCGGAATACATTCAAGTATCATGCAACCATCTAACAAGTTAGCATCGTCTAATAAATGGAAAACAATTCTTCATATCTCCAATAGATCCTTCAATACCCACAATGACCAATTTAAGATCCACACTAATTGAAACCAAATAAAATATTTGGAATAAGATAAGCCAAAAAATAAAAAACTTGCCTAATTATGTCCAGCCAAAAATGTAAATTCCATTATGAATTTATAATATTCTAATAACTATTCCAGCTGTTCAATAATCAACAGCTACTAATTAAACTGACACATATTTTGTAAGATTTTCAGAGGACCTACTTTTGTATGTTGCTTTGTTTCCTATATATGAGTTAGGGTTTGACTTAAAACTAAACTACCAAATTCCAGAAAGGTCGTCATCTAATTTATTATTACCAGACACTTGATCTTCTAAATAATGAAATGAGTTTACAAGATAAAATTCAGTCTTTAAACTTTAAAATGAAATTAGCAAAGCTAACATAAGAATTATCGAGATGCAAGAACAAAGCGCCAAAATTCCACAAGGTTCATCAATCAAATTAAGTAAATCAGTGTTTTAAATTTTAGTTTATGCAGATGCATATGCATATGCGTCCATGCAAAATACAAATGTGCAGCTAAATTATGTGGACACACATCAATTCCACATTTTGACTGTGCATCTAATTATTGAATATGCAGCACTCTATTTAATTTGTGTATATGACGGAGCAGCATATGTAATCTGCACATTAACATTTTGTTTTAGTGTTTCAAAAGTCATTTTAGTCTGACCTCTCTTCTAAAGGATGAACAAAATACGTGGAAACAAAAAACACACACTCTTAACTGCAAATAAATCTGTAGGGTAGGTTCTTTAGACAACCAACTTACTTGGTGGACCATATCAATAGGTATCAAAGCTTGTCAAAACTGACAAAACCAAAATTATAGGTGTTCACTAGAACATGGGATATGCATAAGATGTGGTGGAGCTTAGAGATTGATTGGCTATCTATCAATTGATTTGAATCCAAGGTTCAGTTGTAGAGGCTAAACTTGGACGACTAAATGAGCTTCAAATTTCACCTGAATATTAAACCCGTCCTATCTAAATGGTGGAGAATGCACCTATACTCTTTGTTTTTTTATTTTTTATTTTGACGAGTTTTATTGCCGGTTATCGCAATAGTCAAATAAGTCGGGTATCAATATATCCTCGATCTATAAAACACATACTAACTGTACAGCGCCTGTCTGCTTCCAATACAGCATATGCATGAAAAATACTGAAGTGAATTGCAACCTACTAAAGTTATGATACCCTAATTATACCCAATTCTAGGGGAAAAAATGATATAGCCATTTTGATCAGTCACCAGAACTTATCAATAACTCCTTGCAAAAAGTTTACTAGTTCGACAATTCATAAAAATTAAAAGAGCATACGCAAGAACAGAGAACCACGAACTAATCCTAAAATCTCAGGCAAGCGGAACTAATCAAACAGCGACTAGAATCACCATATGCTGGAAAGATCTAAAAGAGAAGCACTGCACAATTCTTGACATACCTTATCTGATCCCGATTCACCGAATTCGGGCCGAAGCTCTCAGAAAGCACCGCTAGAAGAGAAATAGGTAAAAGATCGGAGCACTCGCGGCCGATTCTGAACCAATTTTCCGGCTTCCTCAAGCGAGATGAAAGAGACACAGGGAGAAGATTGCAAATGAGTCGCAAATTTACGCGACAAGGGTGCGATGGAGCGATGTTAGTGACAATATCAATATTTGATCTTAGCCGTTCATTTTGATCCAATCTGATCTGTCCAATTTTGATCGAAAGGATCATGCTAGGTACAAGGCAGATCCGTCCTTTTAAAAATAGTATGTGTTAAATACGCGGGCCCCATTTTCCAGAGCTAACTGGCCCTTATTATTTTGGTTGCGGGGTCGTCTGCGCCTCGGACTCTCGGGGTCGAAATATTTGGGCCGTCAACATTATTTACCTTAAATACACTGTTACCGAATTCCAGGCCGAACTAACGGGCCGGACTCGTCCCATTCCGGGCCTAAAATACTTTGAAATTATGTCTTCCTCCTCTAAAGTTCATTAAAAAAACTCAGAAATTACCCGAATTATTGATCAATTTATTAAAACTCATTTATAATTTATAAAATACCTATTTTATTTTTTATTAAAAAAGTACGTAATCTGTGTAAGAAAAATATGTTGTCTTTTAATTAATCGGTTTTTAGGGACAAATAATTTATTTTTCTACCTATGACACATATACAGTGACATTAGGAATATGCTAGTGTGTGTGTTACTGCGATACGAGTAAGAAAATGATACTAAGTATTTGCTCTCACAACTGATACTAAGTATTTCTCGTAAACATGCTGTGCAATTTATTTTTTAAATAATGGGTAAAAAATGGGTATTTTACATACTTAAAATGAGTTTTAATAGAAGAGTCAATTTATTTAGGTGAATTTATGAGTTTTTTAAATTTAAAAGGGTTAATATGATCTATAAATTTTGGAGAGGATAATACGTAATTTTGAGATTTTCGAAAGGTATACATGAAATGCTCTATATTTTTTTTAGAACTTTTACTAACTTCAGTAGTGTGAATTATGCAGGCTAGTAGAATTTGAAATATGAAAAGTTTTCGAAAGGTATACATGACAATTGGTTCATAAAATTTGAAACATGCTTGATATTAGAATTTGCAATTCTTAAATTTGAAACGTGTTTGATCTTTTGAAGCATACCATTATTATTTGATAAAATGAATAAATTTGCATTTAATTGTTTCAAATTTCCACTATCAAAATACCGTATCTAAAATTATTTTTACAAATTTAGTTGATTTATATACATTATAGTCATAAAATAGACTTGTATTTACTTGGTTATAAATCTACAAAAAGAATACCTACTTTAATATTTCAATCGTATATCATGTATATGTTAAAGGAGAATTTTTTTTTTAAAAGATTGCATTGTAAAATTATACAAACTTAAAGTTTTATAATTTGAAGATATTATTTCGTACTTTTTGTAAAATAAAATTTAAAAAGTCATATTTAAAATATGAGAACTAATAATTAATTTTTATTACAAAATGAATTATTATAAAAATTGTAAAATATTAATTATAAAAAGAAGATATAAACTCTTGTTTTTTTTTTGAGAGATGCTTCTATGGACACAAGGACCTATTTGTAAAATGAACATATTTTCATTTTCAAAGTTCAAACAGTCGATCCGACTGTTCAACATTATCTCCATATTAAAATGTACTTGGAGGTCAAATTTTACATTTTTTTGAATTTTTTTACTATTTATTAAGTATTTTACAAAAACTAGTCAAATTCAGACCATTGAATTTTGTAAAATACTTAATAAATAGTAACAAAATTCAAAAAAATGTAAAATTTGACCTCCAAGTACATTTTAATATGGAGATAATGTTGAACGGTCGGATCGACTGTTTGAACTTTGAAAATGAAAATATGTTCATTTTACAAATAGGTCCTTGTGTTCATAGAAGAATTTGCCTTTTTTTTTTTGTAGTCATTGTTGATGTAAAAAGTAGATGTAAACTTTTAAGGAGGGAAGGAGGGAGTCCGTATCCTCTGAGATATCTCAACTTTTGCGTGACCGACGTGTCAGGTGTCTATTTGGGGATAGCGCAGGGGCCAGTATTATCTGTGCTTTGAGATTCGTGTATAACTTATTTGAATGGTTGAGATTTTCCATAAAGTCACGCAAAGTTTGAGATATCTCAGAGGATGCGAATTTAGGGGGGAAGACCGAAAGAGTGTAAATGTAGGGTTTATAAGGGTATTTTGTTAATAAATTGGAAGGAAGGGGTATTTTGATATAAAATTTACCGAGAAATTCGCAGCGAGTGGAAGGAAAGCTCGAGATGCAGAAGCCGAGCAAGGCGGGGAGTGCCTCCGCTACTCCAGCGAAGCGTGGACGTCCGTTCGGGAGCACCACCGGGAGCGGTGGTGGTGGAGGCGGTGCCTCCTCATCAGCGTCGTCCCCAGGAGATCCGGGATCTGCGGCCTCTCTTTTCGGTCCCTCTCTCCATGTTTACTCCAACCTCGTCGGTAGCTCTCTTGCTTTCTTTTTCTCCTATCTAACTTGCAGGTACTAAGAAGTAACAGCTATACTGGAACTTTCAGCTGGAAAGGGTTAATTTGAAGGAAAAGTAGAGGATTAAGAGCTGATTTTGCATAATACTTGCTGTTTCGAGCTTTTTTCTTTGTGCAAACTACGCTTGACTCTTTGATTTATTTGGAATTTGGAAATAATGTTACATGCTGGTTACATTGTTCATTGGTAATTTGCTGTTGACACAGCTGTTAAAGAGAAGTCTCAATTCAAGTGAAAATAAAATCCTAGTTAACCTTGAATTTTACTTGGCAACTCAAACATGCCATATTTAGGTAGAGCAATCTAACACTTTCTACTTTCTAGTTGGGAGCAGAGATTCTTTTTTTTTTTTAAGGAAGTTTTTTAAAGCTTCTGTTGTGTTAAACACAAGGGAGCAGGGATAAATGGGTATTTGTAGGAGGGGCAGAGTTGTCAAATTTAACAAAATATACTTTTTGCTTAACTGTGAGGTGGTTACTTTTTCTGAAATTTCAGGTGCAATCATGAGAATTGATGGGTGCTATTTGCAGCAGTACCACACTTGGTGAATTACCAAAATGTTGTTTGTTCATTTTGCTAACTGAGTAGATGGACTGAAGTTTTTTTTGTTTTCTTTTTCTACTGTCCTTATCAGATGAGAATAGCAAGAGAATAGTGCTTGCTTTGCAAAGCGGGCTGAAGAGTGAAATGACATGGGCCTTAAATGCGGTCACTGTACTTTCTTTCAAGGAAAAGGATGACCTTCGCCGAGACTCTGTGCCACTCTGCAAGATACCAGGATTATTAGATGCTATTCTCCAAGTTGTACGTGCCAAAACCGTTTTCTTCTCATCTTAGAAAATCACCAAATTTAACTTCATTTCACATAGAGGTTAATAAGCGGTATTAGGGGATAGCAACTGTGCATAATAGCTGTCAATAAATAGATCTCAAGGCTTCTTTCACATTGAGCAAGTTACACTTGATATTTGACCATATTTACAGGTATTACACAAAACTACCTCCAAGGGCAATGATTGTCAAAGCGTGTTTCATCGTAACCTCCTAACACAAAAATGATGTCTAATTCTAATTGGCTTGATTTTGGACTTAGTTGGTTGGGATTATGTAATGTCCCAACTAATGTTGGGTGTTAATCAAATACAAGGATCATTTAATCTTATTTTTTTTGTTAGTTGGATGTTAGATACCTATTTTTAATTTAATCTTTATCAGAAACCTATATTACATGTGGAATGAAACCACAATTGTATGTTGTATACTATGTCACATAGGTAGATGATTGGCGTGATATAGCTATACCCAGAGACTACACCAAGCCAGAGAGATCAAGATCACTTGGTCTCAGTGCACTACTCACTGGATTTGGCAATGAAGCTGCTACAATACCATCCTCTGACAGTCTTGCTTCTCCTGGGTATGCCTTTTGTAGCAGGGAATTTAGCAGAAATATTTGCATTGTGATGAAATTGCAGAAAAGCTCTGTTCTAAATATCTGTAAAAATGATACTTGATCAGTTGATCTTTAATACTGCTGGCAGGCTGGCACTAAGCTTCCATACAACTATTTATGTGATTAACTGATCTTTGATAAAATCAATTTTTGAGAAAGTGTTAGCAAACCAAGTTAACGTTTTTTTTTTCTTTTAATAATGCTTGTCCTTGTGTGTTTTTTTCTCTTACTAACACATGTTCAAATTGGAAAAGGGCAACCATTAATATAGACGTAACTAACAGCAGTGATATTATCCTTAGCTTATCACCGAGGCAAGGATTATTTTTCAATAATGAAAAGGAATACCTGGTTTGTTACAAAAATATGCACGTGTTCTGGTGTATCAAAATCTTGTCATACATTATTGTTTCACACTAGAGATGAGTCAGTGTTGGGTCTGGTGTTCTAGTCTGAAAAGAAAGGACTCTGAAGTTTGGTATACATCTACTCTACGAAAGCAAATTTAGATGGCCAGTAATAACATAGTAGGTGCCCTTTACCATTTAACTTAAAGTATATCACCCATAGCAACTTGAGGAGAATTTTTACTAAATATACTTCAATCTTCTCGGCTTGATTATAGCCTAGTCCAATCTTAAAAAAAAAGACTAAATAGATATAGGGACAAAATCATCGAAGTTGGTTTGTCATCTGCACAAGTCAATGAATATGGTTGATATTTGTAAAAGACAGGCATATCATGTGTTAACCTCATGCAAGATGTTTAATGCTTTGTAGTGGTTCAACCAAGTCAGAGGGGAATCCTAATAGTTTGAAAAGGAAGCGCCCTGTTGGATGGTGGTTCGACGAAGATGGCTTATTTAATCTTGATGAAGAAGGCCGGGCTGAGAAGCAAATTTGTGCCATTGCAGCTTCTAATATAATTCGTAATTTCTCTTTCATGCCAGAGAATGAGACCATAATGGTGCAACACAGACACTGCTTGGAAACCATCTTTCAGTGCCTCGAGGATCAAAACACAGGTACTAAATTATGCTTTATTTTGCTAATGACTCGCAACAATTATGATGTTTGCAACTTACACCAACCAATATATTAGCGTCATAGAACTGGTATGCTCCGTGAAATATTGGCAACCTTGCCCCTATTTCTTATGGGCCTTTTCCTTCTAATTCCAAATTAAGTTGAATTAAATCAAGAAATTTGAGATGTTGATTCACTTCAAAATAGGTCTAAAAAGTCTAATTTTATTAATTGACCCCTTGGGGTATATATAGAGCATACATCATTCAATCTAGTCCCTATGATTACTCTATATTCTCATTTCACACATAAGTCCCTAAACTTATAACAAATACCAACACTCCCCCTCAAGATGAGCCTATGGATGAAAGATATCCACTAGGTCCATCTTGTCACAAAACTTCGACAAATCCAATGAACTAAGACCTTTAGTGAGACAGTCCGCTACTTGCTCACCAGTAGCTACATATCCCAACTCAAGTAGTCCGCTATCCAATTTCTCCTTGATGAAGAACCTGTCTATCTCTACGTGTTTGGTCCGATCATGCTGCACAGGGTTATTGGCAATGCTAATGGCCGACTTGCTGTCGCACCACAGCTTCATTTTGCCCCCTTGGTCCATCTTGAGCTCCACCAGTAAAGCTCTCAGCCACAACAATTCCGCTACACCCAATGCCATGGCCCTGTACTCTGCCTCGGCTGTGGACCTAGCAACCACCGACTGCTTCTTGCTCTTCCAGGAAACCAAATTTCCTCCCACAAACATGCAATACCCAGACGTGGACTTTCTATCATCGGCACAACTAGCCCAGTCTGAATCACAATAGCCCTCAATGTTCAAATGCCCGTTCTTCCTGAAGATCAACCCCTTCCCTGGTGCACTTTTCAGGAACCTCAAGATCTGGTACACGGCATCCATGTGACCCTCCCTAGGGTCATGCATGTAGCGACTCACCACACTCACCGCAAAACAAATGTCGGGGCGGGTGTGACTCAAGTAGATCAAGCGACCCACTAATCTCTGGTACCTGTCCTTGTCAACTGGCTCTCCTGCCTCAGCACTCAGCTTAGCCTTTTGATCAATGGGAGCACCCGCAGGCTTGCATCCTAGCATACCTGTCTCTGTAAGCAAATCCAGCACATACTTCCTCTGAGATAAAACTATCCCCTCTGCACCACGAGCTATCTCAATCCCAAGGAAGTATCTAAGCTGCCCCAAGTCCTTCACCTCAAACTCCTTACCCAATCTCTTCTTTAGCCGAGCAATCTCACCCTCATCATCACCAGTGATAATCATGTCGTCCACATACACCGCAAGCATCGTAATGTGAACTCCATGTCGCCTGAAGAACACTGTATGGTCCGCATTGGTCTGCTGATACCCCATGCCTACCATAGCCCTCCTAAACCTGTCAAACCAGGCTCGAGGAGATTGCTTCAATCCGTAAAGAGATTTCACAAGTCTGCACACCTTCCCCTCCGTCTGCTTTGTGCCAAAACCAGGTGGGACCTCCATATACACCTCCTCCAACAACTCCCCATGAAGAAAGGCATTCTTCACATCAAGCTGGTGCAACTTCCAACCCCCATTTGCTGCCAAGGAAACAAGCGTTCTCACTGTGCTCATCTTCGCCACGGGTGCAAAGGTCTCATCATAGTCGATGCCATACGTCTGACTGTACCCCTTCGCCACCAATCTGGCTTTGTAGCGCTCAACCCGACCCTCTGGGTTCTGCTTCACAGTAAAGACCCACTTGCACCCAACCGCCTTCTTGCCTGCTGGTAGTGACACAAGCTTCCAAGTCTTATTTTTCACCAAGGCCTCAAGTTCCTCAATCATGGCAGCTTTCCATTTTGGGTCCTCCTTAGCAACCTGCCAAGACTTAGGAATAGAGACAATGTCCAAAGATGCAATGAATGCTCCATGTGCAGGTGATATGTGAGAGTAAGATACAAACTGAGCAATGTTATGTGGGAAACCATATCGATCAGGGGGAACACCCGCATTGATACGAGTGGTCCTCCTTACCGATAGGGGATCTGGAGGAGTAGAGAGAGGAATCATATCACCTGTGTATTCTGAGTCTGTGGTGGATGGTGTAGGTGTCTCAGGAGTCGGGGAAGGCAGGGACAAGGGACTTGGCACAAGCGGTGGCACTGTAGGCACGATTCCCTCATTCTGCTTCCTTCTCCTCGTGTACACTCGCAGCTCCCCCTGAGCCTGAGTTCCACCAATTTCAGAATCATTCCCCTCCTGTTCCTGTTCCGGCACAACGGCCGACTTCTCCACATCCACAATCGGACATGGGACTGTCCCCACACTCACCATCTTCTCACTACCACTGCTACTCTCCCCCTCTCGCCTCATACCCCCTGTATCGAGCGAGTCTCCAAATGGTGATGTAACCTGAGAGGAGTAGTACGGTTCGTGCTCTCGGAATGTGACATCCATACTGGTGAACAACCTCCTTTCCACAGGGCTCCAACACACATAGCCCTTTTGGGTGGCCGAGTATCCCACAAAGATACATTTGACGGCCCTCGGATCCAGTTTGCCCACATTCGGTCTATAGTCCTGCACGAAGCACACACAACCAAATATCTTCAAAGGAAGAATATCACCCTTCTCACCTTTTAAGATCTCAAACGGAGATTTCCACTCTAGCACTCGTGAGGGCCTCCTGTTTATCAACATCGCAGCTGTCAGGACCGCTTGCCCCCACAAGTACTTTGGCACATTCATCGAGATCATCATGCTTCTTGCAACCTCAAGGAGATGTCTGTTCTTCCTTTCTGCAACCCCATTCTGCTCTGGTGTGTATGGACACGTGGTTTGATGCTTGATTCCTTGAGATGACAGGTACTCTCTGAATGCAGTATTCGTGTACTCTGTCCCATTATCAGACCTCAAAACCTTCACTACAGCCCCGTATTGAGTCTGAACCCCTTTGTGGAAATCTTTAAAACATGACAACACATCACTCTTGTTTTTCATCAAATAAATCCAAGTCACACGAGAGAAGCAATCAATAAAAGTCACAAAATATCTAAAACCATTCACAGAAGTTGTGGGACAAGGTCCCCATACATCAGAATGTACCAAATCAAAAATACAGGAGCTCCTACTACCAGAACTAACATATGAACTCCTGGTGTGCTTGCCAAACTCACAAGCATCACAAACAAGTCTTTCTTTATTAGCCTTTTCAAACAAAGAGGGATACAATCGACTCAAAAGACTAAAAGAAGGATGACCCATACGCCTGTGGTGAAGCAACAGTAAGTCCTCCACACTACTCTCAACTCCTCGAGATCTCTCAACCACAGATGAAAGGGCTGAGTCCATCCCCTCTCTATCCAGGTACCATAAGCCGCTATGCCACGTGCCAGTCCCAAGTCTCCTGCCCGTCCCCTTCTCTTGGAAGATCACCTTGGGAATATCAAAAGAAACAACACATTTTAGTTGGAGAATAATAGCACTTATGGATAAGAGATTTACAGGAAAAGAAGGAGCATGCAAAACATTGGACAAAGTCAGAGAATTGGTACATCGCACAGTACCCTTACCCACCACGGGCTGAGCCGTGCCATCGGCTGTCTGAATACTCTCAGGGACTGCCAGGTGAGTATAGGAAGAGAACTCCCCAGCAGTACCCGTCACATGTCTAGAAGCACCAGAATCAACGATCCAAGGTGATCTAGTGGTAGATATAGAGGCAAGAGCATGAGTGGCACGAGTACCTGTGGATGAATGAGCATAAGAAGCGATGTTACCCGAGGTGGATGCATCCCCTACTGCGCCTCCCTGTCTCCTCCTGAGCAACTGGGAGTACTGTCTCAGGAGCTCCTGATCCTCCACAGAAAGATCCTCTTCTCGCTCACCCTCTTCTTCCTCTTCCTCTGCTACCATCAGGTTTGCCCGGTAGCCCCCTCTTCCACCTCCTCTACGACCACGACCGCGACCGCGATCTCCAGACTGACCACGTCCTCCTGGGTGTCTCACCTTCGGTGGCCTAGTGCAAGCCGACTTCAGGTGACCTACCTCTCCACAATTGTAGCACTCCCGGGTCTCACCCTTAGACCTGGAGTTGCCCGGATTGGAGGCAGCTAGGGCTGACTTCACTCCAGGAAGTCCCCCTGGCCCAGCCTGTAGCATAATCCGGCTCTCCTCCTGGATCATCGCTGAAACGGCCTCCTCAAGCGACGGAATCTTCGTCTGAGCCAATAGCATAGCAGCCCTCTGCTCAAACACCGGTGCTAAACCCTCAAAGAACACCATAACTCTGTCCTCCATCTCAATCTCAGAACACACAGGGTCAGTGCAGCACCGGCGTCGGACCCTAAAGTGAGTCTGATCTCGCCACAGGCGGTCCAGCTCTATGGCATACTCCTGCACCGTCCTCTCCCCCTGAACCAGAGCTGATACCTCTCTCTTGATCTGGTACACCCGCAGGTTGTTCCCAGCACCCTCATAAGTCTTCTTCAACTTCTCCCAGACATCGTGTACCTTTGCTATGCCATCCACTTGGGATGCAATAGTCGGAGTCAATGAGCTCAAAAGCCAGATATACACGTGCATGTGAGTCGACTTCCACCCAGCTCTCTCAGGTGCAGTCAGATCTGGCTCAGCCTTCTCTCCAGTCAGGTACCCCTCCAGATCCTTCCCTTCCAGGGTGTACCTCACCCGACGTGACCAGCCTAGATATGTGGCTGACCCATCAAGTTTCACATCAATCGGCGGAAGCTCCAACCTCGGTGCCGGTGCCAGTGCTGGTGCTGGCTTTGGCGCATTCACACTGGAGGCTGCGCTGAATGCACGCATAAAAGCTGCAATCTCATCGCCACTCAGTTTCGCAAAGGCCTCCTTCATGAGATCTGGATCCTTATCCTTGCTTCCATCTCCTTCCATTTTTGACCCGACTCTGATCTACACAATCCCGAGTCAAATCCTCTTCAAGACTCGATCTTGCACCCTCAAGATCAAGCCCTCATCAAGATTCGAGCTCCGATCAACCCGATCAAGAACCCGATCAATCCATCCTAACCCCGCTTCTCGGGTATCGTGGGGTAACGGCCCCCCACGCCGGCCAAGTCAATCAATCACACAATCAAAGAGGTGTCGGCCTCTAACAAGAAGAGGGAAACCGACTAAATCAAGAAAAACCAGAACAAATGAAGAGCAGTGCTACAGTAACCGCGCGCTACAGTAACCTCGCTACAGTGTTTCGTGCTACAGTAGCCTCGCTACAGTACTTCTCGCTACAGTGTTTTCGCGCTACAGTACTTCGGACCAGAAATGCACCAGAACCGATCAGATCAGCGACGGACTAGCAGAAAACCAGCGGATCTGGTGCCTAGACTCCGGCCAGGTCAGAGGTGGAGGTAGAAAACCTAGGCGGCGGCGGACAGCGGCTGCTGGCGGCGGGCGGAACCGCCCCCTGGCGGTGGTCGGAGGTGGGCGGAGCAGCCCTCTGCAAGCTCCGGTGGTCGGATCCGCCGGCGGCGGCTCAGGTGGGGCGGATCTGGTCTTGCACGAATTCCGATGCAAACCCTAGACTTGAATAGAGGCTCTGATACCAACTTCAAAATAGGTCTAAAAAGTCTAATTTTATTAATTGACCCCTTGGGGTATATATAGAGCATACATCATTCAATCTAGTCCCTATGATTACTCTATATTCTCATTTCACACATAAGTCCCTAAACTTATAACAAATACCAACAGATTCCTAGTTATATGATGTAAAAGACGGGGGTATCTAGTCTATTTTTACTAGTTTTATTCGTTTTTTTAGTGATAGCGTGTTGTCTGTTAGTTAAAGTTATGACTAATCATTGATTTCGTTTACAAATTGGGTATGTGTCTTCTTTTCTAACTATAAATATTATTTTACAATTAACATGCTTAACTTGTTAATTTGTTCTTGTTTTTTCATTTTCATCTGGAAGCAGAAGACGATGAGCTCATAACAAACTTGCTCGAGACCCTAGTTAATCTGGCTCCTGTGCTAGACCTTCGCATATTTAGCTCCACAAAACCTTCTTTCATCAAAATGACGTCAGTTCAATTTCAAAATGTTTTTTGTTTATACCCTTTTTCTGATTTTTAGATTTGTGATCATGCTTTTTCTGTGATCTGTAGTGAGAAGCGCGCAGTCGAATCTATAATGGGCATGCTTGGGTCATCTATAAAAGCATGGCACTGTGCAGCGGCCGAACTTATTGGGAGATTGATTATAAATCCTGACAATGAGCCATTTCTTCTCCCTTTTCTTCCGCAGGTATATTTTGTTATTTGTAAGCATTAATTTGTACTAACACTGTAAGCTTATCATGTAGAATGTAATGAACCCACAATTGCTAAGTAGATGGTGTAGGCTAGAAAAGTATCATATGTTATAATTTTTCTAACTGTAGTTAACTAAATGTTTTTAATATTCTGATGGATTTCTATGCTAGCATTTCATGATGTAAATTTCTGCAACTATTTTTGCAGATACACAAGCGTTTAGTTGATCTTATGAGCTTGCAAGCAATAGATGCACAAGCAGCTGCAGTTGGGGCTCTCTACAATCTTACTGAAGTGAACATGGATTGCCGGTTGAAGTTGGCTAGTGAACGATGGTAAGGGTACTGAAAAATGGCCAAACATACGTGCATACAAGTGTATAGTTACCCGGCTCTTAACTCTTCTGGCTGGCTGATCTATGGTTAAGATTCTTGAATTGAGTTATTAGTAGACTTCTAGATTATTTCAGGGTTACAAATGAGTTGAGTTACTTAGTAGACTTATAATAGATTATTTCTGGGATACAAAGTGAACAAGATAAAAGCATGACCTTTTATTTGGTTGGGAACATAGTGCTATACTAGCTCGTACAGCATTGTTACGGTAAGATGTTGGTTCTAGGAGAACTCTTAAGCAGGTTTCTGGCCAGATTTATATACTTAGGCCTCAATTGAACCGTCTTACATAAATAAAAGATAGAAGCAGGAATAATGATGATACATTTGGGAGTGAATGTCACATTACTATTTTTTGTTCTTTGGTTTTGTCCAGGGCCGTAGATAGACTAATAAAGATTGTGAGAGTACACACAGTGCCTGAGGTGTGCAGAAAGGCTGCGATGATACTTGAAAGTCTCGTTTCGGAGTCCCAAAACCGGATGATGCTTATGGCTCATGAGACCACGTTTTCTGAGATTCTCATGTCAGAAGGGAAGTACTCTGAGACATTTGCTAGGATTCTTTATGAACTGACTGCCAAACCAAATAGTAAAATGTCCTCGGCCCGGGCAGTGTGGGGTAATGTGAGCTAACTGATTTTATTACAGTAGGCAGTTTTGTTTGTAAACTATTTATCTCCATTTGTGTTAAGAGTAATTTTATTAGTTGGAGATGTTAGCCAGAATTCTATTCGCTGAGATTGGTAATATGAGTGCTCTTGAGATGTTAGCCAGAATTCTATAGTAACTAACTCGTGAGTCTTAGTAGTAAATGATGTAGCGTTGATTTTGTCGGGAATTCAACCGACCTTAGTTGCAATCAGTCCGTTTATTTTAGGTTTTGTTACTTGTCAGAACATTGGCAATTAAGGTTGTGAGGCTGTTTAATCATATAGCCCATCATCAGATTACTTAATCAGGATCCCAAACAAATGCTCCAAGTAGCTCAAACAAATGAATCTGCCATGTGTATCCAATCAGCATGCAAATTTCTATTGGAAGTTATATAGTGCTGTTATTGTCCTCCCCATTTTTTTAATAGCAGATGTGGCATCCGCAGTGGAGGTGATAAATTTGATAAAATTGGACATAAATATTTCATTTTAAACTTAAAATTACTTTAGTCAGATGCAAAATTACTTATTAGTTTGCATCTAACAAGTTTTGATTTTTTTTAACACGTTCATAGGTGCTGAAAAATAAGTGGTAAAATTGTACCTTTATAACCTTTCGAAAGAAGTGTCATTAACTCATTATTCTTACAATTATTCGATGAAAACTGAAATTAACACTACGTTTACTTCACATAAGATAAAAGGAAGGGAGGTGAAGAGTAGGAGTGGAAGGAAAAGGAATTCTTATTCTCTTATTTGGTTGTTTTATATTCTTCCGTTACAAAATCGAAAATTGAAAAATTGTGTTTCCAGCCATCAGAAACGATAATAACAGTCGTGACCAAATTAGATGCATGTAACAAAACAAACAATTTAAGAGCTACAATATTTGATTTGATTTAATATTTTTTAATTAAAATTACAAACATATGTCAGCTATAAACACATTCAATTAACTTAATTAGATCAAATCAAACATGCTTAAAACTTACAGAGTAATAACTTTCTTGTGTTACAAGGACCACCTAATGTAAAAGTTTTGTCAAATATAAGAGAGAATATTAACGCTACCGTTTCAATTCATATTAGTGTTTCAAACAATTGAAGAAATAATTGGACTTATATTGATATTTTTTTTTGAATATATAGAGTGAAAAATAGAGTTCATGTATTTGTGTACTTATAAATTAAAAAATTTAGCAACAAAATTCTTGCACTGCACTAGTAACAAGCAAAACTGAGATGCTTTCTTATTTTATCGTGCAAAAAACTGATCGTTTAACTATTTTCCAAATAAAAGAAATTTTAACAATAATGAAATAATTTTTACCATTATTTTATACAAAATTATTATAAACTAATTTTCTCTATTTGTTAGATTATCAATTTTCTCCACCATCTTAAATTTTTATATAATTAGTATCCGTTTTCAAATTTTTGGCAACTTTCTAAGATGCTAAAAAATTGTAAATAGAGAAAGGAAGATTGATAGAGCCAATATTCTTCTCATTCATCATTCAAAACACTCCTTGGTTCACGTCAAGTAAATGAGCTATAAAAAAAATACACGTCAAGTAAATAAGTTGCCTGTGTGCAAGCTCAGCATAAAATACAATATATGTACAATTTGTAAAGTATTAATAGAATGAAAATTTGACATATCAATGTCTAATGATAATTTCAAAGCAGCTCCAAAATGATATAACTTCCAATTGGCATTTAATTTTTGATTTTTCTCATGAGACACCCAGTTTTTGTTTCATCATCTATATTGAATTATTTAATTTATTTTGAATCCTGAATTAACCCAAAAAATGTCTTAATTGAATTGCTTAATGACTAATCACCCATCTTGCATTACAAACAATGCATGAAGCATGTAGTCCTAAAATTTAGGAGGAGAAATTTATAAATATTATAAAGCACATATGATTATGTAAAATTTGCAGGAATATATTTTGTTGCATGACATTTCAAGACTGTGACATTTGCATGAAAATATTTTTTTCTCCTAAATAAGATGATATTAATTCCACTATTTTGCTTGACCAGAGCTGAAATTGGATCCGTATCCTCCCAGGTACCTGACTCAAGCAAATTGAAACGGACGGCTCAGATTAAATTTATCTGGGCCAAACTCAATCCAATGCCTATGGAGACTATAGGAAATCTGTTTTGAGATTCGTGCTATGTTAAAAAAACCATCCGATCGTAATTATCTTTAGTTAGGTAACCTGAGGTGATGTGAATTCGCTGAAATTATGACATGATTAAATTCTTTGTTTTCTGAATATACAAGACATGTTCGACAAATGTATAAAATAGTGAAAAAAAAAGACTAATTATAAATGGCAGAATTTTACAAATTTTACTTGTTCAAAAAGAATTTGCTGTTTAATTAGTGATTTCTGCCCCCTTCCTTTTTATTTTACTCAGCATCGATTTTGATGCAATATATATACCTTACCTTTATTCTGTACTTGTTTGACTTGGAAATAGAATGATTTTTTTACATGTTCATCAGCAGCTAGTAAAACCTCTTCCTTTGTTGGAGATAAAAAGGTGCAAACCTTTGGGTTGAGGTGGGCACCGTGCCACTCTCCACCGCACGCCTTCTCTCAATTCCAGTTCCCTGTTTGATTCTTGTCTTTTTTTTTTATTGCTTGGTCTTGTTGGAGTCCCACCTGTTTGCATGTATATGCTCTCTATCTATCTGACACCAGCTTGCTTCTAACTTTTTTTCTATCACAAAGTTAGAAAAGGAGGGGGCTTAATTCGCATGCGCGCGCTTTGGGCACCTCTCCTTAACTAGCACTATAGTTTTAGTATCAGTATGCGTACAACACAATGCACCGCCCCCTTACCTCCCCACTAGAATAAAGTTTTTTTTTCTTCTGTATCCCTGCAAAATCTCAAATTATGTATATTAATTAAGATTGCATACGAGTTGAGCTCGAGTTAGTTGAGGAGTTGCCTAATTAAAGGAGGATATATAAAAAATGTAACAACTAAAATATTAAATAAACTAAAATATTTTCCGTAGTATACCTGATGTTGGTCATATATACTATGTTACTCGGATACTCCAGATTAACCTTCGTACACGTATCGGATATCGATACGCGCCCGATACGGCACCGATACATATCTGATACGCCAGCTAGCGTATCGGCTTGCGTGGCGTATTCTTATTCAGCTGATACGGTCGTCGATACTCCGTTGAAACCCACGGATACGGCTGGATACACAAATACGGTTGGATACGGCAAATCGGAACCCATGAGCTGCGCCCGTGGCTATGAACCGCGACTGTGGACCGCGCCTGAGCCCATGGAGCCGCACCCGTGGCTGTGAACTGCGCCCATGGACCGCTGCAAATCCTTTTTTTCTGTTGCCAGCGTGAATCGAACCTAGGAAGTCCACTGGGACATCAAAATTTTTAACCATTACACTAGAGTATCATATGTGATTGTTCTAGTAAATATAGTATTTAACTTGTACTTAAGTCTTTATTTTTTTGTACAAATTTAATTTAAGTTATGATTATCTAAATACAATATATAAAATAATAAAAAATAATATATATAATAGACGTATCGTATCCTAGATTTTACGATACCCGTACCCATATCATGCAACATAGGTCATATATATTATTCCTTGTACATTGTCAGGAATACAGGTGATATTTTGACACTTAGTAGGGTTACATGTGAAAAAAATTCCTTAAAAAAGCAAACTTTTGAACAATCTCTTCCTCTTTCCGGCCTCCCATTTCATCAGCTTACATCCCCTATATATACCATCATCACCTTCTTATCTTTTTTCGCATTCAAGCTTTCAACTAAATTAATTAATGTTCTATCTTTGTCTCCTCTCTCATCTCTTTTGTTTGAACTACCACTCAAGAACTAGAAGCATGCTCAAATTTGATCAGTTGCGACAATTAGTGCCGGCATTTATTCTCGTCTTTCTACTTGGTGAAGATGGTTGAATGCGAGAATCGCAGGAGGGGAATTGAGCGAATTGGTCCGAGGAGCCGCGTTTGAGCTCTGTTCTTTTAGGTACTGGTTTTTGGCGTGACTGTTATTAATTTCTGTTAGAATGAAGTAGGCTACTGCTTCTTGAGTATGTTTAATAGATCTCTAATGAATATTTAGCATAGTATCAACAAATTATGTGTTTTTATATGTTTGAAGTATGTACCTGTGCTGTGCAATGAATTGCATTACATTATTATTTGAGTGATGCTACAATGCTTTGGAAAGTAAATAGAGTGTTTTACTTTCCGCTCATATCTCTATTTTCAAAGTTCAACAGTCGATCTGAATTTCTTAACATAATCTTTATATTGATATGTGCTTGGAGACCAAATTTTACATTTTTTGGAAATTTTTTACAATTTTTTTAGAATTTTTGAAAATCAGTGTTTTTGTGAATTTTTTTTTATTTAATGAGAAACTGTGATTTTCAAAAATTCTAAAAAATAGTAAAAAAATTTCAAAAAAAAAAAAAACTTTAGTCTCTAAGCACATATCAATATGAAGATCATGTGGAGAACTTCGGATCGACTATTTAAACTTTGAAAATGAAGATATGAGCAGGAAATAAAACACTCTCTTTACTTCTCAAAACATGATAGCCTATCTCTTATTATTTATATATAGGCAACAATTAATTAGTGTATGATAATCATATAATTAGTTAGATCATTTATTATAATTAATGTTTCATGAACCTTTGATATATAAATGATGGATAGGAATTCTAGAATACACCAAAATGTTATATAATTAATATATTCAACAGTATTTCAACAGAAAAATTTAAAAATATAGATTTATTCTTCGTCATTTATTCATTTAGATCTAACTGCTCGAAATTATTTCGATAATTTATTGAGAGGGCTTCAAATTAATTAATACAGAATTTTGTAAGTCTAAATTATGAAAATAAAATAAATATAATTTTCATGATATACTTGAAAGTAAATATAATGACGCTCTAACACAACTCAACTTGATGAACATTGTTCCTTCTTCAGTACACGGGAGAAGCGTCTTTCTTCCCACAACACAACTGAAAAACATCAACTCATCTCAATGTTCGATCCTGAGCAAATATGTCGATTTCTCACCGATAGCGCGGTCACGAATAGAAAGATGTTCATTTAACAAAAAAAAGTTTTATTTTTTTTAAATGAGTAATGGGTCAAGCCACGCAAGACCCTTCATTTCAACTTTTGTAACAAAAGATTTCTCCCATTGATTTTGAATTCATGACCTCTCACATAAGAAACATGTGCCTTTGCCACTAGATCAAAAGTTAGTTCTTAAAAAAATAAAAATAAAAAGTTGGGAGTTACAAATCAAATTTCTCACTCTATCTATATATATATATATATATATAGAGAGAGAGAGAGAGAGAGAGAGAGAGAGAGAGAGAGAAAGAGTGAGGCTACGGTACTATGCATAGCACGGATTGGTCCGTGCTACGGCTTAATATTTGAGTTTTCAAAATCATAACGGTCGATTCGAACCATTCAACATGATTATAAAATGAATATGTACTTGCAAACTAAATTTTACAGTTTTTCAAATTATTTTACTATTTTTTTAGATAGGTAGAAAATCACTGTTTTTGGATGGTCCAGAATTTTCAGATCAAGTGATTTTCTACCTATCTAAAAAAATAGTAAAAAAATTCGAAAAAATGTAAAATTTGGTTTGCAAATACATATTTATTTTATAATCACGTTGAACAGTTCGGATCGACCGTTAGAATTTTGAAAATTCAAATATTGAGCCGTAGCACGGACCAATCCGTGCTATGCATAGTACCGTAGCCTTTATATATATATAGAGCTGGGCTATGGTGAGTTGCGAAGTAAGAGGTCATTTTTACTTCACGCTCATTTTCTTATTTTGAAAATCTAAAACCGCTCAACATGATCTCCATATTGAAATGTGTTTGGAGACCAAATTTTTCATTTTTTGGAATTTTTTTACTATTTATTAAGCCACTTTGAAAATCACTGATCGAATGGTCCAGAAGTTTTTACTGTTAACTCAAATCAGCGATTTTCAAAGTGGCTTAATAAATAGTAAAAAAATCCAAATTTTTTTTGTAAAATTTGGTCTCCAAGCACATTTCAATATGGAGATCATGTTGAGCAGTTCGGATCGATGGTTTGGATTTTCAAAATAGAATATGAGCGTGAAGTAAAACGTTTACTTCACAACTCATCATAGTCTCTCTCTCTCTCTCTATATATATATATATATGAGCAAAGCTAGGGTGTGATGTGCTCACCAAGAGGGTTTGGTGAGCACAACTCCAAAAGTATATCGGATCGGCTTCAAACGGTGAATCCAAATTGTTGAAATCCATGTACTTCATTAGTGATGCATGTACATGCAAAATTTGGAAAGTTTCGAATTTATTTGCTACAAGGTCAAGATGTCAAAGAAATGATGAAAAATGAATATATAAAACAACTTATAAAATGTTCATTTCTTTGACGGCTTGACCTAGTAGCAAATGAATTCGATACTTTCAAAATTTTGCACTACATGCATCACTTACGGAGTATATGGATTTCAACGGTTGGATTCGTCGTTTGAAGCCAATCTAATATACTTTTGAAGTTGTGCTCACCAAACTATCTTAGTGAGCACATCACACCCTAGCTTTGTTATATATATATATATATATATATATAGAGAGAGAGAGAGAGAGAGAGAGAGAGAGAGAGAGGCTATCATGCTTTGAGAAGTAAAGAGAGTGTTGGTGTTTTACTTCCCGCTCATATCTTCATTTTTAAAGTTCAAATCGTCGATCCGAACATCTCAACATAATCTTCATATTGATATATACTTGAAGATATGAGCGGGAAGTAAAACACTCTATTTACTTCTCAAAGCATCATAGCATCACTATATATATATATATATATATATGAGGAGGGATCCGATTACACCTTTTTTGGTGACACACTTTGATACCTACCATTTTTAAAGTCCAAATAGTCGATTCAAACCGTTCAACATGATGGATATATTAAAATGTGCTTGGAGATCAAATTTTACATTTTTTTGAATTTTTTTTGCTATTTATTAAGATGGTTACAAAAATCGTTGTTTTCAGACCATTGAAAAACAACGATTTTGTAACCATCTTAATAAATAGTAAAAAAATTCAAAAAAATGTAAAATTTGATCTCCAAGTACATTTTAATATGGTAATCATGTTGAACGGTTCGGATCGACTGTTTGAATTTTGAAATTGCAAAAATAACCTATATAAAAAACGGTGTCATGATGTGTCACAAAAAAAAGGTGTAATTGGATCCCCCTCATATATATATATATATGATAAATTTAGAGTAAACTGAAAAATGACATGATGGAAGATGATCGAAACATGTAAGTCATGAATCCTTGATCAGTCCCCTCTCTCTTTTTATAGGAAGTAGGGACCAATTCCCTTTTTTCCATTACAGTTCAATTGACCAACTTTTCCGTGGCTACAGTAACAGAGTACATGCACAATAAAAGGGTCATCGATGGTTTATTCATCATTAAGCTAGATCATATATATAAGGATCCGACTCTGCTGTTTTTTTCTAAGAAAAAACAGAGTTCTGCTTTTCTGATCCCAACTATTCAAAATTTTTCATTTGTGTATCTCGATAAAAAAACTTTTTCATGCACAAATCTCAACGATTTTGAATAGTTGGGATCGGAAAAGCAGAACCCTGCTTTTCTTAGAAAAAAGCAGTAGAGTCCATTCCATATATATCCCTAGATCAATGGATTACCTAAATGCAAATTATGAAATATAGGAACTTTTATATTGAATAAAATAATTCAACACTAATATTTATCAAATTTGATACTGCTTGAATGTGTTTGACTACTCATCAAATGATTTAAAATACAAACAATTTAGGAATCACTAGATAGTTTTCAAATTACCCTAAATTGAGTACATAACTTATATAAATGACAAATATTATATATATTTTAATTTGGATAACATCAACAAATTAATATATATCAAAATTGTTCAATTCAGTGTTTTTGGAACCCATGACATTATTATTATTTCGAAAATATTTTATCTTGTAAGATTGTGATGTTTTAAAAGGTTAAATTTTAGATATGAGAAAAGGTCAAAATTTGGATCAATTAGTATGAAAAAAATTTCCTCAAAAAAAAAAAAGAATGAAAAACTTTATATTGTAAAATTTAATTATTTGTCAATTTTAATTTGTGCTTGTCATCTCAAAAGAACAAGAACCTCATAAAAGTTGCTATGTAACAGGACCTGACAATTTAGTAGAAGTGTAGAACATAATGCTAGTTAGTAAAATAAGCATAAATAACAGAAAATATTTTATTTAGCACTTATTTTTTTTTTTTTATATTTCATCGGAGTACTCATTTTTTTTTTTTAAATTTAGCTCCTCAGTTTCAAAATAACCAATTAATTTAAACCCATTATCAGTTGAATTATTCCTCTGTATTAACAATTTGGTACATTCTCCTAGAATTACTACAATACATCCTTGATCAATTATGACATAGTCAATTGTCACAGGAAAAAACGTGTTGTGCCGTAACCAAGTTAATATTTTACGTGCTGTGTTGTGCCGTGATCAAAATGTCAGGGGTGGTCACGGCACACGAATGGTAACACCACGTGAGTCACGCCGTGCCAAAACATGTCATGACCAAGCGTGACTCGCGTAATTCGCGTGGCCATTTAATCATAATTTAGGTTAGTTTATTCAAGATTCACCATTTGATCAATATCTAATGGTCATAATTACACGTGACCACGTGCCGTGCCGTGCTGTGACTAGATCTTTCACATGTCGTGCCGTGCCGTGCCAAAGTTTCAAAAGATAATAACAGCATGGGACATATGAATCACGGCACGTAACTGACACGCGTGTCGTGCCGTTCTGTGATGGAGCCGGCTCCGCCATGCCATTTTTCCCATTATGCAAACTGATATCTAGGCAAGAAAAATAGACTTGATAGAACAACAGTTATGAGCTGACAAATTGCTTTTTATTATTATTTTTTTTGGTGTCAAAGCACGCTTGAAAAGTAAAACGATAATTGATTTCACATTCATTATTTCATTCCCTGTTACGACCTAAGAAAATGTGCAGATAAAAAGTTCCATGTAATGACTGCCGACATTTTTATTAATATCCAAAGTTAAATAGAAATTAATTAATATACCCAGATTACGTGGAAAATTATAAAAATGTCCCTACCGGCCATAAAATAGTAATACTTTTATAAATTCCCATAGAAACTGGGTATATTTATTAATTTTGAGAAGATGAGGGGATGAAGAGTTGCTACTCAAGCACATTTTGAGAACATTTTTGTATTTCTTTATCTTTTAATATTTTTGAGAAGATGAAGAGTTGCTACTCAAGCACCTAATTAAGGCATTATTAAAGTACAACAATAATGGTAATTAGCTAACATCAAGTTATTTTTTTAATCTAATTGAAATCAGACTAATTATGGTGTATCAAAATTTCAATTGTTTAATTACCAGAAAGCCAGAACATAGCATGGTACTGTTTGAGAGACCCAAGATTTAGTTTTCTTAAATGCAATTTACATCATGCGCCCATCACCAAAACTTTAAATTAACAACAGTACCATAAAAGTTGTTCCGTTACAGGTATACAAGGAATATAATTATATACCGTTGAGGAAAGAGAGGAGGAAAAAGTGTACACCTATAGGGTGGCAACCTCTATCCAACCAGTTAAAAGGAATTTTTTTTATAAACCATAATTTTTTTTTTTTTTACGAAACCAACATGATTACTTTTTTTTTTACAAAAATCATAAAAACCGAAATGTCATTTCGGTTTGTCATTTTTTTTTTATTCCGGTCCGGTCCCCTTTTTGGATTTTCTGTGGTATTGGTTTCACAAGTTTTTATATGAGCCGCCACAGAAAATTTAAAAAGTGGACCGGACCGAAACATAGTGACAAATGAATTATTCGGGTTCGGTTCGGCGAGGTCAAAAATTCGTGATTCGGGAATAATTCAGATATAATTTGGGAATGATTCGGAATAATCCGGATCAGAGATCTCAGTCCTACAAGGAAGCAAAAAAAAAAAATGTTATGGGAAAAATTTGTGAATATTTCGTAAAATTCGGGAAAAGTTCGTAAAATTCGTGAATTATCGGGAATAATTCGGTTAAAGTTCGGTCAACCGAATAATTCGGCGTTTGATTCGGCATCACCAAAAAAATGAATTATTCGGATATAATTCGCGAATCTTGTTACTATGAACCGGAATGTCATTTCGGTTCTTATGATTTTTGTAAAAAAAAAAAGTAATCTTTCGTAAAAATATATATTTTTTAATTATGGTATAAAAAAATTCCAGTTAAAGGCCACACAACCGCTTTTGCACAAAGAAAAAGGAAACGTGAATAATAATAATAATAATAATAATATATAAATCCAACGGTCAATAATTAAGTCAATTGGTCTAATTAATTTACATATTAAATAAATTTATTTTTTGACAACCATCCGTCGTCGTCACAGGATAAAAATAAACAATAATAAGAATAAAGAAAATTAACTTTCAAATTAATCAACAAATTATATTTATTTATTTTAAATTAATAAATATATATGGGGTGGCAACCTGGATCCGAATTCCCAGTGAGTACGGATCCCTAAAGTAACTTAATATTTGAGTTTTGAATTGAGACCGTCCGATTTGAATTCGTCGCTCGGGATCGTTTCACGATTCGAATTCGTCGTCAGAATGTGTACGCTCACTTCGGGAATGGATTTTTGCGGATTCGAATCGGACGGCATATAATTATATTCCTTTTTCTTCTTCTCTTTTTTTGTTTTTTAATTGTACCAAGTTTATCCACGACCTTTATAAATTACAAAAAAACATATACAATTTTAACCTGTTGTTTTGATAAGCATTCATTCATGTAGATTGCTGTGCTGTATAAATATATTATCAAGAGAAAAATAAACATGGAAAAGTTAAATTTTCTCTTTCTATCCTGCCTTTTGATAGAAATTGCATAAGCATTAGGGTTGAATTGAGTGGTAAAAATTATATCCGTATCCGTTTTTATTTTTCAGATATGAAAACGGATACTAAGATCCGATATTTATTAAAAAATACATAAATATTATTAAAAAAATGCTAAAGTTCATAGTATTTATCTAATTATATTAGTGAATAAGATAAAAAAAAATTTCATCATATATATTAAACTATATATTATATATCTACTATTTGAATACGGATAATTCAAACTTAAAACCATATCTGTATTCGTATCCACATGGATATTCAGATATAGATATATGTATCTAATTTTTCGAATACAGATCAAATACAAATTGAAGAGTTTTGTAATGTGGAAAACATTTTTTTGTGATGGTTGATCAAAATAATATATAATTATTAAACAAACAATAAGAACAGCCGTAACAGTGACAATAAGCAAATTTTCATGACAAATAGTGATAATAATGATTCTTTATCTTGAATAAAAAAATAATCACACTGCATTGAGATGTGATTTCTATCTTCAAGTTCAATAAATTAATTTTCCGATAATTATTCGTTTCGTATCCGTATTCGTGGATTATCAGCTCCGTATCCGTATATGTTTAAAGCGGATTTGGTTTTGAATTTTGATATCCGTTTATAATTTGTATTCGTATCCGCTCTTTGAAAAACAGATACAGATTTGGTATCAGCATTATACGCTCTGAATCTGCTCCATTTTCACCCCTATGTATCTATCATGCTCTTCTGAATACATGTTGAAATTTTATACATAATTTTTCCTTTTTTTCTAATAGTGGAAAAGTTAATTTTTTTTCCTATAAGAAACGGGATAAACAGGAAAAAATGTTCTAAAATCAGGGGCCGATGGTAAGGTAATGAAAAGGGGGCTAAGCTTCCTATAGAATAAAAGTTTGTAATTATATTTATTAATTTTATAATTTTTAAATCATCAATATTTTTAGCCTCCTTATAAAATAAAATTATACTTGATTTTTTAATTAATTTTTCAGCAACTTTAGTGTCAACTTTTTAGTTCTTTTTTTGCTCAAAATTGATTATCGTCTGCTGTAAAAAATATAAGAGTTAGGTTTACTGTGGTGGTACAATCTCATTTTTAAAGAAACAAAAAGGTGAATGTGAAAAAAAAACAAAGGTTTAAATAACGTTTATCGAGCGGAACAACTAAAAAGTTATAGCATCAGCGCTGCTATAAAAGTGGGTCCGGATTCCCTAAAGTAATCCAATTTTTGGGTTTTGGATTGGGACTGTCCGAATCGAATCCTTCGCTCGAGATCGTCTCGGGATTCGAACCTGTCTCTCGGGATGCGTGCGCTCCACTTTAGTGGGATGGTCACGAATTCGAATCAGACAGTCCCGATTCAAAGTCCAATTTTTGAGTTACTTCACTGTAGAGGCGGATGGAGTATACTTGAATGGGGGTCAATGGTCAATTGACCCCCATTTTTTTTTTTGAATTTTTTTGTATTATGTATAATTTTCTATGTAATTTATAGTAAAATGTTATATATCATGCAAATTGACTTCATTCTTAACATGAAAATTTTATATGATGACTCCCATTATGTGTATGACCTCTATAGTTCGAAAGTCTGGTTCCACCCCTAATTCACTGGATTTGAATTCTATAAAATCGCTATTTAGAAACCTTAAAAAAAAAAAATGAAAGAAAAGAGAACTCCGCATGCCGCAACAGAGGGGATGCGTGCGGTACAATGCAACAGCGGCGAGTAAATTAAAACTTCGACCAAACCCTTTTCAACTGTGGCACCTCTAAAATTTTAATCATACAATTATTTTTAAATCATAAGTCCATTTCCGTATTATTGATTTTATTTCTCGTACTACAATATTATTTTGATATTATATTTCGAAGTAGAGGAGGATTCAGATGCATGTTTTTATTTTTAAAACGTTAATAACTCAAAATTTAAATCATTAATGTCAAAATAAAACCGTTAGATGTGATCTACGTTATTTTCTCTACATGCTCATAAAAAAAAATATTACATTTAAATTTTGTTTTTATGTGAATCAATAAGTTGAAAAATTAACGTCTTGAAATAATCCACATTAGTAAGTTTTTCCAAAGCTCTTAATGACAATCAAAATAAAAATTGAAATGTCATAAGTTTTTATATGTACATAGTTAAAATGATGTAAATCTCATATCTAACGGTTTTATTTTGACTTTCAAAGTTTTAAATTTTGAGTTATTCAAGTTTTTAGAAATGGAGGTATGATGGAGACACAAAACATGAAGGCATTTGAACCCTCCTCTTCGAAGTAATATTTAGTATATGCTTGGAGACCAAATTTTATATTTTTTTAGAATTTTTTACTTTTTTTTTAGATAGGTACAAAATCACTGTTTTAAGGAGATTTTGGACCATCTGAAAAAGTGATATTGTACCTATGTAAAAAAATAGTAAAAAAATCTAAAAAATATAAATTTTGGTCTTCAAAAATATTTTATTATGAAGATCTGTTGATTGGTTTGAATCGACTATTCGGACTGTGAAAACAGAGATAAAGAATATGAAACATATTAGAGCACAAAATCATGATGCATTTGAACCCTCCTCATTAATATATTAGTTACCTTCTATACATATCGTTTTGAATGGAAGACATGCACGTCATGATTTTATTTCGAGTTATAATATATAAAGGTTGACAATTTCTTATCGCATACTGTACTTATTGATATTTAAATAATCTCAATTTTGTAGAAGCACTCAAATATTGTTTTGTAATTAATTAATTAAGTACATGACAATGCAAGTTTAATCGCATCACACCGCACACAGTGCATATGTGAAAATTAACTTGACGATGCAATTTCAAACATTTATATATGATATTAGAGATGGGATCCACTTACACCGTTTTTGGTGACACCCGATTATACCTTATATTTTAAAATTTTTGAAGTTCAAACAGTCGATCCAAACCGTTTAACATGATGAATATATTAAAATGTGCTTGCAGATCAAATTTTACATTTTTTTTTTGAATTTTTTTACTATTTATTAAGTATTTTACAAAATCGTTGTTTTTAGACCATTGAATTTTTGTACCCATCTTAATCAATAGCGAAAAAATTCAAAAAAATATATAATTTGATCTGCAAGCACATTTTAATATATCCATCATGTTGAACGGTTTGGATCGACTGTTTGGACTTTGAAAATGTAGAATTTAATCTGGTGTCACCAAAAAATAGTGTAAGTGGATCCCTCCTCATGATATTAAATATATAAACACACTACAACCTTAATTAAAAATATCTAATTATACATGTTTAGAAATTTATGCATGTTAAAATAATATAATGAAACAGAGCCGTGCAGATGAAAACATATGCAGATTCCTTTAAAGAGAAGAAAAAAATAAACACTGCTCTGATAAACCAATCAGTATGATGTCTGGTTTTCATCACTCAACTAGTGACTCTCTACAATACTGTTCAAAGGAAATTGCTGATGAACTTTTACATTGGGAAAAGCCAGAGAGAAGAATAATACTACTGAGGGAAATGACCTAGCTAGCTTGCACAAGGCATGCTATAATACCAAAATACTTATTCCTCCATTATGACCTTATCACAAGATCATATTGAATCGTATGTTCCATTCCCGGTATACAGAAAAGCAAAAAAAAAAAAAATATCCTAGGAGAAAAAGTTGCATTGCTTTGAGGTAGCCAAGCATAAAAAATAAAAATAAAAAAAACTGAGAAAGACCTATTCAAACCTGGTGGGGCTACATTGGCTGACACAAATGCCATTTCCTCTTGCCTTTAGAGAAAAAGGCAAGAGGAGGCCATAGCATGCGCAAGCTTTGGGGTTCTCAACATGCTTGCATTGCAATGCAACATTTGCAATGGTGTACAGAATAAAGTTTTATTCTTTGGACCAATCTCTTCTCCTTTTTTTTCTCTTTTGTATAGATGTCTCAGTACTATATATTCTCCACTCATAACCATTTCTCATGGCCTTTTCTTCTGTTGTTTTATGCCATTCTTCTCTTACTGTACTTTAGCTATGGTGGAAGTAGGTCTCTGTAGATGCCAACAAACAATTCCAGGCACCGCTTCGGAGCTACTACGAGGAGAAGGCAGAGTAAAACCCTAGTAGGACTGGTTCAAAGGGTTTGAAAATATAGCTTCTACATCCAAAGACTTAATCAACCATTGGAAAACAAATTTTGTTTAGGTTTACTATGAGATGTGCATCTACGTACCCGTCTCAATTCAACGGTTGATTGTGTCTTTGGACAGAAACGACAGCTACCAGAAACCCTTTGAACATGAACTTGCTTTGGTTGAGTAGTTGATAAAATGGGGGATTGAGCAAAATGGTCCGATAAAGTACTTTGTTCTTTTTGTTTTTTAATTTCCTTTTTTTTTATATTTTTTCCTGGTTTCCTGTTTGGGGATGATTGTAGTCTCTTTTACAGTATATGATGAGTACTAAATTTCTGTTTTCTATAATAATAGCATTCTAAAGCTGGCAGTTAATGATAAGATACTTGGTTCACTTTTTTGCTATATCTGTTAGTAATGCAAACTTTAGTTTCTTTATTTCTTTCTTTTTGGTCATTTTGAACAGTAGCATTGGCCAATTTTATTTTTCTGGTGATGCCATAGTTTAACATGAGATGAGCCCTTCCACATGATTTTATGATGCCACATAGATAATACAATTACTTAAATTTAACTATGTTGGATTGAATAAAATCAAATATAATTATTTATGTAATTCAACTTTTAAAAAAATGACAGCCTGAGAACTGGAGGCATCATCAACGTCTAACCTAACTAATAAGCGTACATGCTGAAGTGTAGATACAGTGCCCTGTAGCCGAGCCACAATGAACCAGGGGTAGGCAGTGAAAACCAGGTATAGATCTATGTATAATCGGATTGTTGCTTACCTCTCGAGAAAATTTTGGCTTCTCCTAGACAACCCACAGTTTAAATTTGCTAATTCACAGTAGTTTGCAACCCATTAGTCGTATCAGTAATTTTTTTGCCTACTCCTCATAAAAATTCTAGTTACGCTCCCGACAGTGCCCCCAAACATTAGCCCCTGGTGGTTCGCCTCTAGTACATTGGCTTTATCTAAACTAAAAACTCGCCAGAAAAATAAGGCATGATCACCATTAAAACACTGTATCAGGTGCCTAACTTGTCAGTAGAATATTAAATGCTCAACTTGTGAATAAACTAAAGTTTGCCCCTTCACCTACTATTCCTCAACAAATATTCACGTCCTCCAGCAGAACATAGAATGCTCAACAGTAACTAAGTTTGTGAAACCCAATGCCAATGGGCAATGCCAGCATGCTTTCCTCTCTACGGGCAATCCAACATAACCCATGGGCCTTTTCACTCAGCCTCAAAATAAAATAGGCCTGATTTAACTCGAGAACTGAGCACTAAAGAGTACAGAGAACCATATATATGGTCCGAGCTAGAGTGGGAAAAATGGCACGGCGGAGCCGGTTCCGTCACGAAACGGCACGGTTAGAGCACGGAACGGCACGACACGCATGTCAGTTACTTGCTGTGACTTGTGTGTCCCATACCGTGACTATTTGTGTGCCGTGTTCATCTTTTGAAACTTTGGCACGGCATGACACGTAATCACGCGAGTTATGTGTAATTAGGACAATTAGATATTGATTTAATGGTGAATCTTGAATAAACTAACCTAAATTATGATTAAATTGTCACGCGAGACATGCGAGTCACGTGTGGTCACGGCACATTTAGGTACAGCGTGACTCACGTGGCGTGACCATTCGCGTGCCGTGACCACCCCTTGACATTTTGATCACGGCACGGCACGTGAAAAATTTAACTTGATCACGGCACGGCATGGCATGTTACGTTTTTTCCACTCTAGTCCGAGCAGTTCTTTGATAAAAATTCCCTGACACAATCTGTGTTACAAGTCACTGACGGGCTATCTGAATTTATAAACAAGGAGCGGGCACATTTTAAATCTATATTTAATTGTGGAGTAAGAGGTAAAGTAAGAAATATACTCTCCAAAGTTGTCAAAGGAGAATTAAAAGAAAAAAAATAAAATGAAGTAAAATATGAGTTACAACTGAGTTAATTTATCTCTTGAAAGGAATAAGTTTACTTTGCATGTAGGACTCACTAACAACATTTTCTGAGTTCTCCCTCAGTTGATAATTTGAACCAAAGGTTTAAATAGCGTTTATCGCGTCAGTAGAACGGTTAAAAAAAACGGCGCTATACCCATATAGCGCCGCTATAGCGCTAAATAGCGCGCTATAGCGCCATAGCTTTTATGGTCCGAAAACGCTATAGCGCGCTATTTAGAACCCTGATTTGAACCATGACTCATAAGTAACAAGTCCAAAAGAAACAAGAACAACTCAAATCATCTTAAACTTGGAGTAAAGGATTTAATCCTCAATTTTAAGTAGCCGGCCTAAATGCTACAAATGATTCGGAGTTTCGTTTGGACAACTGACTTTACAAGCTCCTCATTTGAATTAACTGGTTGATTAACATGTTATTGACAATGAATTATCAGAATGTATATTGGGATTGTGCAGACAAATATTATTGTGATAATTGTACTGTGCTGCTATAAGAGAATAAAAAAGGGGCAGGTTCGTGACCGGGGAATAATTTAACACTATCCAGCATGAAGTCACAAATTGCTTCCCAACTATGAACATGTGGTAAAACCGGTTCCTTCTTGTTTGGTACCATTCCCCTGTGCATCCTTATAAAAATACAGCCCACAATGAAAACTTCCAGATCCCTGATAAATCTGACACTGAAACTTCCCAGAAAACTTGGGTTTACATAAAACACCCCGAAAAATAAAAATAGCACCAGTTCATACATCCTATCATTCTGATTCTACTGCCACTGAGTATACCTTCCAACTAAGAGTAATGTGTAACATAACTTCATACAACTTACACATGTTAACAATAGTATATATTTTTTGTCGATCAATTATGTTATGATCTTCAATGAAGCTACTAGAAAAAAATGCACCATATGTACCACCGAAGGGAGTGAACCTTTCGACCAGGGAAATAGAACTGAACGAAAACAACTAAAAGAAGCAAGAAACCAATATTCATGACCTTTACTTGTTGCAACTTAGTTATTAAAATATAGAATCACATAGAAAACAAGCTAGCTTAGACTGATAAACGCAAGTAAGCCAATAATAAATCCAACAAATTTATCATAATCTTCTCACTGCAAAATTGGACAAAAATTGCACACGAGTTAAGAGAATAAAAGAAAAAACGTAACAAACTGTGCTACTACTTTTCTCTTATTTCTTCTTACCACCTGAGAAAATCTCATCAGGCACAACTTTGAGCGACTTCTTATTCTTCGACTTGGCAATCTTCTTCAGAGTCTTCGGATTGGTGATCTTTTGAAATTTAGTCCCTGATCTTAATACATTCTCCTGTTTCTTCTTCTCCCTCTCCTCCCTCTGCTTCCTCTTCTCCACCTTATGTTTCCTGATCTCTTCCTTCAGCTCAGTTATCCTCGCCTTGTACAACTGCTTATCCTTCTTCTCCTTTGCACGAAGTTCAAACGACTTTGGACGGAGCGTCACTGCCTTGGCCGAGGCGCGATGTGTTCGGGGCTGCTTCCAATTGCGACCAGAGACTCTTCCGGCGATAACACCGTCGAAGGTCGGCCGACCGAAGGCAGGCTTGTCAGGATCGCCGGAGGGGATGGCCGCGAGCTTCGACGGGCGCTCCGCGGCGGCGGAGTCCATTTCGTCAAGATCCATCGATTCTGGAGCATCAGAAAGTGCTCTCTTACGCTTCTTGTTCTTCTCTCCGCCTAGACCCTCGTCTAGGAAGCGGAAATCGAGCGTTGATGCCATGGCGGAGGCGTGTTGTCAGTTCTAGGGTTAGGGTTTTGCGAAGTGGGAGAAAGAAAAAGACTCCGCTACTTGAGCAATTTCAAGTGCCCTTTGTAGGTAGGATGTTAGGAGAAAGGAAATAATAGAAATATTGGACCCGCTTACAATATGGGTTCAATCTAGGCTAACAAGCCCAACTATTACAAGTTGTGTAAGCTTGATTTATGGGCCTATAAATGGGCTTCATATTAAACGGGCCTCAGTTAATACGTTAGATAGTTGACTGTCACCAAACAAAATCAATTTATTCAATTACGCTGAATGCCCTAAAGTAACCCAATTTTTGGGTTTGGGATCGGACCGTCCAATTCGAATCTGTCGTCGGGATCGAAATATTGCGCTCCACTTCGAAATGGATTGTCGCGGATTCGAATCGGACGGTCCCGATCCAAAATCCAAAAATTGGATTTACTTCACTGGATCTGAATTCGAACCCGACGGGATCTTAAAAACCCCAAATCGCATTGTTCTGGTACCCTACCTTCCCAAATTCAAATTATCGCAAAACCCCAAAAATGGCGGTGCCTTCGGACGGAAACGGACCCGCCGAGTGTAGGGAGATCTGCGAAGACGACGGATTTTTATACAGGAGGCGCTACCACGCTGTAGATCAAGCCTCCGTCGCGTCTGACGCGGCCGCGAAGGCGCCAGAAGCGACGGAGGAGAGTGAAGCGGAGCTCAGGCGATGGCGCCGTCAGCAGAAGCTAAGCTGTCTCAAAGGTTTGCGGGATAAGTATAAAAAAGAGCTGGAGAAGTGGGAACGACTCTCTTCTGCAGGCAATCAGCTCTCTGAGCAAGTGCCTGAGAGACCTAGTGTTGATTTGAGGTCTCAAAAAGTCGATGGGTCTCAAGCCACGAGACAGATGGAAAATCTAGGTCAACACCACTCAGTTGACGAGCTCTTGATTCAGGTACGGCTGTTGGGATGGCAAAGAGCCATTTTTTACTGGAACTGAGAGTTAGGGTTTCTCTCTAAATTGTTTAACGAGGATAATTTAGCTGGAAGTGAGCTCCTAAATTTTGAAGAAGTTTCAATGGTCACTAATCAAATTAATTTGTAATTTGTTGAGGTTGATTTCATGTAGAAGCTACTTTTAGGTTGATATTTTAGGTAGATTAATACTTTCAAAATGGTGCTATGGAGAACTTTTCTTAATGTACTAGTTATTAAAGTTTTCTTTTTAGACTAAAATTACTGTACTTGCATAGTGGAGCACACTTCCAGGCATCAGCCCTGGTGTAAGTGAATTTGTATCACCTAAGGTAAAGGGATATTTCTGTTTGGATCTGGACCGTCCAATCAGAATCCACACGACTATTAAAGCAGACCCGTGCGTTCCATCTCGGTCCGGATTGGACTGGATTCCGATCGGACGGCCGTGATCCAAACAGAAATATTCTGTTACCTCAAAGGATATGGATTTGGTGTAAGTATGGTTTGTTGTTTAAAAACATGAAATTATAAAAAACACCTGATGGTGTAAGTGCAGCAATTTTGTAATACCCAAAAATCTACTTGCTGCATTGTAGACATACCTACACTAAACAATTGATTGATTCGGCACCCCATACGACCTGTTGAGACTAACTAATTTAGAGTGTATGCTTCAGAATCCATGGTAAAAATAGATGATATAGAAGAGGCTAATTATTGAGTTGCTTGTTATGGAAGTGTAGGTGGAGTGCCAAGAGGCTCTTTTTAGAAAGATAGAAGAAATCTGTTCTGATGTTGACGCACTTTGTGAAGAAAAAAAAGAAAATTTGGCGAATTTGTTAATTGAGCTGCCGATTTGGTCTGGTCCAAGGACCTTACTAAAGTCACTGTCAAGCTAGGTGTGCTTTTTATATAAATATTTTACTGTAATCGACCCTGTTTTTAGTATTAGGATGTGCATGTGCTATATGGAGTCTGTGTTGAGGGAAGCAATGTGGGTTTTGCTTCCAGCCATTAAACCTGGGTAGTGAATTGTAATTTAATTTCCATGTTATAGCTCTTGGATGAGCACGTCTTTGTCTTTGTCTTTGTCGGGGTGGTTGCATGCTTTTATTTTCCAGCAATTTACAAACTGCCCCTCTATTAAAATAGTCAAGGCAATGCTCCCTTCGCTCTAAATTTTTCTCACAGGATGCACTTTTTCGGCCCCTCATACTTAGACTCGGTAAATTTTGGTCTGCTACTCCCTTTTATTTGTTAACCTAGTCACTGTTGTGTTGTGTCTTGAGATACGCAAGATGAACATGGAGATGTGGGAGAAAGAACTGTGGAGATGAGGCCGCTAATAAATTGAACTGACTGAATCAAGGTGAAGGATGGAGAAAAAGGTTCAGTCTGGTTAAATTCTGAGGGATGTGGTGCAATATTTTCTAATATAGACCGTGTCAGCTCAATCACCTCTGTAGAGGCCTAGAGGGGCAGTTTGCAGAATTTCCACTGTATTATGTATCATACACACCATCCTTCATATGGAGCTTGAAAATGTATTTTGTTATTGCTGTTATCATGTGATTTGTTTAGTTAGTGGGAACTTTTATGTGTGCCAATTGGTAGTGAAGCTCGTTTCTGGTATGTTGAGCAGGTTGGCATTGGGATTTTACATGTTGGTTTTCGTTGGTACCATACTGTTGCTATAGAAGGTAGCCACTTGCCACGAGGTTGTGAACTTCTGTATAATTGAGACATTTTAGTAAACAACACAAAATGGCAGTCGGAACAAATTTTACAAGCTTGTATCGTATGAGAGAGAGAATTGACTTGTAACTAAGAGTGAAAAAGATGGAAAATGAATAAAATGTCATTACTGTATAATATCACATAATGAAGTTTAAAGGAAATTTTCTCTCAAAAATAAAAGTTTACTTGTAAATAAATAGAGCTATATATAAGCCGAAGTTTACATGTAAATAAACATAATTTTGAGGTAAATAAGATAGAAATTAAAGTCATATAGCTTGCATGGAAATTTTTGCTCTCTCGATCATTTATTTCCTCCCGGCATGAGGTAACAATCGTATGGCAGATGAAACGGCCAATCGTCCATTGAAGGTTCGAAAGAAAGATAAATGCAAATATGCAAGGGGTGATGAAGAACAACGATAAGAATTGAAAATACGTGACTTGAATGGTTGCCTCCGTTGGTGGCAGCCTGGTAGGGTTACTGGATAGAACAGATTGCCTAGAGTTAGGCCTTGCTGGTAGCTATCTGACGTCGTCGGTCGTCATTCTCTACATAAGCCTCAGTGCTTGTGATTAAGAAATATGAACCAAAATGCAGGGGCAAAATCAGAAAACTGAGATAGGTAGTATAAATTTAATTACCGAAAAGTATTAGCACATGTGTAGAGTTATAAAAAGTGAACAACAGAATTGCTAATTTTCCAATACCCTTTTAAATTTGCTCCTGTCAAAGGGAGGTCCTTTACCGGCAACAGAGGATTTAGGGAGCAGGCAATGACTGGTATTTTAGGCTATGTTTGGATAACACAAGAATAAAAGTTTTTTCTAGAATAAGAGCTATTCGGAATAGCAATGTGCATTTAAACAACATTTTTGCTATTCGGGATAGCTAGAATAGCGCTATTCTCTATTTCTTGTAAATGTTAGAATAGCTACTATTCGGAAGTGCGAAGAGAGAAAAAAAAATACTTCATTTTCAGTTTTCCGCCAACACAGTTCCGAAATGACAAATTTGACACTACTTACACTATCTCCATATTGTAACAATTTGTTTGAGATCCCACTTGCCTATCTTTCCTCTTAATTAGTATTTTGTTAACACTATTCTTTATTGGTTACAGCTATTTACTATTTCACATGTACAATCCAAACAACATTTTTACTAATCCAAATAGCACAATTTTCACACTAATCTAAAAATTACGGTTTTTTTCTCTATTCTCATTTACTATTCTCAAATTTCACTATTCTAGCTCTCATCCAAACATACCTTTAAGAGAATAACGGCATGATTATACATAAATTTTACATTTCCACGAAGATTTACCAATGTTTTCTTCCTTTATTGAATCTTTTTTGTTAGCTAATTTTGTTAAAATTTATAAAAAAAATTGCTCAAAAAAAGCATTTTTTTTTTTTTATTGTGATTACCTTCTTTTAGGTGCTTTTTCTGGCTGAACCGAAGTGCTATAATTATGTTTCCTCTTTTATAGTAAAAGAAGAAAATTAAGTTTGAAAAAAAAAACAGAGAAATAAGAAAAGGTAAAGTTATGTGAAATTATGTAAGTTGAAAGCTTGTCCTAATTAACACAATACAATTAGTGATAATAATTAGCTTTCGCATTTTTTTTTTAATCTTAATCAGGAAAGAACTG
Source organism: Carex kokanica (assembly GCA_025461125.1). Taxonomy (NCBI): domain Eukaryota; kingdom Viridiplantae; phylum Streptophyta; class Magnoliopsida; order Poales; family Cyperaceae; genus Carex; species Carex kokanica. Next base: position 1,404,771 of record JAJGRX010000874.1, on the reverse strand, counting down.
ATTTTGAACAACACAAGGAACTCCACTCATTCCTACAAAACTGCTTCATCACAAATTATAAATACTATTCTAAATTACAACAAGTTGAGGTTAGCAATGACAGCATCGACAACTTGTTGGGTGGTGCTATCGCCACCCAAATCTTTTGTCTTGAACTTCCCTTCAGAAACCACATGTTTCACAGCAGTTTCCAACCTATCAGCAAATGAAGGGAACTGCAAGTGCCGCAACATCATCGCAGACGATAGGAGAAGGGCTACAGGATTTGCCTTTCTCTGTTTAATTATTTTCTCATTACCCACATTTCCAGCCGAGGTGCCTTGTTCGAATATGGCATAGTCTTCGCCTACATTTCCTGCGAGATAAATTTTTCTGTCAAGCGACAGCCATTCAAACAGGAAAAAAAAAAGGAGTAAGCTGTAAAGCTCAACTGAAAACTACTATCAATCTCAACACATACTTATACCAGAATGGCTCCACGTTCGCTGGTACATGGTTACTATGCTAATTATACACCTCCATTTCTTTCTTAGTTCAAATAATCAAACACCAACAAAGCCAAAAACCAATGAGAAAGGCAAAATTGAAGAAGAATCACATCTAACCTATATTTAACTAGCTAGCAACAAAAAACATATGTAGTTAATGTTGCAATAATGAAATGTTGAAATTATCAGAAACTTCAAACATATTACCTCCAGGCATGACACCGGTGCCTCCCACGAGGCCTGCTGCAGTGTTAGCCACCAGATTTCCATAAAGGTTTGGTGTTACCTACCAAATTAGTAGCAATGAATTCAGATTCTATATATTATAATTGAGGTAGTATTGAACTTTTAAGACAGTTATACCATGACATCAAATTGTTCAGGCTTTGAAACAAGTTGCATACAACAGTTATCTACAATAATCTCGTTATAATCAATGCTTGGGTACATAGATGAAATATCACGGCAGGATTCTAAGAAAAGACCATCAGCAAGCTTCATAATGTTAGCTTTATGCACGGCCGTGACTTTACGTCTGTTGTTGAGGTAAGCATACTCAAATGCATATTTAGCGATCCGGTCAGAGCAGAATTTTGTTATCACCTACAAATTGAAATTGCGATTCAGACGTAGAGAATGAATTATACGATCTGTGCATCTTTTCTTAGGAAATTCTCACAAGTAACAAAAAAAAATATAATGAAATGAAGTACCTTTAGGCTCTCGACAACACCTGGCGAAACCTCATGCTCCAATCCAGAATATTCTCCTTCAGTATTTTCTCTGATAACCACAATATCGACATTGTCATGCCGTGTTGGTAGTCCAGGCAAATTTAAACAATGAACGAGCGAAGCATAGAGATCGAGCTCCTTCCTGAGTTGCACATTGAGCGAGCTCACACCTCCACCAAGTGGGGTGACAAGGCCACCTTTCAGACAGACCTTGTTACGGCGGATTGACTTGATGACCTCCGCTGGAACAGAATCCATGTTACCATGCACCTCATAGGTCTCAAAGGAGACTGGAGCGTGCATTGCCTCCATAACCTGGCAAACTGCATCTGTCACAATTGGCCCAATGCCGTCGCCCGGAATTAGGGTTACAACACGTGGAGCGTCATCACCGGGACGTGGCATGTAGGTCACAGACCGGTGGAAGAGAGGAGGGGAAGGAGAGGAGGGGATGATTTGACGGAGATGGCGGAACGATTGCCGAAACATGGTGGATTATTGAGTTTTGGTTAGCAAGGTTAGCAGCCCTACAACAAAAGCAATTATTAGCAAGATAAATTTCAGGGAGAATGGCAGGATTTAATGGTTCGTGTTTAATTTCTAATGATAATCATCTATTATTTATGCCTCTAATTATAGTGCTTCGTTCTCTTGCTTTCTTTCTTTTCAATGTATTGATGCCTTCACCTTGAGAAAATCATCTATTATTAGGAGAAACCTATTAGATGGAATTCAAATTAAGCTTTAGCGAATACAAATAATAGAGGTTAAGATATGGCTTCTCGTTTTAGCACATGTATCAACTTTCAACAATTGCAAATCATACAGTTGTGTTCATCTTCACTGTATCTATAACAGATGCAATATAGTTTTACAATTTTTTAAAGAATTCATTAAAACAAAAATTCCACCTTACTCACAAATCTAACTAGCAAAAACTAATTAATCTGAGCTAAAGCAAACATTTCCTAGGAACAATGTAATTCCTAAAAGCACGTCTTCTCAAAATAATACAACTATTAGCCAGTTACCCAGAATTAATAGGAGGAAAAAAAAAAAAAAACATCCTCCCAATCAATGTAACAATTTGGTTGTATATAACAGCACAGTTTGAACATGCCTTGATCACTTCCGATCTAACAACAAATGTAAATACATAATAGGAACATGATCAGGGCAGCTCATGATTATTAAAAGAAAAATATGCGACCGAAATTGGCAAGCAATATAAAAAATATATAAATAAATAAAAAATATTGGGCCGACTTCTTCAGCCCAAAAATTGTTTCTGCTTCCAAAAATAAAAATCAAACTTAAACATCAGTCAAGATTAGCAATAACTGCATCTACAACCTCCTGAGTGGTGCTGCTCCCACCCAAATCCTTGGTTCTATACTTGCCTTTGGCTATGACACGCTTGACAGATGTCTCAAGTCGATCAGCAAATGAGGGAAACTGCAAGTGTCTAAGCATCATTGCTGATGATAAGAGAAGTGCCACTGGGTTGGCTTTCTGCTGCTCGACCAATTTCTCAGTCCCTGTGTTTCCTGCTGATGCACCTTGCTCGAAAATAGCATGGTCTTGACCAACATTACCTGGTAATAGATAATATTTAATTAAGGAATTTGAATACTACTAATTTTAGAAAGTAAAAAGAAAGAGTTCCTAAAATGTAAGTGGAAATGTACCTCCGGGCATCACTCCAGTGCCCCCAGCAATACCAGCAGCAGTGTTAGCCACCAGATTTCCATAGAGATTTGGTGTCACCTATCAAAGTATGAATATGAAATCAATGCCAGAATAAATAACTCAAGCAGGGGAAAAATATCACAAGTGAACCATGCTAAGTGCTAACTTAAGACAATAGTCTAGAGCTGGGCTAAAAGTTCGAAAGGTACAGACAGATACCACCCTATACCAGTCAAGGCTTTTTGTTTTAATTTTGTAGTTTGTTGGGCTGAGTCTGATTTAAATTTCAATTTAGCATTTGATTGCTTTTTGCATTAATTACATTTTTTACTTTAACAGTCTGGTCTTGACATTGATACACACCATAACGTACCTATACAAAGTAACAAACCATGAAAATAATTCTCTTTACCAAAAAAGGGTAAAAGGGAAAGACATGAAAAACAGACCATGACATCAAACTGCTCTGGTTTAGCAACAAGTTGCATACAACAATTATCGACAATTATCTCATTATACTTTATGCTCGGATACTTCTTTGCCACCTCACGGCATGATTCCAAGAACAAACCATCTGCAAGTTTCATTATATTGGCCTTGTGCACAGCTGTGACCGTCTTTCTGTTGTTCAGATAAGCATACTCAAAAGCATATTTAGCTATCCGCTCGGAACAGAACTTTGTGATCACCTACAAAAGATAATAAATATCGACTACAAGTTATTTAAGTTTAAAGACAATGCCTCGTTTTAGTATGTGACGTAACTTGTTTAAATGTTTGTGCTCATATGCCAAAGGCTGTTTACATAAAAATCAACTTGCTGGTAATTTTTACTAAAAAGAGTAGGCAGGATGTCCCAAATGTTAAGAAATTAGTTTTTTATGCTTTTTTAGTACCTTTTGTAATTCCACCTCATGTACCTGTGAAAGTTACAGCAAAATATATTATTCTTTCTTCCGTGGGTAAAATATGAAATATAAGAACACAAAATGCACAACCAAAATATTTGACTTTTATTGCGCTTAAAATGCCCATTGAAAATTCTCATAATTACTAAATGGCTGGGAATAAGCAGAGTACGCAGCACTGAAACCGGTATCAGAATTTTGCTAATGTAGTATTATATATGCTGATAGTGTGGTAAAATGCAACAAAAATACTTGAAACCAAATCAGAATACGAAAGAGAAAATCTACCTTTAGGCTTTCTACAACACCTGGCACCACCTCATGCTCTAATCCCGAATACTCCCCCTCTGTATTCTCCCTGATTACCACAATATCCACATTTTCATGCCTTGTCGGCAAGCCTGGCAGATTGAAACAATTCACAAGAGATGCAAACAAATCAAGCTCCTTTCTCAATTGCATGTTCAGGGAATGGACCCCACCACCGACTGGTGTTACAAGACCGCCCTTTAGACAAACTTTGTTGCGCCTGATCGATTCGATCACCTCAGGGGGCACAGTCTCCAAGCCACCGTGCACCTCATAGGTTTCGAAGTAGACCGGTGCGTGCATGGCCTCCATTACCTGGCGCACTGCTCCGGTAACCAGAGGTCCGATCCCGTCCCCAGGGATCAGGGTTACGAGCCGTGGCGTGCCGTCGCCTGGCCGTGGCATGTAGGTCACGGAACGGTGGCCGAGGGGGAGCGGAGAGCCAGGTGTTGACCCGAGTAGGTGGCGAAGCTTGAGAAGTGATCGGCGCGACATGGCGGACTGCGAGGAAGGACTGAATAGCGATGTTTCTCTTTTGAAGCCGGAATGGGAGATCAGAATTTCGAAGAAAGACGAGAACTAGAAAAGGAATATATTCTGAGAGTGGAAATAACTTGTGAAATGACCGGAATAGCCTTCTTTCCCTGGGAATTTCGAGTCGTTAGATGGGTAAAAGTGGAATATACGGGACTAAAGTTGAGCTGTCGCGTGAAGATTGGAGATTATCCCGATTCGGTGATTCGGAGGTGCAAACAGCAATGGCGTTTCCAACGTGAAGGAGCAATAAGCAATTGTTGGAACTCTGACAACTGAGAAAGCAAAATGAAACCGTGGAATTTTGACTTCTTATATTTCGTTCTGTCAGCTGCTGCCGTGGGATTTTTCAAAAAATATTTCGTTCTGCCTCTTTACAAGTTACAACATGTATGATTGACCTGATGAGTAATCCCCCACAGTCAACAGGCCTTCCTGCTGGGGCCTACCGCCGACCTACATGTTTTTGGCGCATCATCTAAATTGTCGTTCGTTTGATCATTGGATAAGATTTGAATTGGATGAGACACGTGGCTCGAATACTATTGAGATTTAGCTCCGACCTATTTCATTTCTCTTATGGGATATTTTTTATTAGTAGAAATTAATAGAAAAGAAGAGAGAAAAATAGAAAGAGTACATCAGTTCTTATATTGGTAGAAAGATTGGTAAAATTCTTACCGGTTCAAAAACCAGTTTTTTTTTTTTTTCTTTCATTTTTTTATAAAATATTTTTTTACAAAAATAGATAGAGTATCTTAAAATTTAGATAATAGAAACATTCTATCTATTTTTTGAAAAACTTTTCATATTTTACTAGAAATCTAATATAAGAATTCCCTCCATCTATACATCAGATTTAAAGAAAAACTAAGTTTGGATCATTATAATTCGTACTGATTCAAACTTTTTGATTTTTAAAATCGATAAAAATCCTACCGATCTTTCTACTAATATAAGAAGAGATGTACTCCTTCTATTTCTCTTTCTTTCTTTTCTATTAAAATTGCAGCAGTAGATATTTTTTTGGCTTTGTTGTTTCTTCTTCTTGTGTTGACTATAGGAACAAATGAAGTGACTAATTAGCTGTGCCAGAAGTCCAGTCATGAGTGCATTAGTTTGATTTTATATCTTAGTTTCCATAATTCAACGTACTTAGTTTGGTAACCTATGTGATTCCAATTATATTATGGTTCAAATTTGAATCGCAAACTTACAACATGCACTTTGTCAATTTTTTTCAGTTTATAATATACTTCTCAATCTTATTTTTTTTGTTGCTACGTTTTTAATCAAATTTATTTAATCAGTAAATGTTGGTTTTATTAACATAATCATATATACAAACCATGTTGTAACATCATTTAGCTTTCATGATTATATTTATTGCATAACAAACATGTTAGGGGTAATTTGGTATTTACACACTGTTACATATATTTTATTCATATCAAGACTTCAATCTTAATGCTACCATCTCACAGAACATATCTTCCTTAGCAAAGATTAAATTTTTAATCCCTATCTCTTAAGGAGGGCTGCCGAACATGACCATTGAGATTTAGCTCCGACCTATTTCAGTTCTCTTATGTACACTTGATTCGGAAATAAATCTGTTGTGATTATGTGGGAATAGCAGAAATCTGTGATTTTAAATTCAGTCGTTCAAATTTTTTTTTTGAAATTTGTGTATGAAAAAGCATCTCTTTGAAATTCGAGCATAAAAGAATTAAACGATTAGATTTGGAATTACAGATTCCTGCTATTCCCACATAATCACAGCAGATTTATTTTCCACTTGATTCAGATGAACTGTTGGTTTTTCTTTTCCGAATTTGACCCAATTAATGTAATTGGACTTGATCTTCAATTATTTGTTCTTAGAGAATTAGAATCGCCAAGATATTTTTTATGGGATACGAGTAGGTCCGATGGGCATCGGACCTACATTTAGGTTCAATTAGCTCTATCACAGTACGATTAGCATCAAAATCTATGTGCACGGAAATTGATAGAGATGTGCACGGATTTTGATGCAGAACACACGAATCTTGATGATATCGAATGGTCATCACACCCATCGAACCAAGGTAGGTCCGATGGGCATCGGACCTACTCTGCTTCCATTTTTTATCCATCTTAAAGTACGGCTACCAACTTTATTATACTTTATTCAAAATAATATTTTATACGTGTACAAAGGAAAGGAAATTTGTCTAAGTCCAATGTCGAAGTCAATTAAGGGATGAATATGTATACAAAATTACAACTAAAATACGCTACTCGAGTTTCATATATTTAACAAGATAGACTGGCAGTTTAATTATTTTCATTATTTGGAGCTTTGGAGGACTTTGAAATGTTCCCTCTATTTAAAGCTGTATTTTCCTTTTCGACCAACAGTGTCGTCTGCAATTTTTTTTTTTTAAATTAGTGAAAACTAAGAGCCTCCAACTATGGGTGATTAATGAGCGAGTTTGAGCGAGTTGGGTATACTTATGCTCGGCTCATTAGCTTAATGAACGAGTTGGAGTATGCTCGTGCTTATTAAGTGACTCGTTAAGAAATTAAGCTTGTAATCAATTTGAACTTTGTTTTGAGTTTTTTTGTTTAAGATACATCATTTAAAAACTAATTTTCATTTATAGAATTTAACAAATTGTCATAATCCAACCTAATTAAACAGTACATAATTTAATAAAAAAATTGTCCATAAGCTTAACAAAATCAAACAACTATTAAGCAAATTTGATTTAAGAGATTAGATGTGGCAGGATTTATGTAACTCAGTTCTTAATGAGCTTTTAGCAAGCGAGTTATGAGTGAGTTATGAGCGAGTAATGAATTATGAGCAATTTACTCACCCCAACTCCAACCTACTTACAATTAAAGAGTGACTTCCAATATAGATACTAGTAACAAATATAAAAATATAAAAATTAATAACAAGTGCATGTATAATGTATTATATCATATTCATAATAAATAACAAATATATAAAATAAGTTAGGTTTTAGACCTGACGGAACTCAGAATTGTAGCAGTTTCGCAATGCATCGAACAAATTGAATCAATTTCAAAGAAATCGGACCTCGGATAAAAAAAACAGTAAACAGAAAAGGATAGGTAGAAATCTAGAGATTGTGTTGTAAATAAAGGTATGCGCTCGTCGGATAGATATGGTATCGTCAATTGATTAATCGGAAATATTTGAAAATAATTAATCATGAAAATCCGTAACAGTTTGATCACTGCCAACGACTAATTAACTAATTAATCGGTTTAAACAGAAGTTTTTTACAACACTGAAAATTCTTATTCAAATGCATATACCTATTTGCCTTATATAGGCCATTCTAACAGTTCAAGAATTACAAGATTTGATTAACTACAGTGTCCTAATCATTGTAGTGATGCTACCTCAGCGCCACATCAACGGAATTAGGCTGAGATGTCTATTTCCAGTTCTTCAGTCTCTAACTGCTCTCCATTTCCTTGAACCGCTCCCTCTCCATTTGAGGTTGCGTAGGGCCCATCAGTCAGCTACTCACTGCTTATAACACTAGCAGTCCGTATATTATACGCGGACCCCACTCGTAGCGCTTCAAAGTTTAAGTTAACTGAAAACTGACCGAGCGCATGGAATGGGATCCGGTACTCTTCAAATCCCTACTCTTCCCCTGTTATTCTCTTTTTCTCTCTCCACCTTTTTTAAGAGAGACAGAGAGTAAAAGAATAACAGGAAACTGTTTTGCTATAAAGAAAAACAGCAAAGTCGGACCCCCGAGTGCATACCCCAGCTGCCCCCACCTTAATCTTCCCCCTCGTGCATTCTGACTTGGTCAAAACTGACCCGCTTTGTCTCTGATCGCAACACGGGTCGTGACAAAATATGAGAGTATTTCAATAAAAAATAATAATAAGAATAATAAGAATTTGAGATGCACACAGAGAATTTCTGATAATTTAAAATTCTGCATGTTTTTAATGAAGGCCCAAATCCAAACCAACTGACAAGAAAGATACTTGGAAAAAGATGATATCAATTCTTGCATCCTCGGGCCTCCAGCCCAATATAAAACACAACTAAGCCCATATCTCAAACAAACAGAGCCCCATTTCTATACTCCGCCTCCCGAGTCCCGACCTTTTGTGGCACCTCTTCATCCACGGACAATGTAAGATGTCCAGAAAATATGAAACCCAACCTTCACAAAATCCTCATTTCCAATATTCCATTCCACAAATAACCTCAGCCCAAAACTAGCAGAGAAGTACACAATTACACAAAGGGTAATTATATCTTACCCCCTTCTTCTTTCCCCCGAATTTCCCCCGTCAACTGTTTATTAACTGTACTTACTTTATTAACTGTAGTTAGTTAGTGGTCCCGAGTTACTTACCATTTTTGGAATTGAATATTTCCAAATTTTCCTGATTCTCTCCGATTCTCTCCCGATTTTCTTCTTCTCTCGCGATTATCTTCCCATTTTTGAATTCTCCGTCGGTGAACAGAAGTTTCGATCTCAGCTCTCCCTAGTCTTTTGATCCTCTCCGTCGCGCATCTCTTCTTCTCCGTCGCGCATCAATTCTTCTCCGTCGCGCAATTCATCAGGCGATCTCAGCTCCGCGTATCATCCGCTCAGACGACCTTCTTCTCAGGCTATCCTCTTCCGATCGGGCCATCTGGTACTCAGGCTATCGTGAAATCTGAAACTTTTATCAGGTAAGTGAATGTTGACGCGATCTGAATTATTTCTTTATCTCTGATCTTAGTTTTGTGATTTCTGTTGAAATTATATCACATAGCTATTTCTGTTTGATGATTTGCTGTTTATCGATTTGATTATTATGCTTGCTGAAATGAATACATGAATGACTAGTAGGTATATGAATACTTGAAGTCAATACTTGATAGTTTATGTGTGAATACTTAGTATGACAGGATGAATACATACTACCATGTCATTGTTTATTAATACCAGTATTTGGGAATAGTAAGACTGCTTTATTGGATGAATATTTAGATATTTAATGGATGAATACTTTGTTACACTTGGTTTGTATACTAGTACGAGTAGTGATGAATACTTGGTAAGGTTGTTTTTTGTAAATAATTGGATGATGAATGGATGAATACTCTATGTTACATAGTCAATACTTTGTTACATTTGTGATGTATACTAGTACGAGTACTGATGAATACTTGGGAAGGTTGCTTTTTGTAAATACTTGGATGATAAATGGATGAATACTTTATGTTACATAGTCAATACTTTGTAGTGTAGGAGTGAATACATTATATAATACTTCACAATTAATTTTTCAGGATGAGTTTTGATCTGAATGAAATTTGTGGAGATGAAATGTGGATGGAAAATGTGGATCTAGAAGAGGTTTATCGTGCCAATGAGAGAGTGGTTGATGATGTTGGCAGCAAGGATGATATGTTCGAGTTCGATCTAAACGAGGTGGCAGTGAAGGATGTGTGTTTTGAAAGTTATTTCTTTTAGTGATAATTTATATGTAGTTCATGATTTTATTACGAATATTATTATTCATGCTCCTTGAGATTTATATGTTATATCTTTGGAAGAGTTCAGGAAGATGCTCTTGGTCTTGAACCATAGAACTCCTAAGATGAGAAACATTTAATCACTAAATATGTTCACAATCGTGGTAATTAAGGAGGAACATTAATTACCGAGAAAGATTGTCATGTTGATTAAAGTACATTGCAGTTCTATAAATGTTGATAAAGGTTTATCACTTAATAACATGAATATATAAATATGTGCATTTTATATATTGAACATGACCTAAATGAATGAAACATTATATGGATTGTGTTTTGTGTCATTAATGTTTTCATTGTGTCTTTAGAATCTAAGATATGAGATGTGTAGGTTTTTCACATGAGAAGTATATAATGTGATTGCTATTTAAATACTATCTTCAGATAGGAATAAAATAGTAGTTCGTTGTGTACAACTTGTGCGGGAAAAATCTATATGTTAATATTATCATTGTCCCTCAATTTGAGTTATGATATTACTGGGCCCCTTGGTAAAGTGGAATTATATCGCATGCAATATAACTGATGTAGTTATAATTATAATTCACTTGAGAAACCAAGAAAAGAATATAATGCAATAATGACACGATCCTATTTTGCATATTATTCATAATATCATGAGACAAGGATAGACACGAAATTAGTGGATTGAGTGAATAATTATTATGTCTTTTGGATAACTATAATGTAATGATAGATCCTCTTATAGTCAATAATATAAAGTTTTATATTATTGCCAAGATGACATAAATCCTCTATACGGTCACACCAACTGAAGAGAAACAACAAGTATTTTATATTTCATAATGATGTATAAGATAAAATACATGAGATGAAATAATAAAATAAAATGTCATAATATGACATGCTTAGATCATAAATAAATTTGTGAAGTTATGCAAATATTATTTGGTATAATGTTTGAATGCATTATAAGAATAATAAGAATATTGCATAATAGAATAATATGATTAATATTATTTATTCATAAATTAATTTATTAAACCAATCACAAGATGAGATTAAAGAGATTATAAAATGGCTAAACAAGGCTAGTGGCATTTGTGTAATTAATTTAAACATTACACAAATAGTTGCCCTAACCCTTGCCTATTTAAAGGGGTGTAATTAAGGAAAATAGTGAGAATTTTCTGCTCATTTTTCTTGGACGAAAATACTGTAGCAATAGCCGAAAATACTGTAGCAGTGGCCGAAATTACTGTAGCATTCCCTTTGCTCAAAGCCAAAAACCTTAGTGGTTCAATCTCTTCTCTAATCTCTTCTTGATAGGTTTAGCCACCAAGAAATCAAATAGGTTGTTAATTTGAAGATCAAGAGGTGGTTGGATCTAAGCCTTGAACTTCACATCCATCTATCTAAGAGGTGTGTTAGTTCGTTGTTTAGGTTCAAGGTGAACCAAGAGACGCTTGCAAGAAGAACACGAGAAAGAGAAGGGAAATCGGCTTCTCTCCATCAAGAGATTTGACAATCTCTTTAGGTAAATGTTTTAATCCTCTTTAGCAATAAATTAGATGAGATTAATTTATTTTAATTTAGTACACATTAGTTTATTGAAAATCTTGTTTGCTTTTGTCGTATAAATAAGATCTTTTGTGTATTGAGCCAAGTGGTGATAGGAAAATTTTAAATTCTCACCATATAGGCATACACATGAAATCCCAACAGGCAGTGGACAATGATTTACATCAATATAGTAGTAGAGTTGAAGTAGATAGAGAATCTGATAATGATGAAGATGCTGATGATGATGATGATGATCATCGTGTAAAAGAACCTGCAGTTGGGGATGAATTTGACTCTGTAGATGATGCACATTCATATTATCAATTATATGGATTTCAATCCGGGTTTAGTATATGCAAAAGGTCGAACCACAAAATTGGAGACAAAAACACCCATTATGTGTTTACATGCACCAAATTCCAAAAAAGAGTTGTTTCAAACAATGGTCGTATCCCAACGAGAAAAAGAGGTTGTGTAGGGACAGGTTGCCTTGCTTGTATAAAGCTAAAACCTTCTAGTTTGGAGAAAGGATGGGTTGTAGTAGAATATGTTGGGGAACACAACCACATTTTACAACCCCAATCTTCATTTTTGATTTCTGGATTCCGATACATTCCCGTTAAATATCAGAATTTGTTGGAATTTAATGATGATCAGGGTTTGGCTGTGGCAGTTAATATAAAATTAGTAATAAAAAGTGCTGGAGGTTATCTAAGGTGCCCTTTTACTAAAAAAGATGCACGAAATCATATTGAGAAGTACAAGAGGATGAAGTTACGTGCTTTTGAAGGTGATGATGCCTCCTTGATATTTGAGTACTTCCGAAACAAATCCAAGATTGATCGAGATTTCTTTTATGCTCACGATTACACAAACGAAGGCCGATTATGGAGTGTGTTCTGGGCTGATGGTCGAAGTCGTGCAGCATACAAATATTTTCACGATGTTATTGTTATGGATGCAACGTACTTGACAAATAAGTAAGTAATAATCTTCTAATTATGATATTATTTGCTTTTAATTTAGTATTTGGTATGCTTTGTATGAATACTTACTATTGTTTTTTTAAATATGTGTCAGGTACGACATGCCGCTTGTATTGTGGGTTGGTGTTAACCACCATGGTCATTCCGTCATCTTAGCTTGTGCTTTGATAGGAAGGGAAACAGAAAAAGATTACAGATGGTGTCTTTCCAGGTACTATTTGTTAGTTGTTTGAATGAATATTTTCTCTGTTTAAGATGAATACTTTGCACTTTAGGGATGAATACTATTTTGTCAGCACAATTACTTTGTACTAATAAATATTTTTTGTCTAGGTTTTTGGAATGTATGAATGGAGTGAAACCGAGTGGCATACTGACAGATCAATGTGGAAGCATTGAATTAGGTATTAAGCATGTATTTGGCTCAGAAACCACTCATAGGTACTGTTCTTGGCATATATTACATAAGCTACCCAGTAAATTGGGAAGAAAGGATAAGAAAAGTGCTTTATCTGCTTTGGTGAAGGAGGTTGTATATTATTCCCAGTGTAAAGAGGATTTTGAGGAAAGATGGGTACAGGTGATGGATAAAATTGGCAAGCAAGATGATCATTGGTTTAGAGATATTTTTGAAATGAGAGAGAAGTGGGTTCCAGTGTATCTCAATTCTCAATTCTGGGCTGGAATGAATACTACACAGCGTGTAGAAAGCATGAATGCTTTCCTGGATAGCTACCTTACAAGGAGAGAAAGCCTTAAAGGTTTTGTTGAATGTTTTGATGAAGCTCTAAGAAATATTTGGGAGAGAGAGCATAAGACTGACCATGATTCGAAGTACCGAGCTCATAAATGTAATTCTGAATTGCCTATGGAATACCAATTTCAAGGAAGTTACACAAATGATATTTTCCTCAAATGTCAAGAACAGTTCACATTATGTATGAATTTATCGTGCAATCTAATCACAGAACAAGATGGAGAGGCACTCTATGTTGTTGCAGATTGTTGGGGGAAAAACTTTCAGGTTTTATATAAGAGGGCATTAAAGGAGGTTTTTTGTGTTTGTAGACTGTTTGAGGTAATGGGTGTTTTGTGTTCACACTGCATTCAGGTTCTAAAGCATGAAAGAGTGTTTTCTATTGATGAAAAATATATTGTGGATCGTTGGAGAAAAGACATTGATCGTCAGAATTTGACTATAATTGACTCAACTCATCCAACTTTACCTGAACGAAACAGGTAAAATTTTCTGATTAATTGGTTTATTTATGCAATTCGTGAATACTTGCAATTATAAGGTTCAATACTTGACTGTATGTTGCATCTTTTTTTTTCTTTTTTTTGTGTGTATTTTTAGGCTATATGAGTTGACCATTTCAACAAATCCAATAATCCAAGATCTGCTAAACATTGGCAGTTTGAATGATGAATATCATACTTTGGTGTTGAATGGTTTATATGACTTAAGAAAAAACATTACAAGTTTGCCCAAACTGTTCATTTTTTGTCTGTTAATATATATTACAACTTTTTTTTATTTAACTTCAAATACAATTCTAATATTTTTATGGAATCAGGTTTTATTGGTGGACAACAGAATGTGAATTTTAATGATAATTCTGGAGTTTGTGAAAGGACCCCCAAATTGAGAAAGAAAAGAAAACCTACACCAGCAAAAGGAAAGCAACAAGATGTTTCGACGGCTGGAGGTATACATTTATGTTTTGTTACTACAGAGATGAGTACATCAACATTCCAGTGTGATTACATGGTATCACAGGATGAATACTTGGCACCATATCATTATGGACTAATACCATTTGTTGTGAACCCTTGGATTGCTTAATGTTGTGAATACTTTAATATTATTGGATGAATACTTGTTATTATTCTAGTCAATACTTTCGAATGTAGGCATGCATGAATACATTGTTTTCCATAAATACCAGTTAAATCCTTTGCAGGTGAAGCAGTGCTTAATGGGATGCAAAACTCTACTACAGTTGAAGAACAAAATGGTTTGTATCAATTGAGAAATAACATTTCATCTTTCTTATAACTATTTTTTAGTTTAATTGTAATTCCAATTTTTTTACGCAATCAGAAAATGTTGGTGCTCAGCAGAACAAGGATATAAATGTAAGTTTTGCAGTTGGTGACAGTATTTCTATAGCTATAAAGAAAAGAAGATCCTCAACAGCCAAAGTAAATGAACAAGATGTTTCCACAGCAGGAGGTAAGAATTGATTAACTATTATGTCATATATATGTACTTCTTATTGTAGGTGTGAATACTTTTTTTTTACATAAGTAGCAACTGCAGGTGATGTTGTGCATAGTGGAACTCCAAATTCTACTTCTAGTGCTGTGACTTCATTAGTTAATTGTCCACCTTCTAAACCTCTACTACCGCCTAAAAAGTCAAATCGGAGGGGACGACCAAAAAAAATTGCTTACAAGAGCAAAATGGATGTTGCCATAAAGAAGTTAATTGAAAAGCAAAAGAATATGAAGTAGGATACCTAAACTCATGAGGATAACAAGATGGAGAAGAAAAGTAGAATTAATTCTTTGTTTTTGTGAATATATAAACATTACTTTGCATAGATATCATTTTTTTTATTTTTATTTGTTTGTTATCAACATTTTAAGAATTGAAAAATATAGTTTTTGTTCTTAAGTTTTTTGTTATACTATAGAAGTCCATTGTATAGAAATTATTATACAGAGAGAGTATTTCTTAGTCAATACTTGGTAAGGTTGTTTTTTGTAAATAATTGGATGATGAATGGATGAATACTTTATGTTACATAGTCAATACTTTGTTACATTTGTCATGTATACTAGTACGAGTACTGATGAATACTTGGTAAGGTTGCTTTTTGTAAATACTTGGATGATAAATGGATGAATACTTTATGTTACATAGTAAATACTTTGTAGTGTAGGAGTGAATACATTATATAACACTTGACAATTAATTTTTCAGGATGAGTTTTGATCTGAACAATTTTTGTTTCCACATTTATATATTGTCAGATCTCATAAATACCTTACTTTTCAGCAATTTTTGTCAGATCTCATAAATTTTTGTTTCAACATTTATATATTTTGTTTCAACATTTATACATATTATTAATACCTTACTTTGCAGGGATGAATACTTTATGTAGAATAAGTGAATACAAAAAAGAACAATTTGAAAAGTTGAATTAAATTGAACGGTTGCTTGTTTATTTTGTCAGATCTCATAAATAAAACAATAGTTTGCAAATTTCGAATATTACTAGATGACAAAATTTGACAAGACAACACCTGATGATCATAATTATGGTCCCACCTTATGTACTTTTCGAGGCGACATGGATAGTGTGAATATAATATTGATAAAGAGTGAATATAATATCAGGCATTCCTCCAGTGAAATGGAGATGGTGTTCAAATTAAATGGTCCCACCTTATGTATTTGAAATATATATATAAGAGTTGCGCCATTTCGTCTCATAGCGCCCTTCCATTAACGTCCTTCCATTTTGATGAACCCGTTCCATATGACATATCACCCATATTGTCAATGAAAATTAAAACGAAAAATTAAATCAAAATATTGGTGGCGTGAGTCAGACAAATATTCACTCGGAATTCGGACACTCCGAAATCCCTTTTTTCTGTCTTTTAGTGACGTTAGGGTTTAAGTTGTTTTTGAAAGAGGCGCTTCGACATTGTTGTCTTCTTTCTCTCGCTTTCGTCTTCTCCGTCGTAAAAAAATGGCAGATTCTGCCGAAGCACCGATTCCGCCTCAAATTGAAGCCAAAGCACAACTGTCTGACAGTGGAGTTGCGTCGGCAGAGCCTGAAATTGAAGCACCACCCGTTGAAACGAAAGCACAAATGGCTGACGCACCACTGCCTGAAACTTCAGTAGCACCTCCTTTAAATGAAGCGCCACTTCCTGACACTAGAGTTCCATCGGTAGAGCCACCGCGTGAAGCCGAAGAACCACTGGCCAAAACTGAAGCTGAAAAACCGCCTGAAACTGAAGCCGAAGAACCACTGCCTGGAGTTGAAACGGAACTAGAAGAAATAGCATTGGGAGCTCCTGAAAACGAAGGTATAATCTCTAGATCTGTTCATTTTTCTTAAAAAAAGTATTCATTAGATTCGGATTTGCATGTTCCTGTAGTTATATTTTAGTCAACTTTCCATTTTTGGTTAAATCAACTTTCCATTTTTGGTTAGATGAAGTCAGTTTTGGCTTATTTGTAGTATTTATTCTTTAATTATTAAATACTTTTCATGGATGAATACTTTATATAGAATAGGTCAATACTGACAAAGAACAATCTGAAAAGTTGAATTAAATTGAACGGTTGCTTGTTTATTTTGTCAGATCTCATAAATAAAACTTGACAAATTTGACAAATTGAATTAAATTGAACAATAGTTTGCTAATTTCGAATATTATTGGATGACGAAATTTGACAAGACAAAACCGGATGTATTTTGGACTTTGATAGGTGAAATGAAAGGATTTGACATTACCAGAAAAGATTTAACATTACACAATAAAATTATTTAATTTGTACCACAAAAAGTATTCATCATTATGCCTATTTTTTTAATAGTGTTCAGCTTAAAGTTGCATGCATTTTAGGTTATTATATATATTAGAGTTGAATACTTTTAGTTTTTCTGTGAAATATATTATAAATAAGCAATGAATACTTGGTCTATCAGGCGTTGGATACTTTGTAAGTGTTTGTAGTTATGAACTGTATTTGTCAGGGACGAATACTTGATATTTGAAGAATGAATACTGTATAAGTTAGGAATGAAACTATGCATGCTTAAATGGGATTTCATTAATTAAGTAAAAATTAGTTGTAATTAACTTATTACTTTTATTTATGATTTTGCATGGTTGATATATTCTTCTCTATGAAATATAATTAGTTGCATGTTTGCATGTTTGCATGTTTCATATATTCTTCTTTACTTTTATTTATAAATTAGTTGTAATTAACTTAATCTTCTCTATGAAATATAGGATATCAAGCATTGGCACAGCAACCGGTTGAACCATCACAAGGGCAATCTCAGGGGCAAGATCAACAGCCAACTGAAGGTAGCCAAACTGAAATGCAGAATCTCAACACTGCAGGTATGAATTATTAGGAAGTTAACCTTAATATACTTCATGTACTTATGATGAATACTTGTTTCATTTGAGATGAATAATTTTTCAATTTGGGATGAATACTTTTTTATTTCAGATGAATACTTCTTTAAATAAGGAATATGAACTTACTGTGACAGGATGAATACTTGTTATATGAGTAATATATACTTAGTATGACTGTATGGATACATACTACCATGTCAGTGTGTACAAATGTGTACAAATACCATTATTTTTTAATAGTTAGTAAGTAAAAATTAGTTGTAATTAACTTATCACTCTTATTTATATGTTTCATATATGTAGTATTTATTCTTTAATTATCAAAAAAATTTGTAATTAACTTCTGGTTCTTCTTTATGAAATCAAGTAAATGAAGCATCGGCACAGCCACCGGTTAATGTCAAGATCACCTCTCAAGGTGAAGCATTCTTCACACCAATCGGTGAATCTCAAGGTAAACATCAGAAGAAGAACTTTGTAATTATTTTGTTACATTTTCAATTTATTTATGAAAATTATTTTGTTTCTATTTTTTAACAGAACATAAACAGTGTTCGTCAGCAGACGATATAGAGGAAAGTTCAGAAGAAGAAGCTGTACCGGCAGTACAAATGCATAAGCGAGCCCGACGAGGTCAGAAGGAAGGTATTTTCATGAATTTACTTATAAATTTCTTTAAGTTACAATTAATTATATGTGTACTGTTACAAAAGTTTAGTTGTAGTCTTGTAGTGAATACAAAGTGAATTTCAATGCATACTTCTTCAATATATGTAGATAAATCTTCAGAAGAATGGGAACAAGAAGAAGAATCTTCATCAGAAGAATTGAAAATTGTCCCACCACCAGTAAAGCGGCGCAGGGGAGCCTAACCGGGTCACAAGAGAGGTATGTTCATCAGAACAATTTTACTTATATATTTGTTTTTTTGTAATAAATATGTACTTGCTGACCAGCATTGAATGCTCTATTTAATTAGAATGAATGGTGAATACTTTGTATGACAGGATGAATACATGTTACAGTAGGATGAATACTTGTTACATTTGTCCTAGTTGTATGAAGTACTTCTTACACTTGTCCTAGTTGTATGAAGTACTTGTTACAGTAGTAATGAATACCTGGGATAAAATAATGAGTACTTCAGTAGGTTTTAATATTATTTATGACAGGATGAATACTTGGTACATTAGGGATGAATATTTGTTATGACAGGATCAATACTTATTACATTCTGAATGAATACTTGTTACACTTGTTACATCCGGAAGGAATACTTGTTACATTAGGATGAATACTTGTTACATTACTTGTGAATAGATGGTACATTAGGATGAATACTTGTTACATTAGGATAAATATGTATTTGCTGTCCAGTATTGAATACTTGTTACATCCGGAAGGAATACTGGTTACACTTGTTACATTAGGATGAACACTTGTTACATTAGGATGAATACTTGTTACATTACGAATGAATAGTTGGTACATTAGGATGAATACTTGTTACATTACGGGTGAATAGTTGGTACATTAGGATGAATACTTGTTACATTAGGATAAATATGTATTTGCTGTCCAGTATTGAATACTTGACCAATCTATGTAATTTTTGCCTTGTAGGACAACGGATTGGCAAACCGAGGACATCTGATTCTTGCATAAAGAATAGATGCAATGTCGATGCCGCCATGCATTTCTTCCACAGGAATGTGTTGCCCAATTTAACACCTGTTCATATAACCCGTTTAGCCGATACCCCCTTTATGCATCTGTTTGCGTTTCCACACAAGACTCACGCAAACAACCCTGTTCTCCATAGTATTTTGTTGACTTGGGAAGATAAAGAAGGAGCCTTTGTCTTTCATAAAAGAAAACTGATCTTTACTGCTGAAGAAGTTGGTATGGTTATGGGTCTAGGTGTTGGTGGAGAGGTGGTTCAATACAAGAAAGGAAGGCTTCATGATACCTCTTTCAAGAATCGACATTTCAAGTCAAATGGCAGGATAAGTGTGCCCCAGCTTGAGATGGCAATTAAGGAAGCACTTCAGAACAATTCTACAGTGGATGATGTAATTGGTCTTTTGGTGATGTACCTCTTTACAATGGTGCTTTTCCCGCAGTCTTGTGGAAAGGTACCACAACATCTATTCCACTATGCTTCTGACATTGACAGCTTGAAGGAATATAACTGGGCAGAAGCAGTCCACCGTGTGCTTGTTGAGAACATCCCAAACAATGCGGCTTGGTGTCGTTTACAAAGAGACAACCAAAGTCGTGGTCAAAGTGAAATGAGAAATGCCGAAGAAGAAGAAGATGGCACAAAGAACAAAAGAGGAAAGAAAGAGTCGGGCACCCTACCTGGTTGTGCAATCGCCTTAATTGTAAGTTTTGAATACTATGGATAACATTATGAATACTGTTCCAGTAGGATGAATACTATGTATGACAGGATGAATAGTTGTTAATTAGGGATGAATACTTGCTACACCTTCCCTAGTATGAATACTTAGGATAACAGAATGAGTACTTCAGTAGGAATGAATACTATGTATGACAGGATGAATACTTTTTATGGAGTTGATGAATACATTGTTACACTTGCCCTAGTTGTATGAAGTACTTGTTACAGTAGGAATGAATACTATGTGTGACATTTTCAATACTTGTTAAATTAGAAATGAATACTTGCTACACCTTCCCTAGTTGTATGAAGTACTTGTTACAGTAGGAATAATTAGTAGTACCCGTATGTTGAATACTTTCTGTTGGTGGATGAATACTTTATCTTTGTGGATGAATACTATCTGATTGTGGATAATTACTTTCTTGTTGTGTATGAATACACCTTCCATATTTCTATTGTTGGTGGATGAATACTTTCTGTTTTACAGATTAATACTTTTTGCTTTTGCAGTCAATACTAATGGATGAATACTTTCTGTTTTTTTGTAGGCTTGGTTTTTTGAACATGTCAAGATTCCCAACAACAGAATGTATACTGGGCACATTCCAAGATTTCTAGACCACAAGTTGAACGTGTGTTGGAGGAGATTTTCATTAACCAAAGTCCTGGAGAATGTTCTTGTTGGGGACATTAATACGGCTGATCTCAAATGGCAAGCTGCTGAGGAATTCAATAAAGAGAAGGGTTTTGTTGCAAGCGCCTACTTCTCTTCTATGTCAAACGTTGCACCTCTGCGTAAACCACAAAACTTGAATCTGTTGAAGTTGATGACCGAAATGGCACCTGTTTACTGCCTTTTCAACTTCAATGTTTCCACTGAACTGATTCAAAGGGCATCGAAGCATAGGTTTCAAGATCTGAAGTACTTGGAAGATGCAAGTGGTGTTCCAGTTTTGTCACCAGCATCTGAACAGAAATTCATTGCGCAAGTTTCTCATTCGGAAAGACAGTATCACATAACCAAGCGGTTATTTCGATCACGTAAGATTTAATCAATTTAATTTAAAGTTTTTTATTTGTATTTAATTTTATGTTAATGGGTGAATACTTTTCTGTTAATGGGTCAATACTTGTGTATTGGTTGGATGAATAGTTGTGTATTAGATGTTTTGTATCAACATCTGACTTTAATTTTTTTTTTTTTTTTTTTTCGGGGGACAGCTGTTAAAATTGTTGAAGGAACAGAGAAGGGAACTTCTGGTAATGATAACAAGACGAAATCAAAGTGTAAGATTAATAAATTTTTGTACATTTGAATATTTATATTCAAATTTAAGTACACTCGATAGTTTGGGTGTACATATTTTTAAATTAATTTTTAACCATTGATATTTCCGCAGCAGGTGATTCTAAGAAAGCAGTAGTCAAGTTACCTTCTAGAAAAGATAAGGTACCTTCCGAAGCTGGTGTTTCTCAAGCTGCTAATTTACTTTCTGATGGTAAGATTTGTTCATCTTTAATAGTGAATACTTTTAACGGAATGGTTGAATACAAATGTAATTTTTTGATAGTACAATTGGCCATTATAGAATTATCTGGGATGAATACTTTGAACAATGGGTGAATACTTTTTCATCTGGGATAAATACTTTTTTAGATAAGTTTTATGTAGTTAGTATGACAGGATGAATACTTTTTACATTAGGTGTGTATACTTAGTTTGACATGATGAATACTTCTTTACATATGGTGTATGTACTTAGTATGACAGGATGAATACTTTTTATATTGGGGTACTATACTTAGTATGACAGAATGAATACTTTTTTTTTTTGTAGCTGGACGTGAGCAGGGTGTTGTTAAGACTAGGAGCTCTGAGAAGCTGTCTTCTAAAATCAAAGAGACTCCTTCTAGTCCTCTCAATAAGAGAGTATTATTTGGAGATACCTTAACACCAACACCACCATTTGGTAGAGTTGCCCCTCTAAAGAAATCGAAGAATGATGGAGAGAAAGAGAAGGAGGTTGTAGAGAAACAAAAACCAAAAGGAAAGGACCAACCAAAACAAGTGATTGAGTTGGTAGGAAATGAAGGAACACAACCTCAATCTGGAGAAGAAGATACTCATGGATTTACTACACAGGAGGATGAATCACAAGATCCGGTTATTGATAAAATTATCGAAGATGTCCTGGCGAAGCATAGAGGAGCAGAATCACAGGGAGGGCAACAAGTTGATGAGAAACAAGCAAGAGAGAAAGAAGGTATGAATAGTTAGTTTGCTATTTCTGTTTTATTATTTCTGTTTGTTGATCTGATTATGTATTTTATTCAATGTTCTAGTATGTATTATTTTTATCTTTTTGATTTTTGTTTATTGATCTGTTTTATATTTTTTTTTTATCGATACTTGAATGTCTAGTATGTATTATTGTTATTCCTTTTTTTTATTAATGTAATTTATATATTTGATATGAGTTTGAGATTATGATCTAAATTTATAAGAATTAATCTGACAAGTGTATATGTGTATACTTGCTATATTTGTGTACTTCTACTAGTAGTTGTGAATAGTTAGTAAGATTGCTTGATGTGATGAATATTTGGGTATTAGTCGATGAATACTGTCTAATTTGGGATGAATACTTCTTTTCACAAGGTGTATATACTTAGTATGACAGGATGAATACTTAGTGTGTCAGGATGAATACCTCCTACAAGGTCAGTTTGTACTAATACTTGTTACAATTGTCATGTATGCTACTATGAGTAACAAGTGAATACTTAGTAAGGTTGCTTTTGTAAATACTTTGATGATGAATGGATGAATACTTTATGTTAATTGGTTGATGAATACATATGTTTCATACTTGAATCATACATCGAAGTTCAGGTGAATACTTCTTTGTTCTGTAGTTCATACTTTTATTATTCAGTTTCATATTTTGTATGTAACAATATGCATATGTAATTTGAGTATTTTTTTTTTGTTTTTGCGCAGTATCTGGAAAAAAGGAAGTTGAAGCTGAGGATAAGAAACAAGCAAGAGAGGAAAAAGGTATGAATACTTCATTGGTGTGCAGTTCATACTTTTATTATTCAGTTTCATATTTTGAAGGTCTAGGTGAATACTTCATTGGTCTTCAGTTCATACTTTTATTATTGAGTTTTATATTTTGAATGTAACAGTGTGCAATGTGATTTGATTATTAATTTTTTGTTTTTCTGCAGTATCTGTAGAAAAGAAAATTGAAGCGGAGAATGAGCCAATATGTAATCTTGCTGACATGGATGGTCCATCTTTTAGCATCGGTTTGACACCGGAATTGAAAGATCTCACAGATGACAAAACCAAAGAGCAAGAGAAACTGGTGGACCAAAAAAGCCCGTTAAAATCCCGGTTTAAGATTGTATATGGAGCATCTGGCAGGAAAAGAGGCCGAAAACAAATTTATAGAACTGAAACCAAAGTTATTGAAATTAGCTCCCAAGAGCAAGAGCAACAGCAACAGCAAAAGAAAGACAAACCCAAGAAGAAGGCACCCATTAGAAAGAAAAAGAGGGTAGCAATTCGACGAAAACTGCCTAAAAGAGGCAATGATGACATGAAGCCAGGTTTTGTCGGAGTGCCTTTTGTCCATGATGCTGCCAAAGTTCACATCCCATTCCCTAGTTGGATTCAGTGCATTACTGTCAAGTACAATGAGGACTTTAATGAATTTGATGAAATTCCTTTCAAGTTAAATGATCCAGAGTGGAACTTTTTTGCCGACAGCATTTTTGTGGACCCAACCTTTGTTAGCTGTACCGGCAAAGTCCCCTTGCCGGACAAGAGTTGGTATTATAAAAATAGGGATTTGGTTAGCGATGAAGTCAGCAATGTGTTAGATTCTTGGGTCAAGAAGTATTTCCAAAATCAAATTCATGAAAACGAGTACCCGTTTAAGAACACACAGTATAGCCTATTCGTGAATGTAGATCAATTCCGCGACCTGCTATTTTCCGAAAACTTCGTTGGCAGTGAGGTATGATATTCTTTATTTTAATAAACTTTTTTGAGTTAATGCATGTTTGATAACTGGTTCTGGGATAGTTCTATGTTGGTGTGTGAATATGTTGGTGTTAAAGGTCAATACTTGTCTGGAGTTGGATGAATACATATGCATGACATTCTGGATGAATACTTTGGGTTTAATGGGTGAATACTTAGTACATTAGGTGTCCATACTAATCTTGACAGAAGAATTAATGGGATAATACTTGGGTACTTGGGTATTAAGTTGGTGTTAAAGGGTTTAAGTTGGTGTTAAAGGGTACTTGGGTATTAAGTTGGTGTTAATGGGTGAATATGTTGGTGTTAAAGGGTCAATACTTGTCTGGAGTTGGATGAATACATATGCATTCTGGATGAATACTTTGGGTTTAATGGGTGAATACTTAGTACATTAGGTGTCCATACTAATCTTGACAGAAGAATTAATGGGATAATACTTGGGTACTTGGGTATTAAGTTGATGCATGTATGATTACTGGTTTCCGGATAGTTATATATTAATTAGTGAATACTTTGGTGTCAATGGGTTAATACTTTTGTGGTAGTTGGATGAATACTTTTTGCATTCTAGGTTGATGAATACTTTGTATATTAGGTCTCCATACTAATCATGACAAATATATTTGTTTAGGCGGTTGATATTGCACTGCTAATAATGCAAAGGGAGACTGCTGTGGAAGAAGAATGGTTTTATATTGTCAATGACGTTCTTGTAAGTATCTAAAACTATTAAAAGTATTTTTTCAATTTGATGCATTACTGTTTTTTGGGATAGTCTATATTGGTGGGTGAATACTTTGGTGTTAAAGTGTTAATACTTGTGTTTATTTGGATGAACACTTGTGAATTACTTGTTTATGACTATGGGTTTAATGGATGAATACTTTGTACATTAGGTGTACATGAGGTGTACATTAGGTGAATACTTGTGTTTTAATGGTTTAATACTTGTGTAGTCTTGGATGAATACTTTTGCAGTACTATTGATGACAGATGAATTATTAGTTTGCTTTTTTTTAATTATTGTAATATTGTAGGAAATGGCACCATTCAATTCGTTGGAATTGTTGTTCCGCCGTCAAAAGGAGTTATTCTCACCTTAGTTTGAGAAATCCAGATGGTTTTTTGTACCATTAGTTGGTCGAAACCACTGGATATTAGCAGCGTTTGATTTGAAAAATTAAAAAATTCAGATGTATAACTCCCTTAGCCCTTCATCCAACCAGTTCTACCTTGAGCCTCATGTCAATTATATCCACTGGGTGAAGTACTTTCTTTCATGGAGGCTTGGTAAGCATATGTTACTTTATAATTTCATTTTTTAATTAATTGTATTATGTATGAAAACCTTACTTTATAAAATTTCTTGTGTTTATGCAAAATACAGGACAAGAGTCCTGGATGGATGTTCCACTATCTTGGATGGCAACACCTCAGCAATCTTCACTTGATTGTTCGATTTTTGTCTTGCGCTGTGTAGATTGTCTGACGCGGAATGTCCCGTTGGATTTTACTCAGGTATAATATTATATCAAATTTTTAATCCGTTGGATGGATACTGTGTTTGACAGGATGAATACTTGTTACATTAGGAATGAATATTATGTTAGACAGGATGAATATTGTTTCATTATGGATGAATACTTAGTACGACAGAATGAAGACCTCCTACCTTGTCAATGTGTAGTAATACCTTTTTTTTTTTAGTTAGTAAGACTGTTCTTATTGGATGAATATTTACATGTTTAATGGATAAATACTTGTTACAGTTGTTATGCATAATAACTAACAAGATTTTAATGTGTTAAATTTTTGTAGGAAATGATAAGTGCTGAGCGTCTTCTCGTTGCGTTTCGTTTCCTCATTGATGATAGAAATGAGTGTAAATTTGAGAGCTCATGATTACTTCTGGTGGTGGTGTGTTAATTTGAGAGGTTCCAATATTCGGTTCCTTATTGGATGAATATTTGTTCAGTTTTTTCGGTTATTTATAGGATTGTTGGATGTGATTTGATATATCAAAGAATTAATTCTCTTATTTATTTATTTTTTTTGGTGAATAGAGAAACATTAATTTGAGAGGTTCCAATATTTGTTCAGCTTTTGGGTTCCTTATAGGATTGTTTCATGTGATGTGATATTAAACAGTTTACTGTATTTTTTTAATTTTCAAGTGATTTTTCATAGTTTCGTGTTAAATAGGTTGATATGTTCTATTCATCATTCTCTTAATAAGTATTCATCATTTGCACCATAATTGGATGAATAAATGTTTCTTCATAAGTATTCATCCATTTTTGCATAAGTATTCATCCATTTTTGCATAAGTATTCATCCATTTGTATCATTTGAGGTTAAATAGTGTCATAATGTTTCCATATATAATTGTACCTCAAAAATGAGTACCTTCATTTACATTGGTCAATACAACTCTTGTTAAGTGTGAATACATTTCGGTACTTATGCGGTGACGGTAATACTGGTTTCCCCCCTCTACCTAGTGATGGCAGTTGTGCAGTCCTGCCGTACCCTCGTTATTTTTCTTAGGTGACTAGGATGAATACTTTTTCAATGATAGATGAATACTTGCATGATGAGGGTGAATACTTGCTTAACGGACAACTCGAAAGTATGTCATCATGGATCTTATTTGAAAGAGAAAATTGTGTAGAAGACTCTCGTGGTTTTAGATTTGAAAAATTCCTCACAGATCGTCTGGAAAATTAGTTAGAGTGAACGTACAAAAAAAAAACCACCTCTAAAAACGTGTCAAAGATGGGTGGTAATGTTTCCTTATATAGTTATTTCTGAAGGATGAGTACGTTTCTTTACACGGATGAATACTTCAGTTCACAAGTGTCAATACTTCGGCGCAATCCTGCCGCCTGTAATGCTGTGGTCCCCTACTTATTTCAACGGTTTACTGTGGTCCCCTACTTATTTCAACTGTTATTAACAGTTTACTGTGGTCCCCTACTTATTTTCAGTTGGGGAAAAAGTGGAGAATGGATGGTGGGGGAAGGTTAGGCCCTCCCTTACACACAACCCTGCGCAGTAAAGTAAACAACCAGTTCAGCATTTTGTCGTGAATTGGGAGACGCGAAACGAAAGCCTCCTCCAAGCCTCAGGATTTGGCCATCCTCTAATCCTGAGGCCCTCCTTATCCCCTTCCCCCAAATCTCACTTCGACCAGTAGATAAGGCTTTCTCCAACCTCCCCTTCTCCCTCTCTTCTCTTCTCAGGCTCTCAGCTAGTCGCTTTTCTCCTCCCTCCTCTACACTCTCCACCTCCATCTCCATCTCCATCTCCATCTCCAATGGCTTCCATCACCTCTCTAACATCCTCGAAAACCCTTCTCCCCTCTTACTCCTCCAAGCACCGCTGCTCTCCTAAAGCAGCCTCTCTTTCCGTCTCCTCCCCCTCCTCTCTCTCCCTCTCCACGTCTCCCTCCTTCACTGCCAGGCCACATCCCACTACCGTCCTCCAAGTCCGCTCCCGCCGCGGCCGTCTCGCTATCCGTGCGGCCCGTGGCAAATTCGAGAGGAACAAACCCCACTTAAACATTGGCACAATTGGTCACGTCGACCATGGTAAAACCACTCTAACCGCCGCCTTGACCATGGCACTTGCCAACATCGGTGGCAGTGTGGCAAAGAAGTACGACGAGATAGATGCGGCACCTGAGGAGCGGGCCCGTGGTATTACAATTAACACTGCCACAGTGGAGTATGAGACTGAGGCGAGGCACTATGCCCATGTCGACTGCCCTGGACATGCTGATTACGTGAAAAATATGATTACTGGTGCAGCACAGATGGATGGTGCGATTTTGGTGGTGTCAGGAGCTGATGGGCCCATGCCGCAGACCAAGGAGCACATTCTCCTTGCTAAGCAGGTGCTTATGAGACATTTCAGGTTTTTCTGGTTTGGTTGTCAAACTAGTTGGATGCATTAAGAATCTAGGGTTTATATTTGAATTAAGTGTAGGTGTTAAAACAAAGCTTCACTGAGTACAATTTTGCTCTAGCTAGGCTTAGCAAATTTAGTCAATTCCAAAATAAGGAAGTAGAGAATATGCAGTAAACAGAAAATGCCGAATTGAGAACTTTATGCTCATTTTTGGTGTGGAGTATATCCAACTTGTCTGACAAATAGGGGATGAATTTTTTTTTATTATTGAAAGTATATATTTTAAGTGTGATTTTTAAACAATCATTAAGTAGTAAACAGCTAAAATTGCAACTTTAGCTTTCCTACGTTGTCACTCAACAAGTAAAAAGGTAAGTGCTTTGTCGGCAAGTAGGTTTAAGAACGATTGAGTATAAAACTTCATGTGCGAGAGCAATCAATATTTTACGATTTTCTCAAATTGAAATTTGATCAAACAACTACAAGCCTTCAGAGCCTGTTAGTGCCCCTGCTTAACAATCGGTTTGAATATTTCTCATTGTAAAAAAAGTAAAAAAAACTACTTTTTGTCTAAAATAGAGTTTTTACCACACAGGTTGGTGTGCCAAACATGGTTGTCTTTCTCAACAAGCAAGACCAGGTCGACGACGAGGAGTTGCTTCAGCTGGTCGAGCTTGAGGTCCGGGAGCTACTTTCCGCTTACGAATTCCCTGGTGATGACATCCCGATCATCTCAGGCTCGGCCCTCCTTGCACTTGAGGCGCTCATGGCCAACCCGAGCATGAAGCGCGGTGAGAACCAGTGGGTCGATAAAATCTTTGATCTCATGGATGCTGTTGACAGCTACATCCCCATCCCCCAACGACAGGTCGACCTTCCCTTTTTACTGGCTATTGAAGATGTCTTCTCCATCACTGGTCGTGGTACCGTTGCCACTGGCCGTATTGAGCGTGGTACTGTAAAGGTCGGTGACACCGTTGATATTGTTGGTCTCAGGGAAACCCGCACCACTACTGTAACAGGTGTGGAAATGTTTCAGAAAATTTTGGATGATGCCATGGCTGGGGACAATGTTGGGCTGCTCCTTCGTGGTATTCAGAAGGCCGATATCCAAAGGGGGATGGTGCTTTCCAAACCTGGCACCATCACCCCACACAGTAAATTCACCGCAATTGTGTACATCTTGAAGAAAGAAGAGGGTGGCCGACACTCACCATTCTTTGCCGGATACAGGCCTCAGTTCTACATGCGTACCACTGATGTCACAGGAAAGGTGACTGCAATCATGAATGAAAAGGATGAGGAGACTAAGATGGTTATGCCTGGAGATAGAATTAAGATGGATGTTGAATTGATCATGGCAATTGCATGCGAACCAGGGATGCGGTTCGCTATCAGAGAGGGTGGGAAGACTGTGGGAGCTGGTGTCATCCAATCTGTTGTTAAAGAGAAGGAGGAGGTTGTCGCTTAATTTTTTTTTTTTTTGGTTGGAAATGCGTTGATATTTTCTTGTTCAGTAGAGGTGTTGCACTTCAAAAGGACAGGCTGTAGGCTAAGAACTGTCATATATGTTGCGATTTCGGTCCCTTCTTTTCTTCATTTCCGGCATTGTTGTCTTTGTGTTTTACAGGTGGGGAACGAACAGCTTAAATTGCAATTTATGCTCTGTAATTGAGACTTTTTTTTTTCCTTGTTACTCTTTCGGGTTTCAAGTTGTATTGTGTTGTAACTCATCAGAACAATTCTCCTTATAACCTGAAACAAAGGCAATAACTTAACCTTCTCTAAAAAAACAAAAAAGTTGGGACTTCTTACTTTTTATCTATGTTGCATGGATACAGGTACTGTATCGATATGATACGGTATATGGTGGTACGGCAATTTCAACATCATACGGATATCGGGTGATACGATACGAGGTATCGATACAGCAATACGATGCGTATTGGATACGAGTACAGGACCATATAGATCATATATGAAGTTTTGGGGTAACATAGCTTTTTATGCTACTCATGAAGACAGCGAGACAGTCTGGCTGTAGCTCTCTAATCTATGAACTATTATGTGTGACACTGTCGGTTTAACCTTTAACGGGAGTAAAGCAGGTTTTGAAGGCTTTGATTGTGTTGGATGTTGTATAAAATCAATTCTTGGTGCTTAACAGTAAATGCTGACTATTTATTTAAATCAAAGAACAAAATTAACAGAAATGATAAACTATTTAATTGGGCCTTGGGCTCTCATCTGTTAGCAAAACAAAACGGGCCATTATTTGAAAATAATAACTTCATCCCTCTCGTCGTCGATCTCTTGGGCCGAACGCGTGAATCTCACTGGGGGGCAAACACATTTCTCCAGCCTCCCTTATACGAGTACCTCTCTCCGTTTCTGCGAGCACTTCTCTCTTCCCCTCGCGCGCTCCCTCCCCCCTCCCCCTTCCTTGCGCCGCGGCTTCGTCTCTCTTTTGATTTATCAGTAACTCGGTAAATTTTCTTTGCAACACCGTAAACTTGATTTCTCTCCTTGCCCCGCGAAATTTTCTAATCTATTGCTGTCACCGTCACTGGAGCTAAGCTTCATTTTGATAATTTATGCATATCGGGTCTTTTTTTTTAGGGAATTTGGGTACTCTTAAGTATGTTCTGAATTGGTTTTTTTTAGCATGCACATTACACCTACTTTTGTTAGATCCTAAGATAAGGCTATATAGACGGATGATTTACCTTAGAAATTTGATGTGATGATGCATATATTATATGCTACTGTAGGTAAGTTGATTGTGCAATAATATTATATCACAATTGATTTAGAATATTTGGTTTTGATTGTATTTAGGTGAGCACAGAGTTTCTTTATCATTGAACTGTGTTGTTATTATGAATTGGAGCATTTGATGCAACAGATTTATTCTCTGTATGAATTGTCAAATGTTCATTTGCTAATTAGTTTCATTCCTTGTGCTGATTAGGATAGGCTAAGGCCCAGCTCTGAAGTCGGGTTTTGTCGGTTTCGACCTGCACCAAGTGTTGTGTATCATTCGGCCGTGCTGTCATCACCTTTCGCATAAGTGGTCAACATTGAGATAAGGTATCTTTTTTTTTCTTTCAATATTCTACTTCATCAGTGAAGAGATCTTATTAATTTTTGCTTCATCTGTTTCTTCTGTCTAAATAGAACTAGATTTAAAGACAAAATTAGGTCCTCAGGTATAAAATGCAAGAATTTAACAGTGATCTCCATGGTTCTGAAACTCGGAATCGGAATCGGGTTCTTGACCGTGGAATCAGAATCGGGTGAATCGGCCGGAATCGGCCGAGTTGACTCGGTAACTCGGATTTTTTTGCCAGAAACTTGTTTTGTAGCCAAAAAATAAAAAAATAATTTGTCGAAATACTATGTTAAGACAAAATATTACACTCAAATAATCCACTAATTATATAATGTAATACAAGCATTACAAATATAATACATTTTTTTATTGCCAGAATACATTTTTGATCTCCAATTTATACAATATAAAAATTACTTTAATATCACAGATGCACAGTATTTTAAATATATGGAATAAGGACTTCACGGATGTTATAATCCGTAATTTCAAATGTGGTTAATTAGCCTAATAATTAAAATTTGCAACTATTTAAATTTAAATACTTAAACGAATTAAGAGATAAGTTCTTTAATTAGACATATTATTTTGTTTAGGTATGTAAATTAGATTTTATACAATTAGTAAATTTCATATAATTTAGAATTATTTTTGACAAATAAGTAACACTCAATTAAGAATGCTAAAATGATAACAAATGTAAATTTTATGAATAATGAATTGGCAAATAAATTTGTGGAATAAATTCTAGAACATACGAGAATTTTAAAAAATTTAATTAACTAGCATATCACGATTAAGACTAATTAAAATATGAATTTTGTGACTCGATTACGATTATGAAATTATAATAATAATAAGGTATTGTTATAACTTAATTCTATAAATTACCGCGACTAACGTTCGAAATTTCGTATTAAAAGTTACTACGCAAGTCTCCATTATTTTCTTCAAATTAGATGTAATGAATGCATAGGATATCACCAAACTAAACGTCTTTTGAATTTTGAAGTTATTTCAACCGTTCATCTTATTCTGCACGAATCTCAAAGCTCCTAGAACTTCCTGTTGAAAGTTTGTAAACCATTGTTTTAACCAAATTGAAGAAGGGTTTCGGGTCCGCACCTCTCTTTCTCCGAGATTTTTATTTTTACCCCAAAAAAAAAATATTTTAATATAATTATCCAAATTTTTGAAAAATTTAAATTTATACCCAAACCGTAAGAAAAATTTACGGTTTGAATTCGGAATTCAAACCGTAAAATTTTCTTACGGTTTGAATTCTTAATTCAAACCGTAAATTTTTCTTACGGTTTGAACTCTTTTTTTTTTTTTTTTTTTTTTTTTTTTTAAGAGAAAAATAGCTAAAATGCTGAAATGAAATATAACACAAAAAAATCGAATTGTTTTTTAAAATATTTGTTAGAAAATACGCTACGAACAAAGCCGATTTTGTGCTAAAATATGTTAAATTACAATAATTATGCCAAAAGACATGACGTATGTTTAAATACAAACCCTAAAACAGAAAATATATATAAAAGATACATCAAAGACCCTAAAAACTCTAAAATTATAAAGAAATGTTCAAAAGTCCATGAAGGAAGACTCGGATCGCGAATCTGAGCCCGCAAATGGGCGAAACGGATCGTAGATCGGTTTCGGATCGGGTTTTGGGTTGTGGAGTTTCTGTCAAAATTTCAGCCCGATCCGACGGACGGATCAAAAGTTACGCTCCTTTTAGTAAATTTATGAAAGATGCCAGAAAATCGGCCCAATTCATACGTAATTTAGCGTAATTTACCGTATTTTAGCATAATTCTACATAATTATTGTAATTTCAGCATTTTAGTAAATTTACCGTATTTTAGCATAATTATTGTAATTTACCGTATTTTAGCACAAAATCAGCTCTGTTCGTAGCGTATTTTCTAACAAATATTTTAAAAAACAATTCGATTTTTTTGTGTTATATTTCATTTCAGCATTTTAGCTATTTTTCTCTTAAAAAAAAAAAAAAAAAGAGTTCAAACCGTAAGAAAAATTTACGGTTTGAATTCTTAATTCAAACCGTAAGAAAATTTTACGGTTTGAATTCCGAATTCAAACCGTAAATTTTTCTTACGGTTTGGGTATAAATTTAAATTTTTCAAAAATTTGGATAATTATATTAAAATATATTTTTTTTGGGGTAAAAATAAAAATCTCGGTCTCTTTCTCCCTCTCTGACTCCGCAGCCCTTCTCCTCTCTGCCGCTGATTACTGAGCCCCACACCCGAAACTCCACGCCTCCGCGCCTTCGCTTCTTCTGAATTAAATCGGTCGCCACTTTCTTCTCCAATCTCCGCCTCAGCAACTCAGGCCTCCGCGCCTCCGCCTCAGCAACTCAAGCCTCCCCGCGCCTCCGCCTCAGCAAAACTCGGTCCAGGTGGGTGAGAATCGGCTATTTTGGCCTAAAAATCGGCTCAACTCGGTTGAATCGGCTTGACTCGGCCTAAAAATCGGCTAACTCGGCCGAATCAAGCACTGTTCATCCGAGTTTTGCCGAAAAATCGCACAGTCCGAGTTCTCGGGTGAAAATCGGCTCGGACACGGCTGATACCGAGTTGACTCGGAATCGGCCGATTTTAAAAAACATGGTGATCTCTACCATTGTTGACCTTCAAATTTAACTTTTGTATAGATTTGAATGAATTGTGATGTTTAGTTTAATCAATTAGTTATAGTAAAGCCAGGTTTTCTCAGATCATTTGTTGCATAGCAATATAAAGTAATATCAGTTGGCAGAAAAGCTAAAAATTATGTATATCAGTTACAATTTACACTAGTACTTAGCTTAATTTGATATAGGCAAGTACTTTGAGAAACTAAGATTACTATTTTCTTGGCTATTGTTACTGGATCTAAATGTAAGGACCCAAACCTCTACTAAAAGGTTTTGGTATTTCTTTTTTGTGGGATTTGAGGTTTATACTTCACTTATAGCTTGACCCCTACCTGATAAATGGAGCTTTCTAAGGTTAAAAGCGTTGATTAACAGAAGGCCCTTAAATGTTGTCTACCTCTTATTTTCGCTCAAGCTTCCAATGCTCCTTTGTGTTTGTAAAACTTTGTATCAATTTTGGTCCCTACTGTCATTTTTCAATCTAAAAATGAATGCCAACCTTAGTTATTTCTGATATGAAATGAGTCAATTATTTAGTAAGAACTGCAATGCGTAGCAATCGTGGTTCTGTGCCTTGCAACTATCTAACACTGTTTTACTTGTGATAATGAGAAGAATATATATTATTCAATGGTTTAACCTATGCCAAACCCAGTATGGTAGTATGTATTATGTAACATTTTGTTTCCTTTTCAGTCTAATAACTTGGCTTCTCAATATAATAGAAATGGTGAATGCAATAAAAGGCATTTTCATCTCCTGGTAATTTCTCTTTTCCTCTCTTGGATATAATTTTGTAGTCATGTTTTGCTGTCTCTCCCCTTTTCTCTCTGACGCCCTTCTGTATGCTTAATTTCTTGCAGTGATATTCCCATGGCGCAATTCATAGTGAATTTAAACAACTCAATGCCGGCTAATGAAAAGTTTATTGTGCACATGCTTGATAGCACACACATGTTTGTGCAGCCACATGTGGAGGTGATGATTAGAAGTAAAATCTCCGAGTTCAGAGACCAGAATAGCTACGAGAAACCGCAGTAAAAATTGAATTTGTTTTTTTTAAATTGTTGTTTCTCTCTGTGTATTGTGTGAGAAAATTAAATTTGAACTGGCTGTTGATGTGGAATGACATGAGCACAAGAAATATTAGTCAACTTTTCTGGAGTTATTTTGATCAAGAATGATAACTTTTTTTTCCTGGAGAAATTACTGTGCCATAAATTCCTATTTGACATAAAAATTATTTCCCAATAAAAATGATTCCTATTAGAGTATTTTTTTTTGTATCTCAGGTTTTTGTAGAGATGTTTTGTTAGATGTGCTGATGTAATTTTTAGCCTCTGTCAGTATTTAAAAAAAAAAAAAAAATGCAGAAACATCATTCATGTAAACACCAAACAAAGTCTCCTAGATCTCATCTGAAATTTGCATTAACAGCTCTCTGCAGTGAAAAGTGTGACATACTTTATAAATTATCTCTTAACACATTTAGACCCTGTTCGGCGGCAGTGTGGGCTGGGAAATGAGTACAGGAAAGCAAAAATTTTAAACTGATTTTTACTGTTCATGTGGGAAAAAAAAAATTCACTCCGAGTGAATTTCAGTAAATTTTTTTTTCCCACGTGAACAGTAAAAATCACGCTGTAGCCGAACAGGTCCTTACATCCCAGAACCAAGGTACTATTAAAATTTTAGGAGGGAACTAGGGGAAAAGGAAACGAGAGAAGCGAAATAAAAAATACAAAGAGATCATTGTCTTTTTTATTTTGTACCTTCGATTTGGATGCAGGTTTTGGTAAATTAATGATGGAAAAAAAGCTCTCTCTAACTGCGTTGAATTCCTTCTGTAATTACCACCTCGCAAGCAAACGGAGAGAGTAGACCGTATGTGGAAGGATTAGGTTTGGGCTCGTCCTGTTTCGAGGAGACAGGGCCGAGAATGAGAATGTGGATGTCGATTCCTGAAGTGGAAAGGTAATGAGGTATTTGGATTCTATCTTATATGATATCTCGCTTATGGAGCAAAAGTCCAGCTCCTGTTTAATGGTGCTTTTGCCTTAAATAGGTCGTCCCCTAATCGTTATTCTGCATTGTCAGAGCAGTTAGGAGAGATCGCATAGGAGTGGTGATGTTCGCATAGGAGCGGTGATGCTCGCATAAGAACGGTGACGCAACACGAGACATCTGTAGCTTCTATATTTAAAATATACTTTTAAGATTTATAAATAACTATGTATAAGCAACAATATTATTAGTGCTTAATTAGTCCACATTTACGGTGATAAAGAAGCATATTACGTTCCGGATTAGTCATTTTCGGAATATTATTTTGTTTCAGGTTAATTAATTAATAATTACACTTTTACTTTTACTTTCCCATTATACTAAAACATCAAAATTTAAGTTCCCCTTTTTTTCTTATGAATTTTTTTTCGTCTCTGGAAAAGAAAATTATTTTCTAAGGGCACGAACACCCGAGATTGTATTTAGCAGGAATCAGAAAACTTTTTAGTTACCAACTCAATAAATCAAAATTAAATAACCGCTATTTATATCTTCAAAAATCAAAAGTTATCACCCACGCTGGCTGGGTCCGCGCACCAATATAGGCCCATGCACCAGTCCAGTTCGCGCACCAATTTGGTACGCCAGTTGGGGGAGCGCACCAATTTATGCGCCAGCTGGGGAAGCGCACATATTTTTTTTCAGCATATTTTGTTTTGAAGAGAAGTTTGTTTAGAAAGTCAAATTATGCCGAAATTTTTATTAATATTAAAAAAATTCAAAATTTAACAATTTGCACTCGTTTTTGGATTGTTTCATTATGCCCATTCCGGAGAATAATTCTCCGGATCCGGGCTTACTTTTCAGAGAATAATTCTCTAGATCCAAAGGTTCACTTTCCGGAGAATTATTCTCCAGATTTGACTTTTTTTAATTAAACAGAAAATATTATAATTTATTTATTTTCGTAAGAAATATTATAAATATTTTATATCTTTTTTTGAAAATAGATGAAATACTATATAATTTGATTTATTAGAAAGACTGTGATAAATAAACCTGATAAACATTTTCAGGCTAGATTTTTTGCGGATGTAAAAAAAATTAAAATATTTCTTTGTGTGTTATTGGAAAAAAAATTAAAATATTTTGGATCTGAGTTATTGATTCCAGTTCAAAAGTCACTTTGAGTAAAAAAAATATATTGTGGTCCTTCTAATACATTTATATTCTAAGATATTGTATCTATTTTGAAAAAAAAATTGATATGAAATCATTTCGTGTCAGAGCAAATTCTTATTTTTTTGAAAAATTGAAGGACCACGATATTTTCTGTATTTACCCAGAAGTGACTTTTGAACCGGGATTAATAACTTAGATTCAAAACATTTTTCAATAACACACAAAGAAATATTTTAATTTTTCTTACAGCCGCAAAAAATTTGGCCGGAAAAATGTTTATCCGGGTTATTTGTCGCAGTCTTTCTTATAAATCAAATTGTATAGTATTCCATCTATTTTCAAAGAAATATATAAAATATTTTTAATATTTCAATACAAAAATAAATAAATCATAATATTTTCTGTTTAATTAAAAAACTCAAATTCGGAGAATAATTCTCCGAAACTACAAATTCGGAAAATTATTCTCCGGAAAGTGAACCTTTGGATTCGAAGAACAATTTTTCGGAAAGTAAGTCTGGATCCGGAGAATTATTCTCCGGATTGGGCAGAATTGGAATTTTTCCTAATTTGGGTGCAGAATGTTAAATTTTATATTTTTTTGAATAATAATAAAATTTTTGGCTAATTATGCGTCCATAGCAGCAAGTGATGAGAGAAATATTATCAGGCTAATAAATTTATAACCCAGTTTCCTATCAAGTCAGATTACAAATGCATAATTGAGTAGTATTGGTTTGAATTTTTCCACAAACAAAGTAACAAACAGTTCTCCAATCCAAAATCGACAAATTAGAATCGTGCGCACCTCCAGCTGGCGCATTAGTTGGTGTGCTCCCCAGCTGACGCACTAAATTGGTGTGCATTCTCAGCTGGCTTACGCGTCAAAATCTGTGCACGGACTCACATAGTGGGATTTTTTTTAAAAACCATAATTAAAAAAATTAAAATTAGGGAACCAACATGATTACGGAAAAATTTCGAAAAACCATAAGAACCGAATAGGCTATTCGGTCCCCACAATTTTTTTTCCTTGGGACCGAATAGCCTATTCGGTCCACCCCCATTTCACATTTTTTGCGGGCCAATGCCACAGAAAATCCCATTTTGATGGGGACCCGAGATCCCTACTCGGTCCACCATTTATTTCAGCTGGGACCGAATAGCCTATTCGGGTCACCCCAATTTTTTTTTTATTCCGAGAACCCCGGCTTCCCCCCTCTCTGACTTCCCTCTTTTCCTTCCCCTCCTTCCTCCCTTCTCCTTCTTTCTTCCCACCCGAACTAACTCTTTTTTTTTTTTTCAACCCTCAAAACTTCGTTTTTTTTAATTCTAATCATATATTTTAGTGTAATTTTGAGAGGTGATCAAGAGGAACTTCAGATCTACAAATTTCGTAAGGTATGTAATTAAATTTATTATTTTGAGTAAATAATCCGAATTTTTAGTTAATTGTTGAATAAATTCTGATTTTTAGTTATTGTGGCAAATGTAGTGTAATTTTAGTTATTATGGTAATTGTAGTGTAATTTTAGTTATTGTTGAATTAATAATTCGGATTTTTAGTTATTGTGGCAATTGTAGTGTAATTTTAGGTATTGTTGAATAAATAATCCGAATTGTTGTTTAATTTTAGAAATTGTAGAATTATAATTTAATAAATATAGAGTAATTTAGTTTTAGTAATTTTAGGAAGTTTGCATGTAGAGTAATTTAGTTTATCTAAATTTATTTTAATAAATGTAGAACAATTTAGTTTTTATTTAGTGTAATTTAGTTTTTTTAGTGTAATTTAACTAATTGTACAATTTATTTATTTTGTTTGTAGAGTAAATTTGGTCATAATTTTTTTTATTGTAATTTTAGTAATTGTAGAATGGTAATTTAATGCATGTAGATTAATTTCGTCTTAGTAATTTTAGTAAGTTTGCATGTAGAGTAATTTAGTTCATAAAACTTATTTTAATAAATATATAACAATTTAGTTTTTGTAGTGTAATTTTTTTAGTAAGTTTGCATTTGGTTTTAGTAAAATATATGACCAAATTTTTAGTTTTAGTTTTTTTAGTGTAATTTTTTTAGTAAGTTTGCATGTACTTATTTTAGTAAGTTTGCATGTAGTTTTAGTAAGTTTGTATGTAGTTTTAGTATTTTTAGTAAGTTTTTTTTGTATGAAATTGGTTTAATTTGTAATTTTATTGATATTGTAGTGCAAAATGGATAATGCACAACCCTCCCAGACCTTATTGCAGTTGTCTGAAGTACAGCACAAATTATTAAAGGCGAATTCGCAGGTATTTGTTTAATTTCCGTTTGGATCTAAAATTACGAATGGACTTGTAAGTTAGATTTAATTGTTGTGGTTAAATTTTTTTTTGCATGCCAATTTTAGGAATTCACTAATTATGGATTGCGTACTGGTTCTTGCCAAATGGGAGTTAAATACAAACATCGGATTAAACAACGTTTGGTGAATTTAGGCTTGTACCAGATGACAAAGGTGCATCGGTGTCAAATTGACAAATGATTGATCACTGCTCTCGTCGAGAGGTGGAGGCCCGAGACGAATACTTTTCATCTTCCGGTTGGCGAGTGCACAGTGACATTGGAAGATGTCACCTGTCTGTGGGGATTACCCGTTGCTGGTAAAATATTTTTTGTTATTAATTTACACTTTTGTTATTAATTTAGATTTAATACAAATATATGTTTATCTAACATCTATGTTTACAGGACGGGTCATTTCGGGACATACCGATGATAACTGGTCACTACTGATCGAAGAATGCCTGGGACACGAAGTATACGACGGTGACGAAGATAGTGCTGATGAATTTTTTTATACTAAGGTGTCAAACAGAGGCGAACCCAACGAGAAAAAAAGACGATCAAAACACTATATGCGTCTTAAATGGTTGAAGGAGCATTTTGGTATGGAATTGACACTCCTTACTGACGACCAGACAGTCGACCGATACACCCGGGCATATTGCATGGACTTGTTCGGGTCCGTAATGTTTCCTGATGCAAATTCTAGTTCTGTCCCGATAATGTACTTACAATTCTTAGAAAATTTGGCACCTCCGCAAGTTGATTACAATTGGGGAGGTGCTGTGCTTGCATGTCTGTATCGTGAGTTGTCCCGGGCTTGCAGACTAGACGCAGTTTCGATTAATGGTCCATTACTGCTACTCCAGATGTGGTCTTGGACTCGTTTTCCTATAGGCCGGCCCAGACCAAAAAACGATTTACCATTTGGCACCGGAGAGATACTGGAGCGACTGCCTTTTGGAGCAAAATGGACTATTCCGCACGAATGGGATGGCAACCCTGTGAGAGGTAAATCTTATTAGTAAATATTATGTTTTTAATACAATTTTGTGTTGATTCAATATGAAACTGACATGTATTTACAACTTAGGTACGGATCAATATCGGAATCAATTTGAGCGTTTGAATGTGAATGTTGTTAATTGGATGCCGTATGCGAGTTACTACCCGCAGCTACCTTGGCGCGGGATAAGAGATCAGGCCGTGTTTACGTGTCGCTTGTGGTGCATCCATTTCTGGGAGGTAGAGATGGTCTTTCCTGAGAGGGTTATGCGGCAGTTCAGATTATTTCAGACGGTTCCTCCGCCGGCTCCACCATCTTTTCAATATCTTGAAAGCCTTCGCGTATACAATCGTGCGAGTGGTTTGAGTCAATTGGATGACGGACACTCTGCGGACTGGAGCATGCACTTTGCAGAGTATATCGCGTCAGCACCGATTCCAGCTGATGAGCATAGACCTTACGACATGGATAGGTAATTTATAATTTGGATCTATTAATTAATATATTTACTAAAGTGTTGATTAACTTAAAATATTATTTGCAGGTATCCCGCGTATATGGATTGGTTCTTTCAAAATGGGATGTCAACCATATTTCCAAGGCAAAACAACGAAGAAATCCTGAGCCAGTCGGTGCCAGCACCGGGAGGAGATGTAGGAGAACTCGGGTATGTCTCAGATGCCGTGATCCAAGCTCGTACCGTAAGTATTTTATTTTATTTTAAATGCGGAACTCAATTCATTTTATTTACGGAATTCTTTGTAACACATCATTTCATTTTCTTTTTTTTTGCAGAGATTCCGCCTCTTGCAAAACACGGCGAAAGGAATTAGCATGGTGCAGACCCCTGGACAGAAGGCTTACGGACGTCTATTGCTTCGGACGAGTCGTGATATCCTAGACGATCTTGGCCAAATCGCACTGTTCAGAGCCATGATCGAGAAAGCTGGACTTCCATTTGATCTAAGCTGCATCGATATCAGCGATGATATTCCAGCCCGGGAGGAGATAGAACCTGAGGTCCAAGTTCCTCCAACGACTTGCTCCGATGTTATGGCCGGAATCTACGACTCGCTTGAACGAATAGTCATAGACGGTCGCCCCCTAGGAGACGAAGCTTCGCCATCAGTGGTGCCTCCGAAACGGCCGATTAAAAAACCCAACAAATATAGCAACTCGAGATTCTTTAGGACTAGAAGCAGAGAAGACGAGGGTTGATTTATGTATGTTTTTTTAGTGTATATTTTGTTTGAACAATCTAAAAAATGCATCTCTCTCAATTCGTCTCTCATAACTCGTCTCTCAATTCGTCTCTCATAACTCGTCTCTCAATTCGTCTCTCTCATTTTCGGCCATGCAATACTAATTCGGACTCCTAAATTCTTCTAATTCAGCCATATATGCAATCAAAAATCAAACATGCAAAAACATATATGCAATCAAAAATCAAACATGCAAAACATATATGCAATCAAAAAACAAATATGCAAAAACATATATGCAATCCAGTGAGCAGTCCTATAATTCTGACCAGATTCAAAATTCAATTTAGAGAACATGGCTACATGGATTTTTGTGTTCTTTATATCAAAATAAAGGTATGAAAGTGTAGTTTCCAGATAATATAATTTGTCTATACAAAAATATTACAGATTGGTACAGTTTTAGCGATTAAATGACAGAGGTCAGAATTCAGAAAAGCTGAAATTCCAGTGAGCTGTTTCTGAATTCTGACCTCTGACCTCTGTCAATTAATCGCTAAAACTGTACCAATCTGTAATATTTTTGTATAGAGAAATTATATTATCTGGAAACTACACTTTCATACCTTTATTTTGATATAAAGAACACAAAAATCCATGTAGCCATGTTCTCTAAATTGAATTTTGAATCTGGTCAGAATTATAGGACTGCTCACTGGATTGCATATATGTTTTTGCATATTTGTTTTTTGATTGCATATATGTTTTTGCATGTTTGATTTTTGATTGCATATATGTTTTTGCAAAATTGCATGTTGAATATATGAGTGTATGAATTTATAAATTGCATGGCCGAATTATGAAAAAATGCACAAACAAATTAATACATACCAATTAATTTCATTACAAGAATGCATAGTCTTAAAAATTTAGAATTGCAAGAATATTAATACAAACACTAATACAAACATAGCGTGCATATCTCTGGAGAATGTTCACCGTTCTTTACGTCTGAATAATCTGCTAATCAGGCGGCCACCTGACCGGCCACCGGATGGTCGGCTTCCAGATGCATGACTACTGGATGCCCCTGCTTGACTACCGGATGCCCCTGCTTGACTACTAGTGGCGTCTGGATTACCAACATACGCCTCTGGCCGGGCACCAGATACGCTTCTTCGTCTTCCTTCAGTTGCCTCTGTCTGTCTACCAGAGGCCTCTGGCCGGGCACCGGATACGCTTCTTCGTCTTCCATCCGTGTTCCCTGTATAATACGGACATAAGAATAAGTAAGTGTGTAAAACCTTTGAATAATTTAAATATGAGCTTATTCACCCTTTTAATTTCCAACCTGAAGTTCTTGTTCTGTTGGATCCCTCCGAACGTTGAACTCCACTGCGCGGCCTGATTCGAGCTTCCATATCATCCATAGAATTAGGAATTCGCTTGTGCTTTCGCCTGCCCTTATTTATTTTATTTGGGTTCGGCCTGATTGTGGGTGCTCCCAACTCAAATGGCCAATTGGACTTGTTACCAAAGCTGTGAAACGCACCTGACCACGTGTTGACATAATTTTGTACGCTATAATAGGGACTTACGTAGTTAATTGGATTTAGATGCCTCTGGCAACACACCGCTAGAACGTGGTTGCAAGGAATGGCAGTAAATTGCGGCTTCTGACACTCGCAAGTAGGCATTCCCGCTTCCCCTTCTGACAATATTACTTCGTACTTCATATCTCCTTTTACCCCCTGCAATAGAGATAAATCAAGATAATTAAATGTTACAATTAACTAATGCACGAATGAAATTCAAGTAAATAGCTGACATACCGTTCTGACAACTCCATCATGAACTATAACCTCGAAAATGTTGGGTCCCATTGGAATCACTCGGTGCTCCTTTGCCTTTTTAATTCGGTGTTCTAAAACTGATAATATATTTGCTGATAATTCCATTCCGCTTTGGAGCCACCGTTGGGCAACCGCACCTCTTTTGACATACCAATCCACAACTTTGTAGAATGTGCGCTCAACTACTGCAGTTACAGGCAGTTGGCGAGCCACCCGAAAAACGTTGTTCAACGATTCTGATCCATTCGTAGTCATAATACCCCACCTATTCAGGCCTCCGTCGTAACATTGTGCCCATTTATGAAGTTGCAAAGGCTCTTCTTCAAGGTTTTGCACCCTTTTGCCACACCACATGATATACTGATGAGTAGTAATACTAATACCTTCTATCAATTCCATACCCTCATTAAACCTCCACGGTTTCATCTTACCCACAAATTTCCTGAAAATATTTTTGATTCTTTGGTCCTTGCACAGCTTGTACACATTTGCTGAAATATGTTGAGAACATAATCGATGAACTGCTTCCCCCCTTTCCTCACACCACCCTAAATCAGGTCGATCAAACACTGAACGGATTGCAGCATGCTGGTCTGATATAACACATACCCGGCCAGGTCCGACAACCTCTTCCCGTACAAATTGCATAAACCAGCCCCAATTTGATGAAGTCTCCTCTTCTGCAATTCCGAATGCTATTGGCAGTAATTGTTGTTCAGCATCGTAGGCGCATGCCATGAATAATTTCCCTTTATACCTACCGGATAGGTGTCTGGCATCTACGCTGATAACTGGCCGGAGATATGGCCAAGCCTGAATGCATGGACCGAAAGCCCATGCCGCACGTGTGAAATAATGAATGCCTATTTCGTCCGATGGTTGATGCTCAATTCTGTATTTTGTGCCTGAGTTAGACCTCTGGATTGCACCGAGCAGAGAAGGTAGCAGTTCATAAGCTATCTCCCAAGAACCAAATAAATCAGCAATCGCGAGCTCCCTCCCCCTCCAAATCTTGTTATAGGAAGGCTCTACTGTTTTGTACTCACCTCTAACTGCAAATGCACATGCTTTTATTGACATCTCCAGGTCCTTCTGCAGACCGGGTTTGATTACATCTGCAATCATCCTG
Source organism: Carex kokanica (assembly GCA_025461125.1). Classification (NCBI taxonomy): domain Eukaryota; kingdom Viridiplantae; phylum Streptophyta; class Magnoliopsida; order Poales; family Cyperaceae; genus Carex; species Carex kokanica. The sequence goes on along the minus strand of JAJGRX010000874.1, from coordinate 1,359,992 downwards.
GCAGTCATCTGACGACTGTCTACCGTACAAGCAATGTTGTAACAATTGTGCTCGTATGGGTTTGTTGCAATTATCCAATTGCCCGTCTCGGTAGTTTTCGCGTATAACCGCCATGGACACCCCTCCGCTCTACATATTACCACATAATTAAGCACTGCGATTACTCTGGGTTTGTTGTAATTCTAAATTTTTTCCCATGGCAAATCCACCCAACTTCTTTTTAAGTTCTGCTTTGGATTGAAACAACTGTCCCACTGAAAATAGACCGTCGATTCTCGGTGGATAACCAAAAAATGCTTCATCCTTGTACGGCATCGGCACATCGTCATTAAATGCCTGACAAGGATGCTGCAATCCCCGATTAATAAAGGGAATAGACTCTTGCCACTCCTTCATTACATCTTGCATCCTAATCTCATCCTCAATTTCGGCCATATCATCTTGCCCGACAACCGAGTCACCAAGGTCAGAGTTTGTGTCTGACTCAGTATCATTATTCATCCGGTCAAAATAATTACACAAATCATCCGATATTTGGGGTGGGTCATCACAATATATTGGTGAATTGTGCACTGGTATGCCTCTGCTACTTCCAGGTACACTTCCCGGGTATGGGTCATAATTGGTCTGACTAACAACTGGTACTGACTCAACCACTAATTCAAGAAGTTTAAAATTCAGTACCGTAGTGGCATTTTCAAGTACCATATGCCATATCATTTCATGGTCTACGTTAAATAATTGATATTTTTCTGTTGAGCCAAGTGGTGCCGTGTTCAACCGTGCCCTGATTGTTAGATCGAACTCGCCCGGGAGCAAACGAATGCCAAAATATATACGTCTTTTTAGCTCATCAAGACTAGTTGAGTTAGTAACAGGAAATGTGCAGGTCGGTGCGTCTGAAATTGCGCGTCTGTGATACACATTTATTAATATTTTAGACATCCCCTGAAAAAAAAATTCCACAATCAATCTTCGATATCATTTTCAATTTTACAACCTAAAATATAATCGTAATTGAAAAAAAAAACTTACTGCGTTCTTCACGAAACAGCTAAAAACACAATGCAGGGACTGATCTGTAAATAATATCTTTTTTTAACACTCAAACTTTGCACTATTTAACATGGAGGAAAGAAAAAAAATTCGGCTTAGCTCTCTGAAGGAAAATTCTGAAGTTTGAGCTCTCTGGAAGATGCGTCTGCGAAGAAGAGAAGAGGCAGATTCGGAAAATATAAAAAAAAGGGGTGGACCGAAACAGCTAATCGGTCCCAAGTGAAAAAATCCCTGGACCGAGTTGTGATCTCGGTCCCAGGGTACCACACGAAATTTACACCGCTGAACTGGAAAAAATGTGAAATTGGGGTGGACCGAATAGGCTATTCGGTCCCAAGGAAAAAAAATTGGGGGGACCGAACAGCCTATTCGGTTCTTATGGTTTTTCAAAAATTTTCACTAATCATGTTGGTTCCCTAATTTAGATTTTTCTAATTATGGTTTTTAAAAAAAATTCCACATAGTGTGGGTGGTAATTTTTTATTTTTGAAGATATAAGTGGTGCTCGTTTAATTTTAATTTATTGAAGTCGCAATTAAAAAGTTTTCAGAACAGGAATGAAGGAAATTGAAATGACCAATCTAAACTATAATTAATAAAAATAAAAAGTTGAGAAGGCCAAACAAAAATATTTCGTCCCTCTCCAGTTCAATTACCGTGATTTTTATTAATATCCAAAGTTAATTACAAATTAATAAATATATCCAAAGTTGTTGGAAATTTATAAAACTATCCATACCGGTCATTTTCTGGCTGTTTTTGATTGTTTTCAGTACCGGATAGAAAATGGCCAGTACTATTTTTTTTTTTAGAGACACTATGATTAGCAAAAATGCTGAAATCTAACACTAAAAATTCAATTTTTTTTAAATATTTGTTAGATTACTTTTGTTGATATATAATTAGCATATTTATACTAAAATACGCTAAATTACTTGAAATTATGTTAAATTATGCTAAAATACGGTAAATTACGCTAAATTAGGCCGATTTTGTGCCATCTTTCATAAATCATAAAAAATAGTAAAAAAAATCCAAAAATAATAAAAATTGATATTCGACAAGTTCATTATATAACTAATTTACTGAGCTATGTAGATTGAATATTAGAAATGAAAATCTTAATCAAAAACTTCAACTCAAGTTTTGAGTCTCTTCCCTTTGTTTTTTTTTTGCAATTATGAATTTCAAAATGTAACAAAGCGGGCACTGACGCATGCGTATTTTTGCAAGCTTTCTGAAAAGTTGTCATTTGATAAAATCGGACACTCGAGCGCCGTTTTATGTCCGTTTGAAGTTTCGTCGTCGTTTTTTCGCCTTGTCAGTAAAAATATCATCCCTATTCATATGTAATTTAACGTAATTTACCGTATTTTAGCATAATTTAACATAATTTAGCGTAATTTAACATAATTTCAAGTAATTTAGCGTATTTTAGTATAAATATGTTAATTATAAATAAAAAAAGCAATCTAACAAATATTTAAAAAACAAATTCAAATTTTTAGTGTTAGATTTCAGCATTTTTGCTATTCATAGTGTTTCAAAAAAAAAAAAATTAGTATCGGCCATTTTTTGACTGGTACCGAAAACAATTAAAACCAGCTAGAAAACAACCGGTATGGATAGTTTTATAAATTCCCAACAACTTTGGATATATTTATTAATTTGTAATTAACTTTGGATATTAATAAAAATCACGGGTTCAATTAGAAGACCGAAAAACATTAGTTAAGTCCTCTTTAGCCTTTTGAATTGGTCCCCCTCTTTACACTACCAGATAAGTGCAAACAAGATTTTCTCCACCCTCTACATTTTATTTCGAATGGATAGGTACGAAATTTGTTTATTCGCTCTTTTAAGTTTTCAATTTTTCCTGATGACAATCCTGATTTTTTTTTAATCTCATTTTCTTTTGTAAAGAAAAAAATAGGTATGGACACACAATAAAATTTAATTTGCAGTCGAGAAACTTTTGGTTCCAAACAACTAAACGAAGTGTTATTTTGTATGGAGAAGCATTGAAACAAAATAATGAACTGGAATGTCGATTCTACTGCACACATGCCATGAAAAACTTGAAAGGATTAATATGGGAATAGGTATCCCTGCATTAACGCACCGTTTGAGTTAATTTATGAACTTTACAATTAGAATTCGGACCAATCCTGTCCATTCCTATAATGCACGTGCACTTTAATATTAGTGCGGATCTCAATAAGACGGTTCAGATCTTAACTCTAAAATTTGAGTTAATGCAGAGGATACGAATTCTTAATATGGAGGCCAGATTGCACAATATACGGATAACGGTGGGGGCTACTCGAGCATTATGACTTGCGAGGAGAGATTCCATCCGATAAAAAGTCGAACAAGTATCCTCTACAATACTGTAAAAGATTCCCTTTACTATGGTTTGAGATTAACTCTCAGCCGCTTTGAGATTCGAGCTAGTGCAGAGGGCAGTATTATTGGGCTCTGGGATTCATGCCAAGTTAAAAAGAACGGTCTAGATCTAGTAATTGTAAACGATTCTCTATTACGGTACCGAGGAGGATCTAAATTCTAAAAAGTCTTCCTGCCGTGCCTATCGGGCCAACAAACACTAACGTTCGCACAATAAATGATTAAATGTATTCAGGATGGGACTTAAGTACGTAGGGGCAGAATCAGACTTTCAAACTATTTGGTCAAACGTGAATAGAGATCAATCATATATAATTTTCATACAGAGAATGGGGTCAATTTTACAATACCGTGGCATTTTACTCTAAATTACATAGAAAATCATACATAAATATAAAAAATATATAAATAAATGAGAGTCAATTGACTCCATTCACTCTATGTGTGCCATTGTAAGTACGTACATGAACTTGAAACAGATGAGCTAGTTATGCTGTGATATTTACGCACCGTGTTGTGATTAAAATCGCAAGGAACGATTATGCCGACATTTTTAAAAATACCCTAAGTTAATTACAGATTAATAAATATGCCCTAGGGTCGCTGCGATTTTTAAATATGCCCAGACCGGCCATTAAATGGCCGGTCCCGATTAAACTTTCCAACCGGCCATTAAATGACCGATCCCACCATTAAATCGGTTTTATAAATTGGCAACCACCCCTCTCCATTTTCTCACAAATCATTCTCTCAAATTTTACACTCTCTCCTCGGTTGAGCCATTTCTCTCATATTTCTCCTTCTCTTCTTAGATTTGCAAGTAAGTCCCTCTACTTTATTAGAATTTATTTTTTAGAGCAAAATAGTTGTAAAATGTTAGGATTTGTTAGTAATTACCAGAATTTGAATAACAAGTTGTAATTAGAGAGTAATTAGAGTAATGTGCCAAAATTTAAGATATACGGTTTATGATTTAGGTCAATGTATTATAATTAAGTATAATTAGCATTGGTGACCATATTTCTGCGTAATTTATGATGTTTTACCATAATTAGAACAATTAAGCCTAATATCTGACAATTTAGCATAATTAGGATAATTAAGCCTATTTTGGCACATTTAGTATATTTTAGCGTAATTAAGTATAGTTTTGCGTAATTAAACCTATTTTACAAAATCAAGCACATTTTGGCATATTGTACCGTCATGAAGCCTATTTGATCCGTTTTTACCGTCATTAAGCCTATTATATCCGTTTTTAGCGTAATTAAGCCTATTTTAGCTGTTTTTACCGTTATTAAGCATATTTTAGCCGTTTTTAGCGTAGTTAAGCCTACTTTAGCGGTTTTTACCGTCATTAAGCCTATTTTAACCGTTTTTATCGTAATTAATCCTACTTTATCCGTTTTTAGCGTAATTAAGCCTATTTTCGCCTTTTTTTGCATTCCTTACTTCAATTATGATTTACGGTTTACATAGCGTCGATTAACAAAATTTTATTACTGAAATTAGGATGGTTAGATGATGAGCCGATCGTGACAAGTAGCCCAGATCATTTCAGTCCTCTTCTGTGGGTGCCCCATCGCGATCACCGGGTCTCACTGGCTTCTCGAGAGGTATGTTTTTTTTCTCTTTTGCAAATTTTTTTGAGTTTAAATGTTGATGTGTTAACACTATGTTGATTAAATTTGTCAATGTAGGACACGTTTCTTTTAGATGTGAAGCTGTGGTGTGTTCATTTGATGTACTATCAGGCGATGGACCGGTACCTCGTTAATCTAGGCCTTTACCAGATGGTGGACATCTTGCGGACTGGGAGTGGCATCATCAACGCGTCTCTCATTGCAGGGTTGGTTGAGAGATGGCATCTCGAGACGCACACGTTCCACATGCCGTTCAGAGAGATGATAGTGACTCTCCAGGACGTGAGTTCTCTCTGGGGGTTGGCTATCAGTGGCACCCCCGTCGGTGGTGTATCTGACAGCACGACGTTTGCTGCTCAGATTGAGGAGCTTTTGGGGGCTGATCCTCACTTCCTCATTGAGAAGAGTGGAACATCGAAATTCCACTTAAGGATGAAGAGGTTGCGTGAGCACTTTAGCACGGGTCTGACAGCAACCTCCACCGATGAGGAGATTCAGAGGTAAAAGCTACAAATTTCTCGTATTTTTAATTGGATTCTCGTATGTTGTTGATCTCATATTATATGATTGTCATTGCAGATATACACGGGGCTACGTGATGGACCTATTTGGTTCCGTTATGTTTGATGATTCTTCCGGAGACTGCATGCCGATAATGTATCTCCCGCTGTTGGCAGACTTGGAGAATGCATCGCCGTAGAACTGGGGTGCAGCCGTCCTAGCCCATATGTACTCCCACCTTTGCCGTGGTTGTTCGATAAGTCCCTAAATATTTTCTTACATTTTTACCTAATCAATCAAGAAGTGACACCTGAACTATAAAATTATTAAAAATGCAGCCAGATACAAAACAGATGTACAGGCCAGTACTGTTGCTTCAGTACTAGTCATGGTCACGGCTACCGGTGGACAACCCCATCCCGAATACGGCGCCGAATTAGGGAGAGCCTGATGATGTCCATTGTCCAGCGTACACTAAGAAGTGGGACGGTACTTATCACTACCGGGATCAGGACCACTGTTATACATTGGGTATCAGGCCAGTCCGGTCACAGCTGTAAAATCTGACGGCAGAGCAGGTTGAGTGGACACTGTACGCCAAGCTGTATAATGAGGGGAAGTTACCGGCGAGATGTTTCATGATTCAGGATATGTGGTACTACATAGGGCCACTCGTACATTTCTGGGTAGTGGAGCACCACTATCCGGATCGCGTACTCCGCCAGCTTGGACATCCGCCGTTCATTCCCGCAGAGCCATCTTCGCCGAGGTCCACCATCGTAGACCTGCACAAGTAAGACGTATCTCTTTTATACTATTCTTTGTTTACTTGATTTATTTTTATTGCATCTAAAGTGTTGATTACAGGTTGACCCACTTCTCGCGTACGGAGCGCGACTGGAGCCAGCACCACGAGTTCTATTGCAGTATCTTGGCGCAGCCGCAGCACCACCACTTCTATGTACTCCCGGATGAGCTACTACAGACACCGGGGGATCCCCAACTGAGGTACGAGGTTTGGTACCTACGGGTATGCATGGCGAGCGTATATCTGGAGGGCAATTACGGTGCCTACTTACGCGATAGGCTCGAGAACGACGACGGTTACACGCCCAATGGTAGGAAATGGGCTCGCAAGGTAATGCACATAAAACTATATGTTTTTTTCCTTAGCTGATTACTTAATCAATGTTTGATCTAACAAATTACTTTTTCAGCTGTTGAAATCGATCAAAGGCGCGGCGCATGGGATCAAAATGTTAGGAAAAAAGAGTTGGAGGCGTCTTGGGTTCAGCTACATCGAGAGGAGTGCCACTTTCATTGAGGATTCTGGGCACGGTGGGCAGCTCATCGGCATGCTGCAGGACGCCAGAGAGAACATCAATTGGCGTGAGATAGATGCATTCGAGTCCGATGAGAGCCCGGTTCGGCTGCGAGACATGCCATCTCCCCCGAGACGGTTCCAGAGTGGAACTACCATCGCTGGGTATTGTCCACGAGGGGATGACACGCATTCTACGACGAGAGGGGACGTCCAGTTCATCCTCTGGTATGATTTATTTAATTAGCTGTCTGGATTAGTGCAAATTTTTTCGTTCAGTTCTAATTCAGTAAATTATGTGTGTGATTGCAGGGTCCAGTCGAGATGCCGGATACCGCCAAGATGTTCGGTCTAGACTGGGGATGCCGCCGATGGCCCACGATGGAGAGGCCAGTGATAGCGGGGCTTAGCATCAACCTGAATTTGAGACTGATTTCGCTGCATCTATATCCGGTTCACCCCCGCCAGTCTCTACGCGTGAGTCTGCCTGGGATACTACCGATAGGATGTATAGAGAGGCCGACGCTCATGTGGTGACACCGAGAGATAGAGTCTGGCCACAGCGAGCGAGCGCCAGAGTTCCAGCTGAGCGATGGTCCCTTTCTCCGTGGCGGCGCTGATTTTTTATTTTTTTTATTTTTGTTGTTTTACTGTTTTATGTTTGGTGTTTTACTATTTTATTGTTCTATGTTTGGTGTTTTATTATTTTATTGTTTTATGTTTCGTGTTTTATTATTTTATTGTTCTATGTTTTGTTGTTCTAACTTACGCAAAATAATAAGTACGCTAAAATATACTAAATCGAAATACTTACGCAAAATACTAAGTACGCTAAAATATAGTAAGGGATAACACAAACAGAAAACACCAAGTACGTCAAATTATACTAAAACATAAAAACTAAACCGAAAATACTTACGCAAAATATTGAAGTAAAAAAAAAAGACCATATATTTAGCCCTAGATTTATGAGACCTCTTCCAGACCATACTTATAAAGTATATTTTTTTAGTGTTTCCTGTATCCTTTTGTTTTTCAGTAAAATAAAGCTGGAACACATTATTTACATTTTTTTATTAAATATACCCAAACCGGCCATTTAATGGACGTTCTCTATTTAAAAGGAAAACCGGCCATTAAATGGCCGGTCCCCTGATTCAGACCCTATAAATATCCATCTTTCTCTCTCTTCCCCTCACAATTACCTCAAATCGGTATAATTAGAAAGGAGAAAGGGATAAAGAGAAGGAGAAGACGATTTTATTGGTGAAAAAGGCGATACTTGAAGGGGCCAAAGGTATGAACAATAGAGAGCGAGGTGGGTCGTCTAATCGTGGCCTAGCGAGAGGAGGGTTAAGTGATCGAGGTAAAGAGAAAGAGATCAAGGTAAAAACCGAGATAAAGTCAACTATTGATCGATGTGCAAATAAGGGAGAAAAGAAATGTAAATATTGCAAACCGGAGAATAAGGGACATATTACCTCATCGCCAATTTCGGACGATGACTTTCTGGAAAACCTCTACGGTTATTTTTCAAAAAAGAAGGTTTCCAGAGCCTCCAGCATCAGACGATGAGTTCGTTCCGTGTACTTATGCTGGTAAAGTTGCCACTCCGTCTGATGTGACTGGTCCAGATCTGACAGAATCTGATGATGACTTTGTTCCACGTACTTTCAAGACTCGTTTTAAGAAGTAGAACTAATTATATTTTTTCTAGTTTGTAGTCCATTCTAATGTAATTTGTACGTTCTCGTGGCTTTAAAAAAAATGGGGGGAATCGGCCATTTAATGGTCGGTTGGGCATTTTAATCGGGACCGGCCATTTAATGGCCGGTTTGGGCATAAATAAAATTCTCAGCCAACCATGAGCATATTTATTAATCTGTAATTAACTGCATTTTTAAAAATGTCGGCGATTATGGTATGTAAATGCTCAAAATAATCACCCCATATTAATCATTTGTGAAACCAGCTACTGTTTATTTTTTCGTACCTCTAATTTATTAATTTCTATAAATAAAAAATTATCTAAATATTATATGTTATAACGGAGCCGCATCGTTCGACGAAACCACCGCCACTTTTTTACATTTTTATCCGCCCTTTTTAGTTGCCATCAAGCGATAGTTACCTGGCGGCCACTTGATTAGAAGTAGAACCGCTCTCTTGAGTCTTTGAGACCAATCCGTTCTCAACATGCTGCCACGTACTATTCAAAGGAGAATCCAACGGTGTAGAAGTCTCCGTTTATTTAAACTGAACGCATTTTGAGTCTAAAAACGCCCCTCTAAATTATTAATATCTGATATTTATAGAATTACGCAAAAGAATAAGTATAAAGTACTATTTTCTCCGACGCATTTCTTTTCTCTCTTCTCTCTCTCACCCACCCAAACCGAATCGCATCTTTCTCCAGCTCGCCGAAACCCTAGCCAGAAATCTCCGCGGCAATGTCTACTACCAAGCCCGCCTGGGGCGGCGTCGGTGCTTGGGCTCTTGACGCCGAGCGCGCCGAGGCGGAGGAGCGCGACCAGATCCCCACCTCCACCCCTACTCCCGACTCCTCTCAAAGTTTTCCTTCTCTCAGGGAGGCCGCCGCCACCGGAGGAAAATCGAAGAAGAAGAAACAGCAAACCTTCTCGCTTGCGGAGTTCAACACTAGCGCCTCCAATAAGGGACCCACGCACGACGAACTCCTCAGGCTTCCAACTGGGCCCCGCGAGCGCTCTGCTGATGAGCTTGACCGGTCCCGCCTTGGTGGTGGCTTTAGAAACTATGGCGGTGGTGATGGATTCAGGAGGAGGGAAGGAGATGATGAATCCCGCCACGGGCTATCTAGGGCATCTGAGTTTGATCAGCCGTCTCGTGCTGATGAGGTTGACAACTGGGCACGGGATAAGAAATCGTTGACACCTTCCATCTCAGACTCTGGCAGGAGGGATCGCTATGGATCATTAGGTTCCAGTGCTGGTAGTGGTGGTGGTAGTGGTGGTGGTGGTGGTGGGTTTTCTCGGGCAGATGAAACTGATGATTGGTCCCGTAGTAAGAAGCCAATTTCTTCTTCTTCTACTTCTCGGTATTCTGGATTTGGTTCTGGATTCAGGGAATCAGCTGGTTCTTCAGATTCTGACCGGTGGGCCCGGGGTGTTAGTCTACCACAAAATGGGGATAGAGAGAGGCCGAGGCTTGTTCTTGATCCACCAAAGAAAGCAGAAGGGTCGACACCAACTGCTGAGGTGATGCGGTCCCGGCCCAACCCCTTTGGCGCTGCCCGTCCTAGAGAAGAGGTTTTGAAGGAGAAGGGATTGGACTGGAGGAAAGTTGATACAGAGATTGAACAGAAGGGGAGTCGACCAACTAGTTCACACTCCAGCCGGCCTTCTAGTGCTCAATCAAGCCGGCCTGGCAGTCCCGGATCAGTGACAGGTGATGTTGCGACACGTGTCAGGCCAAAGGTGAATCCTTTTGGAGATGCTAAGCCAAGGGAGGTTATCCTTGAGGAGAAAGGTAAAAATTGGAGGAAGATTGACCTAGAACTGGAGCACAAGGGAGTTGACAGGTACAATGCCCTTTCTCTTGATCTGCATTGTTGGTTAAAATGTGTGTCATTTTGATTATTAAGTACATTATCTTGACATAATGGTACCTGATGAAGTGACTGTCGTGAGGCTTAAAGTGGAAACTGCTTTTAGAAAAAAAAAAATCTCTGTTGCAAGGGATTGTATGCCTGTCTGCATATATGCATGTGAGAACCTGAGTGTTGTTTATAAGGTCTTTGATTTGGATGAACTTTTTATAATTCATTTAGTCCGGTAGTTAGTTAAAACTTAAAACCACTGCATTCCCCTATAAATCTGCTTCATTATTACAGGCAATATTGTAACAATGTTTCTTTGACATGTTTTTATACACTAAGGCATTTAGGAAGTATTTTTGAATGTGCATTGCAGATGCCTTGATAATTTACTTTCACGTCTTGTCAGTATTGTCTGAAGCAGGAAAGTCACTCTTACATCATGAGTGTTTTTTTTTTCTGCTCTGGTAGCATAAAATTATTTGTAACTGTCCAAAGTAGAAGTTGTGTTACGAGTATATCCATTCTATTTTTTGCTTTGCGGGATTTAATAGTGGGTTCACCTTGTGTCTGCCATAAAATACGCTGCTTGTTGAACAAGGTATGGAACATGGTGTGTGTGTGTGTGTGTGTAGAGCAAGGCTCATTATTTAGTGGATTTTGATGAAAAAGGCAGGTTAAGTGCCTACATAGCAGTTTAATGGTACTTATCGTCTGCTAAATTTGATTTGAGATTAATTGTAGTGTTGGTTTAATAATAACATGTTTTCGTACATGCGGTATATATTAATTATAACATGTTTTTATATATCCGGTATATTTTAGTGAAATAGAGGTTAGTTTGTAATAAAATAATTGATATATTGTTGTGTTTTTGTGTGTACAAATGTGTTAGTAATAATTTGAATTTTGTCAAGCGTGAAAAGATTTTTTTTGTTAAACATATGGGTATCATGGGTTGTTGACTGCTTCACATTAAAACTTGACAACCTAAACACTAAATTATCCCTGGGTCTCGTAAGAACCTTTAAAAGTTATTTGGAACCTTGGAAAAAAGCTGTACAAGATATTGCATAGATGAAAAGCAGAATAAGGAAAAAAGGAAAAGAGAAAAGTGGTTAAGCGCAGCCCAACCAATCAGAGAGTTGACTTCGAATGAGAAACTCGAGCACAGCCACCGTCAAGAACATCTCCACCCTATAGCCCACTTCGGCTTGCAAATGAGCCTCTATCCTGCCAGTCGCTGGCTTACTCTACCTATGCTGGAAAAAAAAAAGATAAGAGAACTCTGCTAAGTAAACTGTGTATTTGTGTTTATGACTAGCCACTTGAGATGACCTGTGACATAGTAATCCTTTTGCCACATGCGATGTGGCCAACCTGTTGCCATAAAAGAACTCGATTAGGGAAACAGGGCGATAGATCAGAGACAGAAAAGGGGAAGGGTGTCTGTTAGGGAGAGAGAGATGATGGTACAAAGGAGAAGGAGAATGAGACTGAGAAAAGGGAGAAGATGGAAGCCAGTTTTGAAGGTCCAATGTGATGAAGGGAAGGGCCGGTCTTGTGTTTCTGAGGAAAGAAGGGAGGAAACGAATTGAGGGGAAGAGTAAAGAACAGGGGGCTGGTTGTCTTAACTAATTTAATTCCTTTTGAAAATTTTTGTGGTTCCTTGGGGTGCATGACATTTACAGTATTCTTTTTTTTTTCCTGTAGGTTAATAACTCTTTTGTTCTATTTATTATGCTCATTGATAATTTTCTTGTTCACCTGCCAAGTTAGTTTGGATCAAAGTATTTTCTTGCTTTTTTTTTTTCTCTGTTCCTTACCATGTGCCTTTTTTCATTCCCAGATCTGAGACTGATGAAGAGAAGATGCTTAAAGAAGAGATCAGCTCTCTGAAGGCCGAGCTCACTGAAACTGAGCAGAAAGACCCTGAAGAAGTCAAGGATCTAGAAAAAAGAATCCTTCAAATGGAAAGTGATCTGGAACAGCTCATAATTGAGTTTGATAATAAGGTTCGATTTGGGCAAAGAAGCTCTGGTGATACCAGACTAGGTTCAGGCGCCGGTCGTGTCCCAGTGTACCAGCAACCTGGTGCGTCAGAGGAGCCAAGAATCAGTGAGAGTGTGGAGAGGCCTAGCTCTGGGGGAAGCAGCAGAGGGGATTCATGGGCCCGCCCTGTTGAAGAGAAGAAATGGGGGTTTCAGGGCCCTCACAATAGAAGTACTCTTGGTGGTAGCTCTGACCGGTAAGCTCTAACTGGTTGTCGAGATCTAATCAAACAAAAGTTAATTGTTTTTATGAGGTAAAACAAGGTGGTACAATTATTTCCCAAAATCTAGAATTGCGCTCCCTGAGCTAGAGGTGTGTCTTCTCCATATGACTGTGATGAGATGAGGCATAACTAAAGAAAAAAAAATGTGAAGGAAAAATAGCACTTTCTGCATACTGATATTCTGTCAAGGCACAGTAGTCAACACTATTTTAGAATGGAAAAGGCATACCAATTTGCACAGTATCAAAATCTCCTTTGGTGTAATGCTGTTCAAAGTATTCTGTTAGTGCAATTAGGGTTTTCTCCCGCAACTTTGCAATTCCTTTTTCTTTTTATATTATTAATGTAAACTGGAAATAATGTTTAGGAGTATGTCATTACTAAACACCGTTACTTTCAGATAATTCAAGAGTACCCTCTTGAGGAAAATTGTTTGTTTGCAGATGTTGCAAGGGTAAAAAAACAAGGAATGCTGCTATGCTTTGAGTCTCTTTGATGCTAAACGATGCTTTAAATTTCTTTCAATCATTGTAACTTTTTTTATGATGATTGATGAATTGCCAAAAAAAGTTTCTGAGTCCAATTTATGGATGTTGCAAGGGTAAAAAAAATGTAGGAATCCTGCCATTTTTTGGTCTCTTTGATGCTTGAATCCTGTACTAGTCGGAAGAGGGTGTCAGATGGGCATCGGATCAAATTCGGTCCGGTGACCAATTGGAGCCGTCCGATTCACTTAAGATTTGTGCTGTTAAAGTACGTGCGAATCTTAATTCGAATTGGACGGTTTGGACCGGTCATCGGATTGATTTTGGTCCGATGCCCCATCGGACGCCCCCGGTTGTGTACTAGTTACCTTGGATTTTAAATGCTCATGTTCATCTTCCTAGTTTCTGGGAACTAAAATGCAAATTTGGGATTTATCATATTGAAGAGAAATTTTTATTTGTTTAATGTGGTATTGATCTCTTTCCCTGTACATAACCATTAGCTCATTGTTTTGTTATTTCAGAATAACCACAAAGGACAGATGGTGAAAGCTGGGGTGCTCCAATTGGAAACCAAAATGAAAATAAGTTATGTTTGTCTTTTATATAATGTTTTAGTTGAGTATCTTTTTTTGTTTTTAGCATACAATTGGGACTTGCTGAAATGGAAGGTTGTTTATGCCCATGAAACCTTTCATTTGTAACCTTGATGTGGTTTATTTGAATATTTTTCCATGTTGAAAGAGCTTTGCCTTCGGGAAGTGTAATCAAGATTAGTTTTATCTGAGGTGTGTATCGTAGAGCGCCATGTTGCTATTAGAAATTTGCTGAGACTCTAACATCACATTACTCTTTTATGGTTGTCCTTGCATCTATTTGTTATTTTAAATCATGTACTATTTGATAATTAAATTTCTGATAGTATTGTGAACAACATATTTGACAACCACCACAACCGGCTTCAATTTGTTAAAAGTTCAAAAAATGAAGCAGTTGATATTATGCAATCATGAATCAAGTGGTGAATTTTGTGGCCTATCCCAACTTGTTGCTGTTGAAGTTGTGAATTTGGTAATTATTGGATTTTAAATATTGCTAGATTATACTTTGGTTAACTGACGAAAATGAAAGCTTGTTTTAAAGAAGCAGCTGCTCAGGTCAAATTCTGGTAAAAAGTAATTTCGGGCTGTCCGGTCTGACCTCAACCATCTCCCCCTCTTTATTTTACAGGAGACCAAAAAACCACATTTTACACAAAGAAAGTGAAATAAAATTTCTAGTAGGATTAATAAGTGGGTTTTTGACCCCGTGTAGTTGATAGGATGAAAATCTACAAAGCCCCTACTTCATATATTCATAACAATTTAAATATTACTGTTTTATTCTCTCAAATAATAATATAGGATTGACTAGTCCTGTCTTATTTATATATATAGGATGTCAAAAATACATCCGATTTTTTCCAACAAACTCTAAGCTTATTATTGGGTACTGAAATTATTGGGTTGTACAACGTCTGAAGATTACTTATCCCAAGACAAACAAAATCTAAGCTTCCCAAGAATATGCACAGTATAGATTGCTAATTCCAACAACTCTGCATGTTTATTTCGGTATCCTCGCAGATATTCTCGTCAGTAATAACGATAAATAACAATTTATGTCAGCTTACTATCGAAAATAGTTATTTTTTATCCTTACGGATATTCACAAATTTATGTAGTTGTTTATTCACTGGATTTGGAACTAATGACTTGGTTGTTGTTTATTCACTGGAATAAGTTTGAGTCAAAGTTCATGCGCTTATGGTCCCTATCTAACGATTCCCTGTTATTACATGATGGCGATGTCCCAGTTATAATCCAAGAAAAATTATGGCGATGTTCCAGTTATTACATACTGCCATATTGGTTTTATGTATGGGACCCTAAACCAGAAAACACACCAATAGCATCTCAGATGCCAAACATCATCCATCAAATATTGGTTGTGCCTTTCATTAATTAATGAAAATTTGTATACCTGCGTATTAATTAATGCCTTGGAATTTGACCGTGTAGAAATCAAGTTATGCCTATTGGGAGCTTATTTGAGTAGCAACAAGTTTTTATTATGCATGGTACCAACTCAGCAGCATATATTATACACACGGACGCAAATTTATAAAGATATAATCCCAAATACCAACCGGTACCAAAATAAACAAGTAACAAGAGTACCAAACATCATACATGACTGAAGTACAATATTTGACCATTACGTACAGCACCATATTGATAAAAGCATGCATGCAAGGTCAGGGTCATACAAGCACTTCAAATAAAAACAAACTTAAAATGTCATCACATCAAATCAAATAAAAAAAAATAGGTGAAACGACTCAAACAAAGAAAATACAATGCAGAACAAGCAAATTCAATATAAAATTTAAACTTTACTCGAACAAAAAAAAAAAAAACAGTTAACAAAGTCAGGAATTACATTCAGAAAAAGAGAAAACATAGAACTACATTCTTATGCATCAAACACGCAAGGAAAAAAAAGAAGCAAGTAGATAACAAAATGTAGAAATACGATGTCTTTTAGAAGCCAGGGAGAAGGTCATCGCCGGTTATCCCATGGTCTAAGAGATCGGGGTCAGAGGAGCAGCCTAGGTCAACCCATGCAATCTGCTTGCAGATACCCGAGTCGGCTGTGAGCCTGCACTGGGCACGTGTAGTCAGATTCAAGCAATGCAATGCATATGGAGTACCAAATAAGGCCCGTTCACCTGATCCTCTACATGCAAACCAACACATCTTCTGCCCAGAACCCGCGACCTTTACACAAAATGATTGAAGGTGATCAATGAACCAAATCTTCCCGTCCAACTCTACATCGGTGATCTCCACCCAAT
Organism: Carex kokanica; assembly: GCA_025461125.1. Classification (NCBI taxonomy): domain Eukaryota; kingdom Viridiplantae; phylum Streptophyta; class Magnoliopsida; order Poales; family Cyperaceae; genus Carex; species Carex kokanica. Next base: position 1,343,835 of record JAJGRX010000874.1, on the reverse strand, counting down.
CAAACTTATCTCCACTAATCTCCATCCTAAAAAAAGGTATTGAGTCCCCCTGCATTAATGGAGCACTCGTGAAAAACTGTGGATGGCCAACCATCACAACTTTTCCTTCGACCTCAAGAGGCTCGTAGAGGTGGACCCTGTGCCGAAGGCTCCCACCTGTTACAAGATGCCAACTAAGATCTGCAAGCTTGAAAATAAGGCTGTGCAATCTGAAAAGACAGTGCACAGAGCCGCCACATAAAACCGCCTTCTCAATTGGATCAATTCGACCATGCCTGAAGTCATAAGGGTGCTCCTCCCAGCATGCACCGCCAGGTCGGATAAGGTATACCTTCAGAAAAGTTCTCCCCGCATAATGAACATAAATAACAACCTCCGGAGTGCCCTGGGTTGTGGTGAAGAATGCATTATAGCCGGCTACAAAAGATAAGCTCGGCAAATCCATGCGGGCCCCAGTACTGGGATTCAATAAAAATACTGGGTATTTCGGCAATCTCCAGCCAGAAGACAAATCGCTTTCTCGTGCTTGCAAGAGCAACCATCCATCTTTGGAGTATAATAAACGGGAGCTAGATTGTAAATCTGAATTGGCAACTAAAAAGCTCTCCTGCGTCATCATGTTCCCAAAAATGTGGTTACCTTGGCTTGTCCCAGGATTAGCCATGTAAAAGCAAGGAAGTTGGCTGCTCAGAGAAGGTAGAAGGGGGAGCGCCGATAAGGCGGGGGAGCTCAATTTCCACTCATCAAAGACAACTGCCAGTGCACAACCCTCATCCTTTTCCCTCGCCAGTTTCATCAGCTGCTCAATTGACGGAGTTGGTTTTGGACGACGATTGCTGGGGCGTGACTTCATGTTTCCTGAAGCTTTCTTTATCTGTCAAGCATCAAACCAAACAGTCATTAGAACAGCCAAGAGACAATATTGAAATAAAGTGATATTAGCAACCTTGGATCTGAGAATAGTATGCTACACAATTACATATCAATAGCAACTCCACAAGTTCAGTACCAGAGATGATGGTTGTGGTAATGGTTGGCCAAGAATAGAATGCTTACAACTATCAGGCTAGAATTATTGGTGGTGCTTGGCAGTTTTACATCAGGTTTTTTGCATAAACCACCCTCCTTTTCTAGCAGTTGCTGCTTCCTCTTTCGTTTGGCCTTCCGCGGCCTGGCAAATGCTTGGGCAAATATCCCATTAGTACGTAAACACCGAGCTATCACTCCCTTGATGATCTGTACCTTATCTTCTATCGGTCTGCAGAAGCGCATTGTGCTAAATTGAAAGGTAGAAAAGTTTACAACTTTGAATTAGTGGAGATACAGATCAGGTCCCGTACAAGTATTTTCGAGCAAGTACTAAGAAAAACAGTTAATCTATTAGAAATTAACCAAATTGGTCGATATAGAGGAGAGGAGTTATATGGCAAATTTCTTTTATAAAGGAGACATCTAGACTTCTCCAGATAAATTAATGAAGGTTCTAGCGCACTTTCGAATGGACTCTTCCGATTAGGACGAAATTGTAAGTCGGTTAACAAACCAACATAGCAATATAAATAAGAGCAGGCACCAAATGTTGATGTGTGCTATGACTTGAGAAGCCAACAAACAAAAGAGAGCTTGTTATTCTTCCGTACTTGTACTCCTTTATTAAATGAAATTTAATCATATTTTTGTGTGCAATACCGACTTTACAGTTTCAATTTTTTTTTTCTAACCCTTTGACTGCTTGGGCTTTCAACATGGCTTAATTCAGTTATCTCGACCTTCAGAGTAACTTTATGTTGCAGACGAACCTCTATATGAATTGCATTTTTGTAAAATATAATTTGTCAATCTAATTTTACCCACCATCAAATATACAGACTAGCCTCCAAATATCTCAAATACGAAAATATCTTCCCAGACTATACCAGACAATTCTAAAAACAAAAACTATTGCTTCCACTGTGTCAAATTCTTAAATCATATCAGAGCTACTGAACTGTTTAAAATTTATATGTATAATCTAGTGCAGAGTAATTGTCTAATTTGGGAATGCTCTTTCCTAGACGTATGCCGACAGATAGAAGAACGGTAAAGCAAGACAATTCAATGGTGTAGCAATTCAATAACAATATAACCTGATGGGCCCAAAACCTCCCTTAACCCCATGTGGATCAGGTTGGTAACTAATTTGGTTTGACAAAATACTGGGATTAATTTAATGTTGTATGGCTCTATCTACTTGAGCAACACTTATCCTGGAGGACTCGGAGAAATCTTATTTCTCAGAACCCAAATTGATATTGTCATATCTCAAAAAGATAGTACAACTGAGAAGTTACCTTTGTCCCTGTTGCACGATTAGCATATGATAGTCGGGATCAACATCAGCGAATATATCTGTATCATCAGGCTCAACTGGTGATGCGGCTGGAGTACCGAGAACCACCGCTCCAATTGGTGAAGATTCAGAGCAGGCGGTGTCAGTCAGATGAGTCATAGCCGAGTTCCCCTCAAGCGCCTTGGAACCATGGAATAACATGCGGCGGGACCCTGAGTACACTAAGACTTGGGCTCCCTCCTCGCCAAGTGCTTCCAGGGCTTCGGGTGTGAGGCCATGCGGAGGTGGAGCGGCTACCGCTTGAACCGATGATGAAGCCTCGTCGAAAGAGGAGTGCTGTGTCGTCTCCTGCCTAGATTCATGCTCTGTCGCCATGAGCGAATCCACATCCATCGTCGAAACTTGGAGATTGATTGGGAGAGATCAGGCGTAATTATCGTGGGACTACTATTTTTAGCGCCCAAATTACAATTTAAGGATAGCGCTATTCGGATTCGGAGAGCTCATTTTCAAATATTGAGGGCTTAATGAATTTTTTTTACTATTATATTACTTTTGCCCCTAATTAATGATTTCCTGATTTTTTTATGTTCTAAACTTAATTATTCTTTACAAGAAAAACTATTTAATAAGGTGAAAGAAATAGCTGCCAGATTTAGGCCTCTTTGTTTATGTAAATAAATAATTTAGTATGGACAAACTTTTCCATGGCATACATTCACATGATGTTAATAAGTATAAATCAGTAACAAATAAATTGTAATGCATTATGTTAACAAATTGAAAACTAATTAAGTTGAACCAAATCAATAACTGAATCTAAATTTAAAACATAGCCTACTTAACTAGCACTTGTGTAATATGATTTTTTTTTTTCAAAAATACATTTAATTGATATTTTCAAAAATATCAAGCATTTATTCAAAATAGAAAACTAAATTTGTCGATGTATTTTTCATTTTTTTTTTAAAACCACATCTATTACATTATGACCGATTTCAAAGATGTTTACCCCTTTATCAAATGTTTTAAATTTTTTAACAGTGTAATTTTAATGATTTTATGATAAATTACTAATTGATTTCAAATTGACTCGAATATCAAAATGATTTTAATTTTTAAATTTAAAATAGAACCCTCCTAAAATATTGCAAATTGGATGTTTAAAATAGTAACCTCCTAAAATATAAAACCTCCTAATTTGTCCTAAAATATATTCTATATGAATAGTAACAATTAAAAAAAAAAATTCTACTCAAACAAGAAAACCAAAAATCGTAGTTTATTTGCTTTAAAATTGAGATCAAGCAACTCTTGTCATGTCTTCTAATGGAACAAATCTTTCACTATGCCACGTAGATAGATTCTAAAACGGATGGAACTAAAATCATATGTGAATATGGAAAGAAATGATATATTTGATAAGAACCGTGTATTGTGTATGCTATTTCTTTTAATGCATTATTATAAATTAATTAACTTTCCTTTATTAATAATACGAAGCAAAGATAGAAGACAATTATTGAGAGTAAACTTGGCATTAAGATAAATAGATTCCTAAGAGCATCTCCAACGTCTTGCAAAAGAAATTACAAAGTCCTACGTGTCACGTTCTCTCTCCTACCTGTCAATTTTATTCTCAATTTCACGGATGCGGAGCGCTTACAAAATATGAAAGCTTTCATAATACGAAAGCTTTCATCTCGCTTTCATTTGACATCCCGTCTTCACGCTAGCGAAAAAAAACCAGTGTTCAGAAAAAGTACCAGTGTTAAAAAAAAGTAACACACTGTTCAATTAATGATTTACCAATTGAAAAAGTACCACACTTCATTTGTTATAGTACCGATGGCACAGTGTATTTGTTATAGTACCACACTTCATTTGTTATAGTACCACAGTGTTCAATTGAAAAAGTACCACCTTTCATTTGTTATAGTACCACAGTGTTCAATTAATAGCAATAATATGTAATTAAATCTAATTGCACCAATGGAGGGGTTGTGAAATTACAATTGAAGTTAATTTCATTTTAACTTCCGACATGTATTTGCAATTGCAAATCAATTGCATTGATGGAGATGCTCTAAGCACTTAATAATTCAATAGCACCGCCCTTTTATTTTCTCATATATACCGGATTTGTCCTTACTATTATTTCGTTTAACTAAATTCGAATCATAAACCCTTTAAAAAAAGGAATAATTCAATACATCAAAATAATTGGCTGGACACTTTTATGGCAATCATTAATTAAATGATATGATATTTTTTTTACCTTTCACGCTTATGATTATCAATATATTACTTGAAAAAATTATTTCTCGTGAGTAAAGTTCAGAGGCCTTCAGAGATAGTGTACGTATACATTATGCTTTCACCTTAATTTTTTTTTAAATTCAAATTACAAAATAAAATCGATAAATATGATTTATATTATTTTTTCTATTCATATTTAAAAGATTACAACAAAATACACTGATGTGAATAATTTTTGCACATTGAATTTTCAACTTATTGAGTTATATAAAAACAAAATATAAAGTGATAATTTATTATGTGCATGTAAAGAAAATAATACGAATCACGTCTAACATTTTTATTTTGTCATATGAGTTTTAAAAAATTTGTTACTTGAAAAGTTAAAAATTGAAAGAGCCATTTCCAACACTTCTCATTTTTCATTACTAATTTTCAAATTTTAGTTCAATTTCTGTATAGACAGTTATCTTACAAAATGGATAACAATATCGCTTTGAAATCAAAATTGAATAACAAAATAAGCTATTATCACATAATAGTTTCAAACTTTCGAACAAATTTCATTTTAGAAGTACCACAGTAGCACTAAAAAGGTAATAAATTCTATATATTAACCAAATGATTATGGATCGTAGGAAATATTTTTTATTGAGACAAAGTTTGAGATCGTTAATCAAATAATAAAATATTTCGAGCTTACTAGGATATTTCATTTAATAGTTTTCTATTTCACTCCATAACAAAATTACAACAGATTTTTTTTTTTGAAGAAAGTGGGGGTAGTAAACCCACCGATTTCACTAGAAACCGTAAACAAGTAATCTGAATTGAACTCCAAACAACTGGAATTCATTCAGAGATATCACAAACCAAGGGCAATATATAAAACCTTATTACTAAAACAAAGCAAGTTAAAAGCACTTTACAGAACACCTCAAGAGCACAGAAGCTCCAAGTCACTTTAATTAATCACTTTCACAACAGCAACGGGAAGTTAACTTTAATTTACATAAATAACGCGCTCATTGAGTAGTTACGCTCTTAGCTAGGTTCCTTGGCTGGTCCACGTCATATCCCCTTAAAACAGTGAGGTGATAGGCCAGTAACTGCATCAGACAAATTTTATATGTTAGTTCCTACAACAAGGAATAAGTTATCCTAAGTTGGTATAACAATTAGTTCCAGTTTAGTCAAACCACCAATAAAGTGTATATGTAACAAGAAATAACACGTGTAAATTACATGAAGTGGTGCAAACTAAAAAACAAAAAATTGAAATTATTTGGTTGGAGAATGTATACCCGCAGCCTCTGCCAAGCATTTAAAAAAAAAAATAGAAAAAGGAATACATAAGAGGGAAAGAGAATGTATACCTGCAGAGGAACGATGTTAATGATAGGTTGGAGACAATCAACGATCTGAGGGACCTCGATAACCCTAGAATTACCATCAGGGCAAACCAAATTTACGTCTCCCTTAGAGCACATCACTATCAGCCGACCCTTGCGTGCATGCAGTTGTTGAATGACTGATTGTTGCTTGCTGTAAAGAACAAACAGAATACATTGTTAGACTAAGAGAGAGAAACAATAAAGCAATGATCAGTTATTTCTATCACACTATATAACCTGAAAGAATCGTCCTGGGTGGCAAAGACGATGATAGGAAGATTTTCGTCCACTAGTGCTAAAGGACCGTGCTTCATCTCTCCAGCAAGCATCCCTTCACTATGCATCAGTGCCACTTCCTTCACCTTTAACGCACCTTCAAGGGCAGTTGCATAGTTGTTCCCTCTCCCAAACATAAGTAGAGATTGCTCTTTAATCAGCGATTCAGCTAGAGCTTTCATTTCACCATCAAGTTTCAGGACATCACACACCTTCTCTGAAAAATGATTTTCAATTATGTCAGATGCTTCAGCCTGTCATGACCTAGCATATTGATATGATGATTTGATTCTGGAACTTTACTAGTATATATATTTATGTTTTATTTGAAACCCGTAGGTGATAGTATATTTCTTTACTAGTATATTTATGTATACAATAATGTGCAAATATGCAATTGTCACACCATTTTTTTTTCTTTCCTTCTCCTTTTCTTTTTCATTTTCCTAAGATGATAGCGAAAAAAACAAAACTTCGGAGAAAGAAAAAATCTATTTCTAAAAGAATCTAGAGTTTTGAAGACCTACCTGGTAATTTAATCAGACCAGCAATAATGGCTTCCCTCTTAGCAAGGGTAGACATTTTGTCAGACCCAATAGCCAATGCTATCATAACCATAACTACAATTTGGCAAGTGTATGCCTGAAAAAAGCATAAAGAGAGCAAGCGAAAGAAAAAGAATAAAAAAAGATGAAGGTTACAGTACTGGTAAACAGTAAACATAAACTGTCTCAAAAGAATCCACTATTGGTCAAGATAGAGCAATTTTCTATGCTAGTATGTCTTGAGGTGACAAATAATTGATTACCTTTGCTAGAGACCTGACAATATACTACCAAAAGTTCAAGACTGATCCCCTCATCTCCAGTCCGTTTTCATACAAGACCATTACAACCACATGTGGCTGGAAGTAGGTTGGCAGTAGGTCGGGTCAGATTCAGGCCAGGGTCAGTATTCATTATGCTTTAAAGTTGATCATGTAGAACAAAGGCCAAGATCTGACCCACAAACCTGGCAGGTTAGGTCCTGTTGGGTTGACCCAATGGGTTGGTATTACAAAATTTCAAAATTTAAGGATATTGAATAATGCTTAGATTATGTTCTTTTTCAATACATTTCTCCTAAAAAATATTGGGCTAACAGAAAACTAAATCAAGCACAAAATAGTCAGTTAGACCCAACCTGGCTAACAAACAGGTTAATTGAGTTCTGACTTGAACCACTAATCTAATAAATTGCCAACTGTGAGTGTGTTGGGTCAAGAACAGCTAGTCCAAGTCTGTAATGTCATGAATGTTTATCCTATTAGCAAGATAGCAGGCATACCTTTGTACTAGCAACACCAATCTCACAGCCAGCATTAATATGGACCCCACAGTGTGTTTTACGGGCCAGTGTGCTACCAACAGTATTGGTCACACCAACACACAGTGCTCCATTCTCTAGTGCATATTCAAGTGCTAGCAAAGTATCAGCCGTCTCGCCTGACTGGCTCACAAACACTGCTGTATCCTCCTTGAATACAAGGGCCTTCCTGTCCAGCATGTCACTTGCAATTTCCATTGTAACAGGAATATCTTGCAAGACAACAAATTTTAACGAAAGCAATTCATGTCATGTGATGAATTCAGTGCAACAATTTAGGGTATAAGTCAAAAAGGTTGATCTTGCAACCTAACTAATGCATAATTTTTTTTATTTAACTGACTAATGCATACTTAATAATGATCTTCAGAGGTTGGGGCTTGGAATACTGCTCGTGTGGAGAAAAGCAGGGCCTGGTTTGGGTACTACATTAATTTCCCCCCAAAATTAGACTTGTTCTTTGCAAATAATATTCGAGTCAAGAATTAAGTAACAATGACCAAATTGCCCCCAACTTGTGAGGTAACACAATTAAACACACTGAATATCAAAACATTAGTTGTATTATCCAAGAGTCTGACATCCAGATTAAATTCTAAAATTGGACACACTCCAAGGGAAAACAAACGAGTTTAAGAGAGGCAAAACTGTCAACATTATATTGAACATCTAATATACAATGTAACTGTAGGCGGTTGGTTGCAATATGAAAAAATGGCTAAAGTTAATTCTTTTCAAGTATTATAAGTTAGAAAAATAGAAAAGGAAAAAAAATATAATAATACGACATGAATACAAAGTATGAGCATTACTCACCAGTTAGCTCCTCCATAATGGGCCTAGCAGCAAGAGCAGCATGATAACTGGTGCCGCAGCCAATAAAGATGATCCGACGGCTTCGGCGGATAGTTCTCATGTGATCCTTCAGCCCACCCAACCCGACAACACCATCCTTCAACCGACCCCTCATAGATGTAGTCAGAGAATCGGGCTGTTCATGGATCTCCTTCTTCATGAAGTGGTCAAAGTCCCCTTTCTTTATCTGTTCAACCTCCATTTCCAGTACTGACAGGGCACGCTGTACTGAAGCTGGCTTCTCTTTCTCGTAGTCAAACTTCAAGATCGACACACTACCGTCCTTTTAAAGAAACAGTTCAATGATTACATGAATCGCAAAAAGTGTGGATTATGCACAATGATTATCTCACAGTGTTCTGTTGAATAGAACGGTTAGTAGCCGGAGGTAATGGAGTTTATTGAATGTCAAGGGAGGTCAGCATTTTTCCATGTACCTAGTCTGAATGGTTGCCAAATTCTTCCCTTCTATTTTATTTCCTTTCCTTTCATTGCACGTCAATTTGGGGAATGGAAAAATATTACCTATGGGAGGTCAAAGGAGGTTACTAGGTCAACTCCAATTGACCTGAATTATTTTATCAAAGTTCACAAACAATCAAGCTAATTTACTTTATCCCCAACCCCCCTTGTCCTTCCTTCTTAACGGTACCTTCCAATTAGCGTTAATGTTTAAGACGCATTTTGAAGAAAAAAATAAGAGGATGAAAAAGAAGAAGGGAGAAGAGAGACAAAGGCAGAGAGAGTAAAAGAAAATATATAATAATTGGGATGAAGGCAGGAAGCCAAGCCCTAGGAACAAAATTACCTTTATATGAACAATCTCATTATCTTCAATGGCTGCATAATTTTTGGTGTGTTCAACAATAGCACACAAATCACTGGAGAAGAAAAGTTCCTTTGGCTTCTCATTTGCAGTTAGGGCTTTCACATCATGAAATAGATGTCTGCTAGTTTCACCACCTAATTCCTGTTACTCAAGAGCACATAAGACTTTCACCACATGTTAACTTCAAGAAACCAACTCATTAAACTACATTACCCATTAATATAAACCAAATACATTTTGTTTTCCATACACCTAAATTAATATTTATAATATAAGGATAATATAACTTACATTGACACCTAAAATAAGGGTACTGCCTCGTTTGCATGCAATCAACTCATTTGGGTAATGAGGACTTTTGAAAATGAGCGCATATGCACCTTCCAGCTGTCTCATGACCTCCATTACCACTTCGCTGAAGGTGACACCTCCTTTAAAAATCAAATTAAAAGAATAGTAGAAAATTGGTAGGTCAGCTTTATATAGCTTGAAACAGCTTGAAAAAGCACCCGTCTTATTTTTTTTTTTATATATAAAAACAGCTTGATAAAGCACAAGTACAAAAGATAAGGTATATACATACTAACAGACATTTTTATATGTATTAAATAAAGGGAAATCTTCATCATTACTACCCATTTTTACTTGGTCAAATACAAATGACATACAAAACTATGCTTTGTAATATCAACCAAACTATTTCTTTTACAAGTTCTTTTTTTTTCAAAGACAAATACCTTCTCCATCACGGGCTTTGTCAAAGACAAATTTTGCAAGCTTTGGAATCACTTCAGTATCTGTATCAGACTTAAATGTAAAACCCTGCCGAATTAATGTCTGCTTCAGAACCTGAAAGCATGAAAGAAAAATCACAGTTAGGGAACAGCTTAGAAGTTCACTCCATCATTACCATTTTCCACGAACCAAAAAAAGAACTATGTCAAACATACAAAGAGAAAGGAACTTGATCACAGAGGTATCTGGGGAATTCATGGAAAAAAACCTGATCTGAAGGATAAATTCTAATCTACAAACAAACACAGTGTGCAGTCATAAAAGAGAAAAAAGACAAACCTCGTAATTGGTGATAATACCATTGTGAACTACCAGAAACTCGTCAAAGTCACCTGATGACTGGGGATGGCTATTCTTTGGAGCTGGCACACCGTGTGTGGCCCACCTTGTATGTGCAATCCCAGCATGCACCAAAAATGGCTTTTCAAGATCCAAGTCCAATTTGTCAACCTCTTTTGAACAAAAAATTGAAGTTTTAGCTAAACATCAAATTTTTTTCATGTACAAATTATACATCACCAGAATAATTCACTGACTGTGTAGTTCTGGTGGGTACCCTGATATCCTCCAGAAAAAAATGTTGAACTCCTCTACCTTTCACTCCACAAAATTGTTTGGTTCTTCCTCCAAATTAGGGTGTGTGCCTACAGGGGTCCACTGCAACTATTGTAAAGCAATCTCCTTCGTTGATTCATTTAACACCTTTTAATGTTGAATTTTGAAATCTGAAATTGGTTTTTACAGTTTCCTCTCAGTATATCCTATCCCACCTCACTTTGGCTAACAGAAATTTATCGCACAAAAAAACTCCAGAGTTTGGATTTTGTTCTTTGTCAGCCATATACTGAAAATGGAATTCTACAATTACAAATGATAAGATGGGAAATTGTTTCCTGCACAGCTCAGGCAAATAATTGCTCAGGGCTTATTAGTTATTACTTTAATATCTTTGTATAGTCTGTTTTCTTTTTCAAATGTGTAATTTTCAGAAGGGCTTTTTATAGTATGCTCATCGGATGAATAATTTACTGGGGGTAACAGCCTACTGGGAAATAATATTAATTAAAGAAAAGGAAGTTTTCAAGGTCTATGTGTACAACAATGTCATGATAAAAAGGGAAAACACAAGCATAGCCCCTAGGGCAAAGGCGACAAGCAAGAACAGAGCACTAAAATGAACCCACAAAAAACAAAGAAGATAAAAAGAGAAAAAAAATCTTAAATGAAATCTTGCAGTTATAGGCTGTCTGTGGTATGGTGGACATGCTTTTAAGTTAAATTTGTGATGAATGACATGTACACCAGTTTTTCCTTGTCATTATAAAATGCAACTGTGCTTTTCTATTTTCCGAGGAAATCCCTTGTGAGATATGTTAAGTGTACACAGTTTTTAAAGTCTAAGACACAAACCATAAACAGCACATCTTTCAAGGATCTCAGATAAAAACAAAATTACTGGGTAATTTAAAAGGTTTGCTATTTATTTTTATAGCTGGCTGTATTAAAAAAACTAGTAGTTGATGCCACTTCCAGCATTTATATTGCACTGCAGTATTATAGTATTACCTACACTAGTATTGTACAGAGGTGCTCAATAATAATTTCATACTATGATCCCTTGGGAAACTTTCATGGCTCTCTCAGCCTCTCCCCCTAGTTTTGTTGACTCGGCAAGAGATAAGTAAACTGATATACTTGCCACAACCAGAAGCTTTTATTTATTCCCAAGCAAAGAAATGTTGTAAAGCAGTTCCTGAACATAATCCAAAAGATCAAAACTGAAGCATGTTTTCATTTCAAAACTGAAACAAAGACAGTTTAGCAATTATACAATTGCTGAAACCAGCCAAAATTTCAATATTTGACTTCCACTTGGTGCGAACTATTAACTCTTTTTGTGACTCAATTTTTATGTAAACTTTGGGAATTAGTAAACCAGAATGCTAAAGGAGATTCTTAAAAATGTGAAACAAAACTCTTGTATTAAATTCTTCCCAACTGACCGCACAGTGGACAATACAATCACAAAATTCAAAATTAACCAGTCAAAATGGTCAGTTATCCTATGGATATTTACCCAAAAAAAAAGATGGAGAGAAAAAAATAATCAAAAGGGGTTAAAATTAACCTGAGTAGACCGATGTGACCAGTGATTCAATCTTTCCCTCCTGACGAAACACCAGAGGCGGTGCAGTATCATACGGTTTGCATTTTCTGCTCCCAACCTGTGTCGCCAAGCTCGGATCAGAATCAATGGCGATCCCAGCTGAATCGTACCCACGGTATTCCAATCGTCTCAGACCATTCAGCAACACCTCCAATATGTACCTCCTTTCTCTCCCCACATTGTAATTCAAGTACGCAAATATCCCACACATTGTTGCCTTTCTTTTTCCCTTTTATTTGATTTTGAACTGAATCTGCTAGTTGCTTGGAGCACCAGAATTGATTCAGTGATGAAGAGGAAAAAAATGAATTGGGATGGATTTACTTTGACCAAGTCAATGATGATTTTGAAAGAGGAGATGCTAAGTGGGCTAGGCACTAAAAATTGGTGGTCAATTTATGGAGTTGAAGGCCCAAAAAAAGCTCCGGCCCAAACTCTTAATCCCGGAATGCCACATAGAGCAAGTTGTTATATTAATAATAATAATAATTAATACTAATAATATTAATAATACCATATTGGTTTAAATTTTTTGATAACTTATAATGTTGAAAATATTCATCGTGGAATTGCAATTTTCAAAATATATTGCAAAGAATTATGTAAAAACGTAAAGATCCTCTAACATAAGAATAATTATTTTAATAAGTATTCTCCAGCTTAGATAATCATTAATTATTCAATTTAGAAGTTTTCTTTTAAAGATAAAGATCAAATCTCTTTATATTGATTGGCAAAATTCAAACACCAGCTATCTTTGCACTTTCACACACACACACAAAAATACAAAATCTTATATTGTAAGTACAAAGTCTTATTGTAGAAAAAGTTTGTACGTGGTTGGTTCAAGTCTTTATGTTCCTACATGAAGGGTCTGTTCGGCACGTTACTGTGTCCGTGGGAAAAAAGAAATTCATTCTGACTGAATTTTTTTTTCTCCACGTGCACAGTAAAATTCAGTTCAATTCCTACGTCCACGCCCATTCCCCTCTTAGCGCCAAATAGACCCGAAGTGGACCTCTCTTTCACGAAATACGATTTATTATTGATATATAATAATAAAGATCCTTTCAATTAAGAACAGCGTTAATTTAAAAAAAACAATTGTCCACTTAAAAATATGAAAAATGATTTATTTATTTATTTATTTAACAATTGAGATTCAAATCTAATAAAATTGAATACAAATTCATGAACATTCAATTTACAGGTAACATAGTACCCGATCCGCATCTAAACTGTCAAGCTTTTAAAACTGAAAGCTTCAGATCGTCTTGTCTGTGTGATTCTGATCTTACAAAGCCAATGAATTCTTTTTTTGAAGCTCTAATCAGACATCATCCAAAATCAACTAACTAAATTATACCCTAGCTAAAAATCCCGATGAATGTAGACAGGGGCCGAGTCAGACTATGGGGTCAAACATTAATGAGGGTCAATTATATAAACTTTTATACTATGGGGTCAATTTCTTCATAGTATTTTGTTCTAAACTATATAGAAAAATACATGTTAATATAAAAAATTTGAAAAATAATGGGGATCAATTTTTTTTTTTTTTTTTTGAGTAATGAGGGTCATGCCCACATTTATATTGAAAAGAAGGTTCCGTTACACAAGGGTGATAACCACCAAAATAGAAAAGTAATTGAGCTCAAAACAATTGAGCTTAAATTAAATAAAAACCTAGATATTAAAAATGGGAAGTTAAGATAAAATGAAAAGACATGTGTTGGAGAAATTAAAAGGAAAAGGTGTGCATTTCTGTTGGTACGCTCCCGGTATCCTCTCGTCAGTTTGCCGTTATGGTGATAGTTCTTTTAGTCTCTTGTTTTCGCGATCTTGTTAATCTCACTCATATCCAAACTAGAGCTGCCATAAGACCTCATCCTTGAGTTCTTCCACCTCCTTGTTGCAGTCTCGAAAAGTTCTAGAGCATCATTCTCTCCATATGACGAACTGTGTTATTAGAAGGGTGTCTCTTTGAATTTTTGGGACCTTCGAACTCAAGATTGCCTCGAAGTATGGTATTGAGTTTTGTCTCGATGTCATCCTGTTGGGCCTATGTAATCGTATAGCATTGTACACTACTAAGGAGAATGGATAGGCATCCATCATGTGCTTGATGGATTCAAGAACTGCCTTGCACAGTATGCATCTGTTCACTAAGGGCCAACCTCGTTTGTTTAAATTGTCTATAGTCAGTAGTCTGTTGAGCGACATTAACCATCCAAACACTTTGATGCGCGGAGGGATGTTGAGTTTCCAAACTTTGTGTGCTCGATTTGTTATCCTGGGAGCGCTTTTCATTGCACGATATGCACTCTTTACTGTGAATAAGCCTGTTTCCGTCCAAAGCCAAATTAAGTCATCTTGTGGGTTCTGTCAAATGTTAACCGAAGCTAGGAGTTGTTGTAAGGCCACGAGTTCTGATAATCCTATGTCGGATGTGATTAATCTGAAAAATCCCGAAAGTGAGGTTGATGCCTTGATTTCTTGAAGTGTAACATTATGGTCAATTGCGTGTGAGTGTAGATTCGGCAATGAATGGCGTAGTGGTGTCCCTGCCCACTTATGATTCCAGAGTTGTATTTGTGCTCCGTTGCCTACGGTGTGTGTGAATGACATTTCACAAAACTGTCTCTGATTTTTTATAGCCGATGTGAACACGGGTGAGAGTGGTAAACCATCACGGCCTATACTTATTCGCATTATTGGCTTCCATAGATTACTTTGTGGCCGTGTCCATTGCCAATACCATTTGAGTAGTAAGGCTTGATTGAAGACCGTTAAGTCCATGACACCTAGGCCTCCAAAATCCTTTGGTGTGCACACTAACTTCCAATTTGCTAAATTTAGCTTGGTTTGGTTTGGTGCCACTCCATGCCACAAGAAGGATCGTCGTATTTTGTCTATCTTTTATTACCCATTTGGGCAACCTCAGGCAGGACATGAAATATGTCGGTAGTGATGACAGTACCGAATTGACCAACACTATTCTTCCCGCAATGGATAAATGCTTTGCTGCCCAACCTCCCAATCTCTTATTCATTCTTTGCAACAGTGGTAAGTATGCTGATTTTGGTAAAGTTTTGTTCGACAAGGGGAGTCCGAGGTATGTGAAGGGTAGTATTGCTAATTTGCATCCTAATACGTTGGCTAATTCCTGTTTGAAGAGTTGCGAACCTGCTGAAATGAGTAGTTCTGATTTGGAGAGGTTTACCGATAGGCCTGAGACTTGTTTAAACACAGTCAATATTATCTGTAACACTTGTAGCTGTTGTATTTCAGGTTTGATGAAGAACATTGCATCATCCGCATATAGCAAGCAAGGGGTCATATGACTGAAAGGTAATCTTAATGCCCCGGTGTCAGCTAGCTTTTGGGTGTATCTTGCTAGGAAGTCAATTGCAATAATGAATAAAAGTGGAGAGAGGGGGTCTCCCTGTCGCACCCCACGACGCAGAGTTATTTTCCTTCCTAGCAGTCCATTGATCATAATCTGCGATGTGCCAGCTAAAATGCAGTGTTGAATCCAAGATAGCCATTCGGACGGCATGCCTTGCGCTCGCATTACTTTCGTGATGAATTCCCAACTGACCGTGTCGAATGCTTTGGTGAAATCTGCCTTGAACAATGCAATTGGTAATTTCCTCTTTCTCGCTATATGCAATAGGTGTTGTGCATAAATGAAGCTTTCGCAAATTTGTCTGTTTTTCATGAATCCCGTCTGGGCCTTGTGTAGCAGGTGAGGCAACTTGTCCTGGAGTCTGTTTGCTAGTATTTTGGAGAAAATCTTCTGCACCCCGTGAAGCAAGCTTATTGGCCGAAAGTCTTGCACTGTCGCCGGTGCTTTTTTTTTGGGAAGGAGTATTATGTACGAGGAGTTGAGTGGGGCTAGGGATATGTTTTGTGTTGTTACCTGTTGAAAGACCATGCAAAGGTCCGGAGAGATGAGGTCAACGAAGTGGTTGTAGAACTCCCCCGAGAAGCCGTCTGGCCCTAATGTAGATAGCTCTGCCCCTATCTACATTGACCCCATATCAATAATTAACACTCTGCCTCATTGAGTAGCTGCTGAACAGATCTAAATTGCATGATTGTATCTCAAATAGTGAGAGCAAATTCATCATTTCAGCAACAAGGTGTCAACTTAGTGTGCATCATTAGCAGATTGGCCAACTCTGATCAAAACTGAAACTGGTACCATAAATATATATACATAAATATTTTCATAATATATATTAAACTATATGGTGTATATATATACACTATTTGGATATGATAATTAAAATTCAAAATCATATTCATACCACTCTCCGTACGGATGTTCGGATATCAGATATATGTATCTAATTTTCAAATATGAATTCCCGTTTTCACCCCTACTAACGGGGAAACTAAACCATAATTCACTCAAAAAAAAAATCCATAATTCATTATTTGACAAATATAGGCGAGATGGACAATTGGGAGCTATTTTGCAATAATTAATTGGGGGTAGAAACCCCAGCCAGATGTTTTAAAAAGTTGCACACTATCGACGTCTCTCATGAATGTTGAAGTTATCCAATAATTATATAATATATAAGAATTTTGTTTGAGAATTGTTATATTTAAATGCTAGCTAGCTAGCTAGCATATAACGCGCTTAATTATATACTAAATGTAAGCTGTCTATGGGCTTCTAAAAAAAAAAAAAAAAAATTATATACTATGTATTACTATTTCGTTGTCTTCGCCATTTTATAAAAAAAAATTCCAAACATTTTGACGACACATAACTGAGACAACATGCACCGATTCTGTCTCAAGTTAAATTTATAAAAGAAGACGTATATTGAAAACATACAAAACACAATAAATATGTGATTAATTACTAACTAAAAACCCACAAAAACTAACCAAGTAGAAACCACTTCAAGAACTTAATATAAAGGGCCTCTTCAAAGCTTCATGAATCTCCATAGCACCCACAGTATAAAGACAAAGCAAACAATTCTTTGTATCTTAGTTATTCTTCTTTCTGGTCTCAACCACATAGAAGTAAACCAACGCCGCCACCGAGAATGCCGAGAAGACACCAGCAGAAATTTCAATACCCACAGTTCGGCCACTGATGCCGACTATAGTGAAACTATCCGTCTTTGTTGTCTGACCATATGCCACCTGATTGATCAAATTATGAAGAAATTAATTTATATTTTCTACTGGTTTAATTAACCTTAAACTATAACCATAAAAAAAAAATTAACCTTGAGCTATTGATTAATTGAGTTTATCAATTAACAGGACAAAAGGCACTGATTTGGAGTTTCTGAGCAATTGATTGGGTAGAGATAAATTAATTTCTCCATAAAATTAAGTTTTCATATACCAGTTGGGGAATCCTACATCAATTTTTCTTTTGTCAACAAAAATATTATATAGCAAGCAAGATTAGCTAGTTCCAAACCTGTGTGTTAGAAGCATCGAGTACATATGCACGCACAAAGTAGGAGGCGGATGGAACTTCACGATCAACCAAGTACTCGTGTTTTCCAGAACCGGGATATGCCGTCTTGATGACATCAAACTGGCACGTCTTGTCTTTCTTCAGAAGATCGTTTGTCTTGCGCCACTTGCGGTCCTTCTGGCTAATAGGCGCATAGCATAATTGCACCTTCACAGTTTTATAACTCTCTGCGGTACTGGCTCCCAAGCTTTGGTTCAGCGCCCATGTTACAGTAATTTTATCCTTGCCGGCGTGTAGAACTGATGATCAGATAGCCAAGTATATAAAATTATAAATACAAGTGGTGCAAAGTCTGTTTGTTTATTGAATTATTAGGTGAAGTTGATGCGAACACACACGCATATTGAAGCGAACATGCACAGGTCTTAATGCGATGTGCGCGGATTGAAATTGCTTTAAGATCCGTGCATGCTACATATTGAATTATTAGGCCAAGTATATAAAATTATATCAAGAGGAAAATTTGGGAAAAATGAACCAGGCAAGTGGTGCAAAGTCTGTTTGTTTATTGAATTATTAGGTGAAGTTAAACAGAGGTGCCCTACATAGGGATAGGGAAGCAACAATTATTCACAACTGTTCGTGACTTGGGAGTAAATATACGTTGATATTAAGTTTATAATTAATTTTGAAATAAAAAAAATGTACGCCATTTTAAAGATTTTGAATCAGGAAGTTTCATATAAAATAACTTGAATCCCAAAATTGAGCGAGAATTTAAGTCGCTTTGCAAGGTTTGGACATAAAAATTCTATGGAAGTGGCGACATATTTTTTTTTTTAAAATTATAGGTTGGAGGTCAAGCCACGCAACACATTTTTAAACTTCTTTGTATATTATTGAAGGCCAAAATATGAATTTTTGTGGTTTTAGAAGGATTAACGTGAAGGTGTTTGTATTTTAGAAGAATATACATAATTTTCATAAGTTGTGAAAGAAATATAATTTTGAAGTTTTAAAATTATATAAATATATAAAATGCCGCAAAAGAAAACAACAACTAACCAGAATTTTAATCTTTTCTTATTCTCCATGCTTGGTTTGGTCTAAAAGATGGAATAAGGAGTTTAGTCCTCGTTATTCCACCAAATGAGCATTAATTAAGCCGGACTAAGATGACATAAGTCAATATTTAGACCGGCCTAAATTAAACCACTTCATATGGTAGCTTAATTTTATTGCACGTCATGACCTAACTCGAATGATTATAATAATATATTATTAGTATATAATTGGTATATGGGATGGGCTAAGGTGAGTTATAGAGTAAAACAAGTTTTTACTCCATGTCTCGTTATTTCCATTTTGAAAATTCAAATAATCGATTCGAACCGTTCAACATGATCTCCATATTGAAATGTGCCTGGAGACCAAATTTTACATTTTTTGGAATTTTTTTACTATTTATTAAGCCACTTTGAAAATCGCTGATCCATTGGTCCATAAATTTTTACTATTTTCTACTGTTCACCCGGATCAGCGATTTTCAAAGTGGCTTAATAAATAGTAAAAAAATTCCAAAAAATGTAAAATTTGGTCTCCGAGCACATTTCAATATGGAGAACAACTTGAACGGTTCGGATCGGTTGTTTGGATTTTCAAGTTGAAAATATGACGTGAGTACAAACTCGTTTTACTCCATAACTCACCATAGCCCATCCCTTGGTATATTATTATTAGTATATAATTATATATTAATATCTTATATTATTAATATATTAAATAATTATTATAATAATATGATATTATTAATAATTAACTAACTTAGACTTCCAAAACTTTAGTCATTCACAAACTCTAACCAAACAAAAAATATCTTAAGCCATGATCTAACCAACTCTAACCAAACAAAAAATACCTTAAGCCATGATCTAACTTTAACCTCAATCAAACATGAATAATTTAAACCTCTAAGTTGAAATAATCAATTTAAGCCTCCGCCATTGTTTACTTTCTTAGTACTCCAAACTTGGTCAAAAGATGTTTGACTTTTCCCTCCAGCAACAAATGGCCCTGCTACTAGATCCTAACTAAACCTAATTATTTAAAATTGCCCAAATTTCAACAATTAATGTACAAGACAAATGAAGATTCAAGTTCAACAAAGGGAAAGAGGACCCACTAGCCGTAACCTAGCTAGCAATTAATGTTCTTTTGCGAGTAAAACACTTTCCACAAGAATACGAGAAAAAGAAAATGAAGGACTGTTAACCATGGTTCATGAAATATTTGTTTAATTTCATTTTAATTAAGCTAGCTATCGTGGTTCTTAGAGAGAGAGAAAGAGAGAGAGGCATACCGTCGCCTGCCTTAGCTGAAGCGGTAACAGCAAGGGTTTGTGGAAGCTGAGATAAAAGCACCGCCGCAGAAGGGCCCACAGAGCAGACAATGAGAAAGAGAAGAGCGATGGTAGTCTTAGACGATCCCATACCAGCCATGAGCGTTAACTTCAATTACCTTGAATGGATTTGAAGTTAGAAAGACTTTGGTTGCTTTCCCTTTTCCTTTTTAGTACAAGCTAGCTCTTTGGATGGATGTGATGCCATTAAAGAGACAGGAGATGGTTTATATAGACCATCGCTTGCGCGAACCATTGACTTCTAAACCCTTCGTGGGTCCCACAGAATTTTTTACAATGGAAAAATAAAAGAGGAAAATTCTTTTCGTCTCCAACTTTATTACCTCAAAGGCTCAAGGCTTCCTGTGTACTGCTATCAATGCATGCATAGGCGGAAGTAGAAAATTTAGCAGGGGGACTGAAACTTAAAATGTATAAATATTAATTTGTAGTTAGTGAAACTTGAATCCGAGATCTCTTAAAAAAAAAATAGAGTCTTAACCACTAGATTACTAGTACGCATCTACCATTTTATAAGAGGGCTAAACTATATAAAAACTTCAAAGAAATAAAAAATCAATTAAATTCCAACACACGTGATTAAAAATTTCAAAATTCTGAAGTGGCTTAGCATCCCCTGAGCATAGTGTAGATCTGCCCTTGCATACATGTAATAGCAAGTTTCTTTGGTTGCACTATCAAATTAGACGTGCAAGGCTACTGACGTAGATTTTTTTTAGAAAGGTCTTTCGATATTTGCATGGTACGAAATTAGGTATTATATGAAATTGTTAAGACCTGTAATGAAAAAATTTCTACATGAAAGACAATTAGAGTTATATTTCGTAGCAAAATAAAATTTGGATGGATACATAATTGTACATGATAGTTATTTTTATAGTAGGTGTTTGATAAAAGTGAAATTAAAAAAATTAATAAATTTTTTTCACTCTATTCCATTAATGTTTTAATTGAAAAAGTGGAATACTAACTCTAGGATCAGTCAAATATTTCTTATTCCAACCAATTTTTTTTTATATAGAATATGACATTTCATCATCTTTGCGAAATATCACGAGAAATTTAATTATAGAATTGGAGTTTATTGTAAAATTTCTATTACAATTTTTCACTTATTCAATCACATTCTATTTTACTATACTTGATTCTACTGAGTAATTATTTGTTTTTTCACCCCATCGCACTCTTTTCCGACCCAACAGGACACGTATGTATAAGAAATAAAAGTTTTTCTTATTCTCACACTCTATCCTCATAAAAAAAAAAAAAAATGAGAGGATGACCCTTATTTCTTATAAGAGTGATGTAGAAGAGTTATCTATTTGTCTCCTTTTGTGAAACATTGCAACAAGTAATTCTATATATCACTATGAGTTTGATTTTTACTGATAGTTATGAAATAGAAACAATGCTACTAACAATATAATATATTTTATAAAGATAAACAACAAATAATATTATTTATATCATTTAATGACGATAATGCAATTGAAATTATATGCAACAATTTAAAATTTAGCTCTTTCATCCATCACTTTAACAATTTTTATTTTGTAATAATTGATAACAAGTTGTTCATGCCACTTGTTGTACTATAGTGGTTCTTCTTATTAAAAGTGAATTATGTTGATAAAACATGCAACTCATAAAATTAACATGACAAATACAAACTTTTCTTATGTTATGAACTTTTTTGACTTGATATGATAATAATATCAAGATTGTTAATTTTATCAATTGTTGGATGATCCATCTTCTACATTGCAATACCTGAAATCTATATATATTTTTAGGAAGTAAAAATTCTAAGTTAAAATAAAAGTTGATCCAATTTTTCAAAAGAAAATTGAAAAAAAGCAAATGGATGCAATATTGGAGCTGCTTACCATTTCCCAGCCGCAAAAAATGGTCAGATTTGACCAACACTTCATATATGTTGTGCCCTTTAAGGTTAGGCCCCTTTGGGGCCACAAAGGTTAAAAATGATGAGATGAGGCGATGGCAAGCGTTGATTTGGGGATATTTCTTATTGGTAGAAATTCACAGAGAAGAAAAGAGAGAAATAGAAAGAGTACATCAATTGTTATATTGGTAGAAAGATCGGTAAAAATTTTACCGATTCAAAAATCAGTTTCTTTTTTTTTCCTTTCCTTTTTTCTAGTAAAGTACATTTTTTTACAAAAATAGGAGTATCTTAAAATTTAGATATAATAGAAACATTCTATCTATTTTTTGAATTTTTTTTCATATTTTACTAGAAATCTAATAAATAATTCTCTCCATCTATACATCAGATTTAAAAAAAAAAGTTTGGATATGTAGAATTCTTATCGATCCAAACTTTTTGATTTTTTAGATCGGTAAAAATTGTACCGATCTTTCTACCAATATAAGAACTGATGTATTCTTTCTATTTCTCTCTTCTTTTTTATTAATTTCTACCAATAAAAAATTTTCTTGATTTAGTGAACCCATGAATTATTAATTATTATAACTTATTCATATCCGTTCAGAATTTCAGATTCTTAAAGATTTTTAGATTTTATGTCCTCCCTTTTGTTTGTTTATGAATCGGCTTTTGCAATCCCCAAAGGTTATGAAGATTAATTTATTAAGTTTGACTTCTTGTTTTTTAATGTATCAATCTGTTTACGTGTGGTTTGCTGAGATAATACAAATAGTTTATTGTAATGCTTAATAGGCGACAGCACTGTGACATTTGTACTTGCTCCAAAAATCTAGCTCTGTAAAATGGAAATGGGGTGCGTTATTGTCAACTCCTTTTCTTCATAAACGGAGGCCTCCTTTTTCTTCATACGCCGGTACTTTATTGTCAATTAACAAAGAGTGAGGCTATGTACTTCGGCTACGGCTATGTACTATGGCTAGTGTACTACGGCTCAATATGGTATTTTTTAAAATTCTAACGGTCGATCCGACCGTTCAATATGATATCCATATGAATATGTACTTGCAAACTAAATTTTATATTTTTTCAAATTTTTTTACTATTTTTTTAGATAGATAGAATTTTGATGGTCCAGAATTTGTATAAAACACTGAAAATTCTACCTATCTAAAAAAATAGTAAAAAAATTCGAAAAAATATAAAATTTAGTTTGCAAGTACATATTTATATGGATATCACATTGAACGGTCGGATCGACCGTTAGGATTTTAAAAAGTACCATATTGAGCCGTAGTACACTAGCCATAGTACACTAGCCGAAGTACCATAGCCTCACTCATTAACAAACACCAAAAAAAAAAAAAAAACAACGACAACAACGACAAACTCAACATGCTTACGGGCTTTGAATGACAAAAAAATAAAAAAATAACAAATGCGTCGAGTTATCCGACATTTTTAAAAATACCCCAAGTTAATTAAAGATTAATAAAAATACCTACGGTTGCCGAAAAATTTTAAAAATATCCAAACCGGCCATTTAATGGCCGGTCCAGATTAACCCGCCCAACCGGCCATTTAATGGTCGGTCCTGATTTACCCGACCAACCGGCCATTAAATGGCCGGCCCCGTGCCTTTTTCGGTTTTCCCCTTTTCACAGCCTATTAATACAGCCCTCTCGCTCATAACGGTAAAAAAACAGTTCAAAATAGGCTTAATTACGCTAAAAAACGGCTAAACTAGGCTTAATTACGCTAAAAAACATCTACACCAGGCTATATTATCCTAATTATGCTAAATTGCCATAAATTAGACTTAATTGTCATAATTATGGTAAGACATCATAAAATAAGCTGAAATATGGTCACTAATTCTAATTATACTAAATTACAATAAATTGCCCTAAATCATAAACCGTAAACCCTAAATTTGACTAATTACACTAATTACTCCCTAATTACAACAAATTATTCTAATTTTGGTAATTACTAACAAATCATAACATTACATAACCATATTGCACTACAAAAAATATTCTAATAAATTAGAAGGACTTACTTGCAAATCTGAGAAGAGAATGAGAAATCTTGAAGAAAAAGCTCAACCGAGGAGAGATAGTGTAAAATTTGATAAAATGAATTGTGATACCAAAAATTTACCGCTGCTACCAATATATAGGAAAAAAATTTCGGCGGGACCGGCCATTTAATGGTCGGTTGGGCAATTTAATCGGGACCGGTCATTAAATGGCCGATTGGGCAGTTTATTCGGAACCGGCCATTTAATGGCCGGTTTGGGTATTTTTAAAAATTTTCGGCAACCGTGGGTATTTTTATTAATCTTTAATTAACTTGGGGTATTTTTAAAAATGTCGGCGAGTTATTGATCTCAACTTTGGGGGATCCGTATCCTCGGCATTAACTCAAAAGAGAATCTTTTGAATTAATAAATTCAACCGTTTGATTTTAAACAGAGCTAATTCTGCTCGTACCTATAACATAGGGATCTTTTTAATATTAGTGCAGATCTAATTTGCACGAATTTTAAAACAAATCGGATGGTCGAGATGCATTAACTCAAAAGATTCTCTTTTGAGTTAATGCAGAGGATACGAATTCAACTTTGGGATGATGCAAAAATTTCAATATTCCACACACACGACAGAACTATAAAATTTAATATGTGACTGAAATTTAAGATGTATGATCAAGAGTTGAATTCATCTCCACAATAATAAATTAGAATTATAATTACTAGACTATAAGCACATATGTAATAATTTATGAGGGACTTAAGGGCCTGCTTCAGTTGGAGTTACGCAGAGAGAGGGAAAAGAAGATGTGATCAGATCTGCCCGTGGCGGATTACTTGCTCTAGAAACTTAAAATTTGGAGCTGAACGGATAGAAAAGAAGAGAAACAAAGATGAACTAGGCTCAAAATCTAAAAGAAAAATTGCAGATCAATCACCTCCGAATCAAAATATAGATGAGGTGAAATTGATGCCTCCTTCACCTCCTTTTGTCTCCTTTCTTTTTCATTAATGATGTTTCACTTCTTCTATGTAGAGCACAACTTAAGTGTCTAACTACTAAATTACAAGCACATATGTAATAATTTATGAGGGGTTGAACTATGTAAAATCGTTAAAAAGATAAAAGTACAATTAATTTTCAATATATACATGATTAAATTTTTTGAAATTATGAGAAACATTCCCAGTTAACACTGCGGCTAACATTTTTCACATGCCGTACCGAGCCGTGACCAAAATATCAAGAGATGGTCACGGCACGCGAATGGTCACGCCATGTGAGTCACGCGGTGTCCAAACGTGACTCGCGTGACCATTTTATCATAATTTAAGTTAGTTTATTTAAGATTCATCATTTGATCAAGATCTAACGGTTCTAATTACACGTGACTCGTGTGACCACGTGCTGTGTCGTGCCGTGTCAAATTTTCAAAATATAATCACGGCACGAGACACGCGAGTTACAACACGTAACCAACACGCGTGCCGTACCGTTCCGTGACGGAGCTGGCTCCGCGGTGCCAATTTTCCCACCCTAACCAGAAGTACGGAATCAACAAATGGATGTTTAAAATTTGCGTGGGTTTATCCTGGTTAAAATAATGATGAAATATTAAAATTATTGCCTTTGTTGAACTTAAACAGGCCAGGTATAATATTTTATTTGATACTATTGAGGACAAAAAGGTACTTATCTTCCTGCTAGGATTGGATTCTCATCTGTCAGATTTATTCATTTGTCTGTGAGTTGTTATATACTGACTTTTCTTAATTTTGGGTCAAAGGTTCTTGTCCGAAAAGTTGTCGATTCGCACAATGATAAAGTTGCGGCCGTCAAGCAATTATTTTCAAGGGTCGCCTCATTTTTTATAGAGTATGGTACTATGCATAGCATTGATTGGTCCGTACTACGGAGTTATATTTTCGTTTTTAAAATCTTAACAGTCGATCCGAATCGTTCAATATGATTTACATATGAGAATATACTTGTGGACTAAATTTTCTATTTTTTAGAATTTTTTTTACTATTTTTTTAGATAGTTAGAAAATTACTGTTTTTGGATGGTCCCAAATTTTTAGATCAATTGATTTTCTACCTATCTAAAAAAATAGTAAATTTTTTTGAAAAAATGTAAAATTTAGTTTGCAAGTACATATTCATGTGGGGATCACGTTGAACGGTTCGGATCGACTATTAGAATTTCAAAATGAAAATATGGCTCTGTAGTACGGACTAATCCGTGCTATGCATAGTACCATAGCCGCACTCTTTTTTATATACCTTTTAAAAATTAAAATAGTATTTCTCGAGATTCTTGAATTATTATATTTTTTTGGGTGAAATGAATTATTATTTGCTTGGAGGACTTCAGCTGCCATGCTATGTCAAAATTGTTGATACCTGCACATGAGACATCATAAAATTTGGAATTTGTAATTTACAAGCTTAAAGTATTGCTTTTGTTACAATAATAAATTTGATAGCTTGACTATTTCACTTCTAAATTTGGCACTGCACTTCTTATTTCTATTTGGTTACTTATTTTTCAATATATGGTCTAAAATTTTTCATATCAAGTTGAGTTAATTTAAAAAAAAATCCAGGGATGTGTCTATGTTTCTATCTTAGTGGATTTTCTAAGGACCTGTTCGCGTGCGGAAAAAAAAATTCGTTTAACTTCGTGTTTTCTGTCCCACGCGCACAGTAATTGGCAGTTAAAAAATTTTCGTTTCCCATGCCCATTCCTGTTTCCATTGGTGCGCCGAACATGCCCTAATGGAACTGTGCTAAAAAAATTTAACTTTGAATTTTAGTTGATTTTGTAATGAAACTGTGGTATCAAATTTTTTATTTTTGTGTCTATATAAGCCGTCTCTTCTCTCTTAATGGCATCACATCCATCTAAAGAGGAAAAGCAACCAAAGTATTTCTAACTTTAAATCGATTGATTGAAGTTCAGGTTCATGGCTGGTATGGGATCTTCTAAGACTACCATTGCTCTTCTCTTTCTCATTGTCAGCTGCGTGGGCCCTTCTGCGGCGACGGTGCTTTTCTCTCAGCTTCAAAAAACCCTTCCGGGTCCGGATCCCCTAAAGTAATCCAATGTTTGAGTTTTGAATCGGTACCGTCCGATTCGAATTCGTCGCTCAAAATTGTCTCGGAATTCGAATCCGTCGCATAAGGCTTCTCAACTCTTGATTAATTTGTCTTCTTTGGATAGACATACTTCTGTATTTGATGAAATCTTTATAGCTTTTCATAATTTGTTTTTGTTTTCCAAGTGGGCAAGATTGGTTTGGTTACTGGTTCGTGTAAGCTGTGTTTATAAACTTTATATGGCATTACTAAATTGATACTGATACCCCAATGAATATCAAATTGGCTGAAATATTCTCTTGTTGTCATGCTTGTTGCTTGATTTTAATCTCTTGGTCTTTCGAGTGACATAGGGAAAAGGGTAACTGATAGTTTTCCACTAGAATGCAAATTATGATCCCAAAAGTAACTCACAAGTTTTGAGTCTGAATCCGGACCGTCCGATCAGATCTGCACGGATATAAAAAAAGTCTGTGAAATTGATCCGGATTCTAATTGGATGGTCCGGATCCAAACTCAAATTTTGAGTTACTTCAGAGAACCCGGATCCTCTCTGTTACTGCTGTTGAAATCTGAGGTGGCGATTTAGGTAATAATTGGATTTAATTATTTAATAATTTTGTTATACATACATATTTCAGAACTAAATTAACAAACATTTTAGTGAAATTATGAGTCGATAATTTTAGGCCCGGGACACGTGTGTACACGCAATGACACAAACCCAAGGTACAGAAGATCATCGAGTAGGCAGTGAAAGCTTGTGATTCCGTAAGAAATCGTAGATCTAGCTTCTTCCACGTTGCAAGTTCTGGTGAAACTTCCCTCCATTTCCTTTTTTTTTTTTTTTTTTTGTCACTCTCCTCCCTACACTAAAATTAGCGAGTAATCTAATCGAATAGCAGAGGTCCTTACGGCTTTCAGCGTTAAGGAGAAGGTTGAAGGAATTTTCGATGTACTCGGTTTGTACGACAATTTCTGATTCCGGTGAAATTTGATTTGCTTCTATTTAATCGATTTGGTGCTTGATTCACCACTGAAGGTGAAAAAGGAGAAATTTTGGTTTAATCTTTCAAAATTTTGATATTTGGTAACTCAATTGGCGGTGATGACGCCCTTCTCTCTTAGGTTTTGAACTTATTTAGATATTTATCATACTGTTACATCAAAAAATGACAACTGATTCACCTAAAAATCTAAACGTTGGAGTCGGGATCCGCCGATCAGTCACATCAATTCTTATCTCTGTTGGTTCTCTTGTTCTCTCTCTTGTAGTAGTTTCTCTTTTTGTATTCTCTTCTCCATCTACTTCGTCCCAATTTGGGTACAGTATTTCAGCTGACAAATCAGAAGTACCTCTGACGGTTTCTGATAAATATAACAACGATACTCAAAAGGAGATTCAAAATTTATCCAATGGAGGGACTCCGTCAGAAAATGTTAAGCCAGAACTTGTGATTGAGAATCTGCGAAATGAGAATGAACCGGGTTCAAATGAAACCTCAAGTATAATCAAGGAGCCATTAATGAAGGATGAGAAATCTGCTTCTGATGAAACTCTAAATGAACCACCTTTGGATAGTAAAGAAGCATCACCAGGAGGCAAGCCTTCAAAAAATGATCAAGGTGAGGTTCTCTTTTTCTCAATCTATCTTTTATATTATCCTATCATACAGGAATTTATTATACAGCTGAAGTGCTTAACTATATGGTGGGTGTTAGTGTTGTGTGTGTGTGTGTGGGTCTGGGGTGGGGGTTACAGACCAGATAGTTTGTATTGTTATCGGAAAAACAACAGATTAAAACAATATATGAAAATATTTAACAAGGGAGTTTCATTTCGGTTCGGTACCATTCAGCTCATGCAGAAACTACCAAATGGCACCATTACAGCAACAACAGGAGACTTTAAAAAATAACCTCAGATTACTTCTATTATAACATAACAAAATATTCTCACAAAGATAAATAATAACTTGTTATTTTTGTTCCTTTCTTTTGTTTGGTCTAAAGAAACATGTGATTTGTATCATGGGAAATGGGTGTATGATGAGACGGGCCCACTGTACACAAACAACTCGTGCCCTAGAATAACACAGATGCAGAACTGCCAGGGAAATGGGCGGCCTGATAAGGGTTATGAAAACTGGAGGTGGCAACCCAGCAAGTGTCAGTTGCCACGTTTCGACCCACGTAGGTTTCTAGAACTCATGAGAGGGAAAACCGTAGCTTTTGTTGGGGATTCTGTGGCGAGAAATCAGATGGAGTCTCTTCTTTGCATTCTTTGGCAGGTATGCTGTTGTATGTACTTTTTTTTCTTGCAATGGCTTCACCGATTGTGCACATAATACTTGATTGAACTTGTTTAAGCTTCAGTTGTGCATATAATACCCAATTTAGATGGTGTGCATTTAGGACCAGTTCAACTGAATCAAGTCCTTGTACTTAATTTAACAAATCTCATTTTTGTGCTCAGTTCTGCGATCAACATAAAATTTCAGTCAAAATAGTTTTGCTCCTTGATCAAAATGGCAGCAGTATTATACCAGACCAAAACCATGCCAAATCTAATTAAATTATTATTAATGGTTACACTCAATTACTTATAAACAGAATATAGTTCCGTAACAGAATAAGTATCAAACGGAGAAAAAGCAAAAACAAACTAATTCTGGACACAGGTAGAGGAACCAAAGAACAGAGGGAACCGGCACATGCAGAGATGGTTTTTTCGATCCACATCTACCTACATTGTGCGCATATGGTCATCCTGGCTGGTTCACCACACAACCGACCCAATTGGTCCCGCTCCAAAGGATGTTGATAAGGTGTACCTAGACGTACCAGACGAGATCTTCATGGAGTTCGTACCAGCTTTTGATGTATTGGTGTTGTCTTCTGGCCATTGGTTTGCAAAACAGTCAGCGTATGTAATTAATGGTACAGTGGTTGGGGGTCAATTGTGGTGGCCCAAAGGTGCCGGAGAGATGCGTGTCAATAATGTCGAAGCATTTGGTACGTTATATAACAGTTCAGCAGTTCTATTCTTGCTTTGATTAAAAACCTGAAGGTGCCTTTGAAAAGAAAATGAAAAAGAGTGCCAATGAAAAGAAAATTGTAATGCAATTGTACAACTAGTACTTGGTACTTTGGTAGTATGCCCAGTACATGCCCATAAAAGTCGATTACTGTAAAGTATTGTACTGGTGTGGTGTTTCACATAGTTTCCACGCATATGAACCCCCATGGAGATTAGACACACAAAAAGAAGAAGGAAACAGACATTTGATCAATTTTGTATATTTCATATCGTGACATATGGGGGGCTGGTTTGAACAAACCTCCTAAGAAACAAGAATTAAGTCAACACCGGTCTCTAGCGGTTACCAAATTGATATAATCCAGTGGAACCTGTTACATACCACACACAATTGTCTTTTTTTTTTTTTAATTAACAATGTTTTACATGCTCTGTACAGGTATATCAGTGGAAACAATCTTAACAGCACTAGCTGCGAACCCTAACTTCACTGGTGTTGCCATTGTTCGATCCTACTCGCCCGACCACTATGAAGGTGGTGCATGGAACACGGGTGGATCTTGTACTGGTAAGGTGGAACCTGTTACTGAGGTTGTACGGAATGGGTTCACAGACACCATGTACTCAAAACAAATTCGAGGGTTTCAGAAGGCAGTTGAAAAGTTGAATGGTAGTGCCAAATTGAGATTCATGGATATAACTGAACCATTTGGTTTTAGGCCTGATGGACACCCAGGCCCTTATAGGAGTCCCGACCCCAAAAAGAAGACGAAGCGGGGCCCAAATGGAGAGCCACCTCCACAGGATTGTCTACATTGGTGCATGCCAGGCCCAATTGACACTTGGAATGAGATGTTGTTTGAGGAAATTCGAAGAGAAATTGAAACGAGAAAGAGCTGATGAGTTGTCTGGTTGTATACTATGTTGTATCAGTTAAGAGTGATCGAAATTGATCCATTTATTGTAATACAGATTTAAATAGGAGGAATTTTGGAGATATGTTAGCTAATCAGCTGGTTTGAATATTTTTTAACAATTTAACACATAACCAGTGACTTCAAAGACTCGGTTTCTTGTACTCTTCCAATTGTAATTTGTTTATATAAGCAAGAATAACATGAAGGATAGATCTGAGACTTTATTACAACATTCAATTATAATTTTGGTGCTCAAAAGGTTAAATGTGTTGTTCTTCTTAGCTTGCCTCTTACCACCAATATGACTATATCAGATGATGACATGTCGAAAATTATTAAATCGTCAAAAGATTACTACAAGGAGAAGAATGCTAAAAATTTCTACAGTAATCCATTGATAGAAAAGAAAAGACCCCTATATACGCATCTTCTATCAGAAGAAGGTATCCAAAATGTCCATCGTTGTGCTGTGTGATACTCTCTCGAATCATCCTTGATTGGAGCATCATGATGTTCTTTTTGTTCTTCTTCTTCTCAATTTTGTGTATTTTCCGGATACATCATACACTTTCTTTGGTGCACTCAGATAATCTGTATGCCATATCTATCTATATATTTAATCTTGGATGGAGGTATTACTGTAGCGCTACAATACTGCTACAGTAACACCTCTATTTTACTCTGTCTGATGCAGATTTCATGATTGAGATCTTTCTTCGCTTTGCTCTGTCTATAGGTCCCAATATCTATCTACAGTGACATTTTAGTTTCTCTGCGTTGGATTTGTTTTGAGCAGTTGTGATTCATCTAAGGTTATCTTCTCATCGATTGAGCGACGCGTGTCTCTTACTGTTTCTTGCTGCTATCGACGCGTGTCTCCTTCACTCGATGTCTCTCGTCTTTTCTTTTACATTTCGTGCAGCTTTCACCGCATATAGCTATGATCGGCTGCAATGATAAAGGAGAAATGAGTTCATTTCATTGGAAAAGAGATGAATAGAGATGATTTCAATTTGAAAATCTTTGATCGGAACCATTATTATACTTGGATGAATTCATTGTTGAGAAGAATAAATAAACCATAATTTTCATCAAATTTTCAAAAGTTGCCATCAAATGAGATAGGTGTAAGCGGAAGAGTAAGAACTCAAACACAATGAGGGCAAATAAATAATTTTAATGGTGCATGTTGAATTCCTGCCAAATCCGACCACAAGTCACAGGATTTCATATGGTCCAAATTATCCTCTCAAATCCCGTTGATTGAAATCATTTTCCGTTTGTTATTCTGTTTCGATCAGAGAATTTTCCAAAATAAGAATTTCATTTCTTATTTTTGAAGAATCTCACTCCTTCCGATCAGACCCAACTCTCTGTCTCCCTCCTCTCACTAAATGTTTCTTCCCATTAATAATCTCTTTGCCTAAACCATCTATTCTAAGTCTAAGTCTCTAAATTTCTTGGCCAAAACCCTCCGTTGAATCACTAATCAGGAAAGGTGGGAGGCGGTTTCATCGGCAGTGTCACAAAAGGAGCACGTGCGATCTCTAATCCAGCCTTTCTCCCTATTACATCTCTACAGAACGGTTCCGCTACCTCACCCCAGCCCGGTTCTGCCCATTTGGCTGCTACGATATCTTATTGGGAGTAGTTATCGGTTCTACTTCGATTACGCTGCTACACGGCCAAATTGAAGACCACCCTTCTTTAAACAAAATAATTTAACTGGATTGAGAACCCTAGGGCCCAGGCTGCTGTGTTCCCTTGCCCTCTCCCTTTTATCTTCCCTTGAATTCACTACTAAAGTTATTCAACCGTTGTTGCCACAAAAGAAATTCTATATTTCAGATTAATTTATTGATTTTGCTTTTCTTTTATCAAAAATTCGACTCCTAAAAAATTCGACTTCCAGTGAAAGTCTTCGGAAAGGGGCGGTCACTCCATTTTCAAAATCTGCCCTTGATAAATTTATAACGTAAAATTATTTTGTGGAATTTTATACTAATTTTTTCCTTTCTCTTTCCAATATGCGTTGTTTCATACAATCCAGGCTTCGAAAAGATGGCGCACAATCCTTCCATCAGGAGATACTTTGAAGAGGTTCAACGTTCAATCGTTCCTCCAATTTTCACTTCTCGAGGTAACAAAACTAACCAGGTCCTCAAGTTTTGTATCATATTCTGACATGCATGTGTTATTACCACTTAATTTAATGCCAATTGCATCAACATGAATTAACGACAAATTTTGTGTTCTACTGTCACAGCTCCTAAAAATTGCATCAATATGCTTCATATTTTTTCCTTCTCGGTTTTCGAAGTTGTTATTGTTATCTATAAATTGATGCATGATTTTTTCTGGTACACCGTATTGCACATCATCTATCGAGCATGATATTTCCTGGTACACCGTATTGCACAGCATTTATCGAGCTGTTACGAATTGAAATGAAAAAAATACCTACAAGTTGAATCTTACCAAACTGCTACACATGCATATAGATCATGATTTACTGAACATTTCATATAAAAAACACCAAATTGGGTGTACCCAATTAGCGGGAATTGATCTGCAAATTTCAGCAGTTTACAAAAAAGAAAAAACTGCATCTTGCTTTTACCAGAAAATTTAGTAAACGTGCTGTTTTGAAACGTTGATGAAATCCTCCAGGTTACGCCTTAAATCCTCAAAATTTTATAGCCTACAAAACAAACAGCATAGAATAACCTGGAGAAATTTCAAATTCAACTGATTATCAAGTAAGGAGGAATTCAAGCCACAAAGTGGTACCGAACAGCAATCCTGAACTGTTGTGCTGATGATACAAACTTGGATGGAAATCAGTAAAATAAAATTCCTAAAAATATGAGATAAATATGAGGTGCACCTGACATCATTTAGAAGACATCAATGAATTCAGATTACCCCTTGACATTCAAGAAATCAAACAATAAAAAATTACAAAGAAAATTGGCAAAACCCATAGTACAGAGAACCAACTGTGCTATGGATTGAAACATGCCTTTCCCATTTGATCCAGAAACTAAAATTTGACATAGACACTCAACAACCAATGTACTACGAGCCTATGAACTTAAAATGATAGTTTGTGTAGAAGAAATTTGAAGAAATTGTGAAAAAAAGAATATTAGTCTGCCGAGTGCATAAAAGCCAAAACAAACTGACATGCCCTCTTGCAAATAGAATAGAGATCAAACCGTAAACTTTCCTTGATGACGGTAAACAAGAGTCAATTTTCCTTAATGATAGTAATCAAGTACTATAGCTGTATTGAATCATTGGTTCTATTACCTGCTCATGTAGGAACAAATATTTTGATATTATATATTTACAGTTGCTTCCATACTTAAAACAGTTTACACAAATTTGCTACTTTTATCTAACACTTTTAGCATTGCCATAGATATCCAGATGGCTGCTCGGATGGATATAACGCCCGTTGCAATGCTTAAACCTGGAATGTACCGGCAAAGAATTAGGGGAAGAATCACAAAACTATGGACAGCTCATAGCGCAACAGATGGAAATTTTTTTTCCCACGACTTTATATTTGTCGACAAAGAGGTACCTTATTGTTCTTCAAAAATTCTCATATCTTCAGACGTATTAACAACAAATATCTCCATTGTCCAGCATCATTTTTTTACCAAAAATTGGTTTACCTTCATGTATTTATATAAACAATAGGTTATCATGAGTTTAATATTAGAGACTTGATTAGATTGGAACGACCACCATAAGCAATTTATAACTTCCCGTCTATTTTCCGCAATTAAAAACGTTTCACTGATTCAAACACTTAAACTAATTGTAAACTATTGTAGTGGTTCTAATCTGTACACCAAATACCTTACTTTTAGTTATCGAAAAAATGCTTAATTATGTTAGAAAGACACAATATCTCTAAATCTGTCTTTATTGACACTATTGTAGTAGTTCTGATCTGTACACCAAAAACCTTACTTTTATTTAACAAAAAAATGCTTATGTTTGAAAGACACAATATCTCCAAATCTGTCCTTATCGACACACATCAAAGAAAAAAAACCTTTACTCACATAGCTAATTCAATCATGTGGTAAACAAATTACTGAACTTCCTACATTTCTATTGTTACCAACAAACTGTCCTTATTTGTTCAGAACACATCAATAGAAGGCTTCATTAGAATCAATGACCCGGATGAAGACAACATACTGCAACAAGTAGAAGAAGGTTAGGTGTATGAATTTTACAAATTCATACCAACAATTAAGCGAGAGGGATTCATAACAGTAGAACACGACGCTCGCATCCAACTGACAGGAGCAACGACAATTACAAAAATTGAAAATGATGAGGCAGCGTTTCCACTACGGTACTTTGATTTCAAACCACTTAACAGCATTGGAATCACTATCACAGGCGATAGAACACTTGTGAATATAAAAGGGGGTTTAGTAGCAGTTAGGAACAAAATGTAAAATAAGTACTCTTCTCCTTTGGTTCTTTTTTTTTTGGTCTTGTTTTTCATTTTTCACATTTTTTTTAATATTTGTTGTCTAAAATAAAAAGGGAGAACGGAGATAAGACATTGAGTCACTATTACGTGGATAATAAGCAAATTAATGAGTCAATGAACTTACCTAAAATAATTAAAGTGATCAAAATTGTGATGAATTGGCTTCTTGCAACACTCCTAAAACCATTCCTTGAACATATATTTTCATAGCAGCAAAAGTAAATAAATGAGTATGCTAATGCAGTGTATTAATTAAGGTTGGATATTAATTTAGCCCATGAAGCTATTTGAAAATTCAAGCAAATAATATTCTTTCTAACTTGATCTATGATGGTATTATGAGATCAACTCTCTCTTAACAGTCAGAAGTGAAGAGGAAAGCATACGCACGCATGGAGAGAGAGAGAGAGAAAGCAAGAGCAAGAGCAAAAGGGGAAGCCAGGATGGCAATGCCAGAGAGAGAGAGAGAGGAGAGAGAGAGAGAGAGAGAGAGAGAGAGAGAGAGAGAGAGAGAGAGAGAATGGCTACTACTGAATGGCAAGAAGTGAGGAGGCGCCGCTGCTTCCCGCCCAACTGGAAGTCCACCACCGACAACACCCCGGAGGTCCGTCCCTATCGGCCGTACACCGACAAGCCCACCTACGCTGACATGGTGCGCAGGGCCCCCACCACCACCGCGCCTACGGTGCGCCCTAACTCGCCCCCTACTCCCCCAGGTACAAACTGCTACGTGTCTCCCCACAGCCCATCCCGGCTGCGGTTTCCCCCCTCAACACACTTCCCCGAGTGGCGAGGCCGCTGTTTCCGTTGCTGCAGGAAAGGGGCCATACGCTGGCCATGTGTCGCAACCCTAAGCGATGTGGGAAATGCTGGAAATATGGCCACGTGGGTCTGCAATGTAGGCAAAGGGTAGAGCAAACAAGGCTGGCCAACACTGCTCTCCTACCGAATGAGGGAAGGGTAGCACCGGCAGTGACATCTGTCCCTAGGGGAGAGCCCGGTTTCGATGAGTTGCTGACAGATGGATACCCCTATGACACCCCGGTCATGCCTGAAGGAAGACCTCACACGGTACACTGTTTTATAGACCGCGACGAGGAATACTTTCAAGAGGTAGAAAAGTTGCAGAACCGAGGGGTGGTACTGCTAGCGGAACATGGAATGCCCTATGAATTAAGTTGTGACAACGTTGCTAGTATTGCAGTCAAAACTCATCTAGTGACTCGTGAGGAGATTCGGGTCAGTTCTCTCCCGGACTCCCGATTTCTCATCACCTTGCCGGAGGGTTTAGCTCCGCAAACTTTCATCCATGCTACTCCGGCGGATGCATGGGAAGATGGTCTCAGTTTTCAGCAATGGTCACCGCATTATGGTGCTTCTATATCAATCCCGGAGTACAAGGTCCTTGTGAGCCTTCATGGTATCCCTCCTCATCTCATGCGTGAGAAGGAAGTGATCAAGGCGGTGAGCAAATTTGGGGTATACTTGGGCACAGTGGGCCTGGAAAACCCCGCAAACCTCTCGGCTTGGTGGGCGGCGGTTGGTGTAGACGACCTGCTTTATGTCCCGCAGTATGTTATTATGCATGATGGAGGGATGTTACGTAAGATATGGGTGGAACCGATCAAGTGGAAGAAAACAGGGTTGTACACGGAGGAGGATCTCCCACCTGCTCCTCCATGTTACAAGGGTCCCCAGCCTCCGGTGCAATCTCCCACACCATCACCCCCGGGCTCAGATGAGGAGAAAGACGCCCATGCGGATGCCGAGGTTTTTCAGCTAACACGGAAAACAATCCGAGAAATCTGTCAAGGGAAGGACCCTCAGACACTGCCGGAGGAGGTCCGCCATATAGCGGTGGCAGAGGGTGCCCAGTCGAGGGTGGAGGTGAGCCCTCAACTCACACATACGAGGCAGCATGGGGGGGCTGCAAGGGATTGTCACACCAGATCCGGAGGTTACATCGGTGTGGCAGGGGTCACATGACGCAGGGGCAACGGAAAATCGGCAGGTGGGGGGCCCAGCAGAACTTACAGAAAGGAGTTTAGCTTTCCGAAGGCAGGGTGCAAGCTCATTCCGAAGAATTACTCCTCTCTTTGTTGGCCCACTGGAAGATAAGACGGGTCAAAGTTCACATAGCACGACCCACCACAATACTACATCTGAAGGAATTGCCCTAAAGAATCAGGAGAGTGTTAGGATACTGCCAAGGGGAAGCCACCTGCCAAAAGTCACACCCTCTCCAATCAATCCCCAAGGAACGAACCCAGAGGAACACGCTACAGTACACAGGCCCCATCACCCCTCCTTGATAATAGCAGAAGCACGCGAGGGTTCCCAAGATGGAAATGTCCTGCCAAGGGAACTACCTAGTACAACTCTGGTTGGCGCACAACAGACGAGAGACGTGGGAAAAGGCTTGGCAATTAATGCTAGCCCAACCGGGTCGGCAGGTAGTAGAGGGTCTTCGGACCCGTTAACATCCCTAGCGGATCTGAGGAAGTTGGTGCGGATTAAAAGAAAGAAACGGGCCCAATGTTCTACCTCAGCAGGCCCATCAAAGAAACAGTTCACTAGAGCCCGAGGCCCAACCATCCCAAGCTTAGCAAGGACCAAAGCGAGGCCCAGGAGACAGATTTCGGCTCCAAGCCCAAACCTGAGCCAAGGCCGGCCTGGCGGAACTAGTTGTGAGATGGACCCATCTGGCTACTATCAGGTCAAGGTGCCTTATGCCCTCTGCACGGATATCGCACAGCTTATTGGGGTGAGCACTGACGAAGTTCTGTTAACGGTAGAAGAGGATAATGAAGAGCGGAGTACACATCCCACGGCCAACTTAGCATCAGATGGAGTGGCTGAGTCGTCCGAGGAGGAAGAGGAGGAGGAGGTTTGAGTGTTGGGTGTCTAAATTACGTGGTTGTAAAGATGTACTATACTGTTCATTAATGAATACAAAGAAAATGAAAATGATGTGCTGGAATGTGAGGGGGTTAGGAATGGTGAGCAAATGTGATGTTGTGAGGAATGTGATTAGAAATTCTAGATGTGACATATGTTGTATGCAAGAGGTTAAATGGAACACGTTTGATGTGGCTTATGTGAATAGAGTTCTCCCGTCTTTTTTTGATAAGAACTGTGCTATGTTATTTGCTGAGGAATCAAGGGGGGGTTAGTTATCGCTTGGAAAAAGAATTACAGTTTGGAGAATAGCTGGAGTACTAGGCATTCCCTCTCGGTTCTCCTTATACAAGAATCGACCGGCTCGAGATTTCTAGTGACAAATGTTTATGGTCCTAGCGACGATGCCCAAAAGCTCAGGTTTATTGAGGAGCTGAGATCACTACACTCATTAGTACAGGTGCCTTGGGTTTTATTGGGGGACTTTAACATGGTGAGGTGGTATGTGGACCGTTCGGCTGATCTACGCGGATATGGGCTCATGTGTGCGTTCAATGATCTAGTCCGGGATCTGGCCTTGATGGATGTAGAACTAACAAACCGATCATACACTTGGACTAGCAAGAGGCCACAACCTGTGTTTTCGCGATTGGACAGAATTTTCTTATCGTCGCACTGGGCTTTGAATTTCCCGGTTATCAAGTTGCATGCGCTGGAAATGATAGTTTCTGATCACGTGCCGCTCCTCCTAACTTGTTCCATGCAAGCTACAACCAAGGCTCCATCTCGGTTAGAAATTTTTTGGTTCAACTATCAAGAGGCGCACCAAATAATTCAGCAGGAGTGGGGTCGGCAGCAGGAATGGCCGAATAGTGAAGCTAAGAGGTTCATCATCAAGACTGACAGGGTGCACAAGGCCCTTAAACAGTGGCACCTAGGTCGGTTTTCCCTAGCCGAAACTCAGCTACTGCACTGTAGAAAGGCTTTAATAATGTTCGATACGATTGAGGAGAAGCGTATGTTGGACAAGAGAGAATTTAATTTCAGATTAAAGATTAGGGCAAGGGCATATGAGTTGGCACAGAATATTGAATTAAGATGGATGCAACGGTCAAGAGTGACATGGTTACAAAGCGGAGACAAAAATACTAGGTTTTTTCATGCATTTGCTTCAGCTCGGGCTCGCAAGAATGCGGTGGCCAGGATTCAATTGGCAGATGGGAGTACATGCTCGGACAAGAAGGCAATCGCCAGCATTTTCTGTGAACACATGAAAAACATCCTTGGCACTGAAGGAGCAGTGGTACAATTTGACCCTTGTAAATTGTACCCAACAATGACCGATCTCACTGATTTACAAACCTCATTCACGACCCAGGAGATTGAGTGTGCGGTACGCCAGCTAGCAAATAATAAGGCTTCCGGCCCGGACGGATTGCCTAGTGAATTTGTAAAAAAATTCTGGCCGTTGCTAAAAGATGATATAGTGGCAATTTTTGAAGCCTTCTTCCAGAACCGACTGGACTTGAGGGCTATCAACAAGGCGAATATAGTGTTTGTGCCAAAGAAGGACAACCCGGATGTAGTGGGGGATTTTCGGCCAATCAGCATCATAAACTTGGTGCCGAAACTGATCTCTAAAGTGCTCTCCAATAGACTCCGACCCAAACTTCCTGAGTTAATATCACCACAGCAGACTGCTTTTGTTAAGAACAGACATATTGCTGAATCGTTCATTTCTACAAGGGAACTACTTCAGGAAATATCGAACTCTAAGGATGAAGCAGTTTTCATCAAACTGGACTTCTCCAAGGCTTTTGATTCTATCCATTGGTCCTTTCTGATGTCGGTCATGAAGGCAAGGGGGTTTCCGGATAAATGGATTACTTGGATTTCCTATATTCTGAACACCTCGTCCTCAAGGGTGGTGGTTAATGGAGAGCTATCCGAATATTTTTCGCACCGAAGAGGGTTGCGCCAAGGGGACCCCCTCTCGCCAATGCTATTTATTGTGGCAGCAGATGTACTACAGCGAATGGTGCAAGTGGTGAACACAAGGCTACCATCGTCTATCTCGGCAAGAATTCAAGAATCGGTATTGGCCTTACAATATGCTGATGATACGGCTCTTATTGCAAAGGTGGAGGCGGACCTGCAGGCTGTAATTGTTCTCAAAATCACTCTCAAAATATTCGCCAAGATATCGGGGCTAACCATTAATTACGGAAAGAGTTGTTTCGTGCCCTTCAACCTAACTGAACAGCAACTACTCAAAGTCGGTATGGTTTTGGGTTGCCCGAAGAAATCCCTCCCAGTAACCTACTTGGGAATGCCACTCACGGTTAAGCGACCACACCGTGACCTCTACATCCCCATCATCGACAGGATAGAAAAAAGGTTTGAGGGATGGAAGCGCAAATTAATCTCCCGAGGAGGGCGTCTACAACTTGTTAAATCGGTCCTTTCTTCAATACCGATTTACTACATGTGTTGCTTCCAACTACCGGTGTGGGTAATTGACCGAATAGACCGCATTAGAAGAGTTTTTTTATGGGGCAAGAATGAGACAGACAAGGCGGGGATATCCTTGCTCAACTGGAGTGAGGTTTGCTTGCCGAAGAAGTGGGGTGGCATGGGAATCATGGATCTCCGTACTCAAAACATCTCGCTACTGCTGCGATGGTGGTGGCGTTTGTATGAGGATCCCTCGTCACTTTGGTCGGTCACAATTGCGAAACTCAGAAGACAGGGTGCATACATGAATGGGCCTTGCTACTGGATAGTTCGAGGATCATTTTTTTGGAACCAACTGCGCAAATTACGCCCGTTATTTAACTGGTCTACAAATTGGAGAATAGGAAATGGTGAAAGCATCTCCTTCTGGCAAGATTCGTGGGGTGGAGTGGCCCTGATGGACCTCAACCCTGATAGACCGCCTTTCCCTTATATCTCGCTTAGAGATGCGGTGCCAGCAATTCATATTGTGGCCCCGGAGTATGTTGATGAGGTAGCCGGGGTGTTATTCACGGATGTGCAGGATGCAATCAGATGGAAATGGGAAAAAGGAGGGCATTACTCTGCAAGGTCGGTATATGCTACAATCAAGGGAGGGGGTATGATCCGGGACAGATATGCTTTGGTGTGGAGATCCAAAATACCACCCACTGTTAAGGTGTTTGGTTTTTTATTGCTCAAGAATAGATTACTCACACATGACAACATGGTTCACCGACAAATGAATTGCTCCTTACCGTGTGCATTATGTAAAAACTGCCCGGTGGAGTCTGCTTTTCATATTTTTTTCTTCTGTCCTTATGTGGTGCATGTTTGGTACCTACTGGAGAATAAGGTTGGTTTCAAGTTCATCCAGAATGGCCGTGACCTCTGCTCCACTTGGGATGCCTCACTTGCGTCTTTTAGAACTAGGGGTGCTCCATGGAAGGAAAAAGGCGTTACTCTATTACTCTGCACCATTTGGGAAACATGGAAACAGAGAAATTCTAAAATCTTCACGGGTAAAAGAATGGTGCCACCGGTGTTAGCAGATAAGATCTGGTATGAGGTAGGGCAATGGATGGCTCATGTTTGAAGAACTCGTAGGCTCAGGAAGGCTGTGGCTAGGCCCAGGAAGGCTGTAGCTAGACGTTGTTTGTGTCTTGTTGTTTTTTGCCTTTTGTTGTGTTGTTTTTGGATGTTTTTTCTTATTCAACCTTTTGGATCTATATTGGCCCCTGGAACTGATGTCAGGGGATAGCGTGTAATAGATGTTTTTTGTTCAATCTTAATAAAAAGAACTTGGCAGCCTCTGCCAAGATTTTCAAAAAAAAAAAAAAAGGGGAAGCCAGGGAAGAGGCAGTGCATGGAACGGGGCACCAACACGCCTCACATTTTTCTCCGTCTCAATTCCCAGCCAATAGTACTCCGCCACGTGGATGTAATTGTTGATAGCCACATCCCATGCTCGACCTCATCCCTGCCTCATCTCCGTTCTCTCTCTTTCTCTCTCTATAACGCGCGACACGCAATCACCGTGCCTCTGATACGATTTGTGTTGTGACTTGTGATGAAGGAGAATTGCGATCGCAATGGATTCATATATGTACTTGTGCACGCTTTTATAATCATATTTCTTTTGATTCTGTACTACTTCTTGCCTTCTCTGTTATTCGTTAATTTTCTCTGTTTCGCATAGGTTAGTACAGCCAGGGAGTACAAATTTTGACTGGACAACCTTTCGCTCCAGTTATATAATACTGGACACATCCCTGCCTTTTTATGGTGTCCTCCAACCCGTGTCTGTAATAAGTCCAAATTACTGTGCTCAATAAAATAAGATCTTGCTTTTTTTTTTTAATCTATTTATGATTATATTACTGTATTTGCATAATTGGATTAAATTCAATATATAAGATCAGGACAAGAAACAACAGTGTTGATGAGAGACGGTGGAATATGGATCTAATGGAGTCAATTGACTTTCATATTTTTTTCAAAAACAATTTATCACTATATAGTTTTGTTATATATTTTATAGTGAGTAGAACTAAGGTGCTCTTAAGCTCACCAAGTCAAACCGTGAACTTAACTCAAAAACTTATCGGATTGACTTCAAACGACGTTTCCAAACCATTAGATTTTCAATCTATATTAAAATGTGCTTGGAGACCAAATTTTTTATTTTTGAATTTTTTTTTACTATTTATTAAGCTGGTTTGAAAACCGCTGTTTTTCAATGCTCCAGAAATTTAATAAAAACAGCGGTTTTCAAACCAGTTTAATAAATAGTAAAAAAATTTCAAAAAATGAAAAATTTGGCCTCCAAGCACATTTTAATATAAATTGAACATCTAACGGTTTGGAAATGTCGTTTGAAGTCAATCCGATAGGTTTTTGAGTTAAGCTCACAAAGGGCTTGGTGAGCTTAAGAGCACCTTAGTTCTACTCTTTTATAGTAAATTATTACGGGTACTATAAATTGATCCCTATATTTTTTATGAAGATTTTATATGTTTGACTCTTATTTTTTTTAAAGAAAAAATTAACTATTGTACAATGTGTACAATTTAGACTATTGAAACTGTCCTACTTAACTATGTAAATATTAAAATTATTAATATTTAATTTATTAAAAAAAAATATGTTATTGAAATATTTTTTTCTTGTATTTTTTTTTACCCCATTACCCAAAAATCTGTCTCCGCCTCTGGTGCCCATATCCTGAGTTGATCAGAGAGTTGAAGATCGAGAAGAAAATCATTACAATGGTCTCCACTTCAAAAAGAATTGGAGATGTTTTCAAAACTTGAACTTGGTAGTACCTTAGTACTACTGCTTAGATTCATTGTACTAGCTAGTTGCCATTGAAGGCATGTGCGAAAGAAGGATAATTAAAGAGACCATTCCATGGCGTTATATTGTCATCAATGTCAAACAAATTAATATATAATGATTAATGAATATAACCTATTCATATAATCACACCCACATGTGATTCGTGGCGTGTTGTAATATATTCATAACTAATGTTCTTTCGTATCAATAAACAATAAAACAAAACAAGAATTACGCAATCAGTTCGTCTTCAACGACGGAGGGAAAAGCCTGGATTGGGCCGGTACTGCTCTATATTAAGCGATAAGCTAGGCCCAAAACACATCGGTCTGTTTCCAGAGAAAAGTAAGCACGTCCGGTTTTTTTCCATCATGCTGTTAGCGATTCGTTAGTCCCACTAGTCCATCCATAGAAAGACAAACAGCTTGGGAGGTTATAAACGAGGATCCGTATCCTCCCAGGTACCTGACTCAAGTTAAATTGAAACGGACGGCCCAGATTAAATTTATCTGGGCCAAATTCAATCCGGTGCAGAGACTGTAGGGGGTCTGTTTTGAGATTCGTGCCATGTTGCCATGTTAAAAGAACCGTCCTATCGTAATTGTATGTGAATTCTATAAAAGAGGTAGGGAGGCGACGATAGAAGGCACTTACCCTGGACGGGGTCAATTAGCTATCATGAAGGCTCATGGCCGAGGCTAGTGGCCCACATTGCACTTGGTAGGAGTGCTGACCTACAATCTGCCCAAGTGGCAGAGTGGAGGTCGCCATTATTGCAAATAATGTGATGGTTGATTAAATAGAAAATGGCCTATTTAATGTGTTTTGGTTCTGTCACGTCAATTACATAGACGCGGTTTGTATGGAATTCAATCCTCCCAGGTACCTCAATGGACCGGACCGGA
The DNA here is from genome assembly GCA_025461125.1 of Carex kokanica. Classification (NCBI taxonomy): domain Eukaryota; kingdom Viridiplantae; phylum Streptophyta; class Magnoliopsida; order Poales; family Cyperaceae; genus Carex; species Carex kokanica. The sequence continues at coordinate 1,299,038 of JAJGRX010000874.1, read as the reverse complement.
ACGGACGGTCCAGATTTACTTTTAGTCTAGATTTTTAAATTGACACGAATCTCAATGTACAAATAATACTGTCTCTTAAGTCATCCCGAGTAATCACTGGCTGAGAGTAAATCTGGACCGTCCGTTCTGATCAGATTCAATGAGGTACGAGGATACGGATCCGTTTGTATGTCACGGCACGTTAAGCAAAACGAGAAGCGAACACATCACAGTAATGAAACATTACGGATTGACAAATATTATAGTATCGCTTAAATCTTTAATGGACGAAATTATGATTTATTTAAAAAAAAAAAAGTAGCAGTATGGATTTTTTGGAATAGGGCGATACATCGTGCATAGTTGTGTATATATATTGTGGGCTGCAGCACAGTAAGAATTATTTAAGAGAAAAACATAGTCTGCAATAAACATTCAATCCACAATAAATTATTTTTTCATAACAATCGAAGAATTGATGGAAAATATATATCTAAATAATATTTTCATGGAACACAAGAGTACGATAAGCTCACCTAAATATTAAATATTGCCACTAAAATTTAGAAGAAAAAAAAGTGTTTTACGTTGAATTCAACATGCTAGCAGTGTTTTTGAGCACGACACAGACGGTACAGCTACCCGTCTGACAAACACAATATAGCATTAGCTTCGAACACGACAAAAGACTGTTGGACTATGCAATAATCTACTTAGTCTATTTGACTAGATTTGCTAAATATATATTTGTTGAATTTTACAATTTCTTGTCTTGAGATATTATGCAGGTTTATGAAGACATAAAGTTTCAATAAATATCAATGATGTATCTACAAATACTATACACATCAATGATGTGTTGTAATGAACCAAAGAATAGACTAAGAAGGCTTACCTTAAGATTAATATTAATTATAAATTTGTGAAATTGGTAAAATATACTTGAGATTGAGGTAATTTACATAAACCGTTACAACGATTAATAAAACGCTGCAACGGAACAATCCATATCCGAAATCCACAGAATAATAGATTTATTCCGTCACAACGGTTAATCAAACGTTGCAACGGAATAAATCAATTCGGATCCCAAAGACTTTTAGAGAATTTCGTTGCTACACGCTTGACAAGCATTAGAGTTATCAACGTAGCCAAACCCAGTAACTGGGGTTAACTGTTACAACGCTTATTCAAGCGTTACAACGGTTGACGCCAATTACCAAATTTTGTTTCTCTCTCTACAAATAGAAGCAAAATCTAAGTTTGGAAAAACGATCTAGCCGCTCCAATTGCAATGTTCTGTATTCTTTTCAGATCTAGAATTCTTCATTATTGCTTGTGCATCAAACTTCAATATACTTACAACAATCTCAAGCATACTCCACTAAACTCAATCTTGTGTAAGAATTAGAGTAATTTGTGTGAGATCTCTTGTTTGTTTCCAACACAGTAACCCGCTTGATGCACCTACCCAGTCCGCGGACCGCTTGGTGCGCCTATCCAGTTCGCACATCAAGCGGTGCGCCAGCCCAGTCCGCGCACTTGCTGCCCATATTGGTGCGCGAACCCAGTCCGTGTTGGTGGTATGATTTAAAATATCCCGAATTAGATGGTAATCAATTAATTTTGATTTTTTCCGTGGTAAGTAAAAAAAATTCGGATTTTAATGATTTGTTACTTGGAAATAACATTTATTTATATTCAGGAAAGAATGCAGATACTATCTTCGTACTATTTACCAAACAAATCACCAAAGAGGAATAAAAACAGAAAAATAAATAGAGCGGATAAACTTCGTCTGCTCTGAGCCGCTACTCAAAATGAAGAAATATAAAATATAAAAGAGAACATATTCTTGCATTTATGTTTTATTTAAAAAAAATATATATTCAAAAAGTGTTCATACTTAATTTACAAATTATTTATATCTAATGTACACAGTGTTAATTTTTTTTGTAAAGTTTGAATTTATAAGAAAAGGTTAAATATTTATTAAATAAGTAAAAATATAGTTTTCAAAATCGTTATTAATAATAAATTTAGATATAAATAATTGTCTTGATATAAATGTTTTTTATGAAAAGTAAACACACTTTGTGTAGGTAAGGAATGCAGATAAAAATTGTAGTTATCACTTCTTAATTAAAAAAAAATAGAAAATCAAAGGCAAAGTGCAGTAGAGAGTCACGTGCATCTCTCGTGCGCATCCGCAGTTTACAAATCGACCGTATCTCCATTACGCACTCCTTTCGCTCGTCACAAAATTCCCCTCAAATTCTCCCTTTAAAATAAAAAGAAAATAAAAAACCCGCAAATCTTCAAACCGTCGATCGCACGGCCCGGATCGCTCCATCAGCCCATCAAGCCGCCTCTGACCGTCGGATCTCTTCGCAGCGCCTCTTCCCGCCCATGTCAGAGGGCGGGGAGATGGCCCCGAACGGCGGGGCTGAGCCCTCTCGCGAACTCTACACCGTCCCCTTCTCCTCCAGTAAGTACCTCTCTCTTTCTCTCGCTTTCTCTCCTCTAGGGTTTCTTACTTGACAGTTCTTTTTTTTAGTTCAATTGGGAAGGGGATCGAGGGGAGAAAATTTACCCTTGATTTAATGGTGGGGGCAGGAGGGTAGAAGTGGAGACAGAGAATTGAGCGGAGAATGGTAAGGTTTCGTCTTCTTCCCACAAAAGAGTTCCCCTTTTGTTGCCTTCAAATTTTAAGTGAACAGGCAATTGGAGAAAGAATTTCCTCTTTTCTACCTTCACTGGTCCTGCTTAGGGCTGTGCTGGTTCATTAATTACTGTCCTGTTCGTGGTGTTTGCTACTGTCCAGTTCTCAGGTTTTCAGCTGGTATTGGCCAGTTCATAGGTGCCTACCCCAACTTGTTTGGGACTAAAGGCTTGGTTGTTGTTGTTGTTGTACTTCATGCTAATACTAGGCCTGGTTGGTGCCAGATTGTAAGATTAGATGAGCAAGTTTTGTTTTTGACTTTCATATCCTTGCCTATTTTTTCATGTATTAGGTTGGTTTCAATGGGGTGAGATCCACGAGACTGAGAAACGGGCCCTGCCAGAGTTCTTTGAGGGAGTTTCAACTACAAAAAATCCAAGGGTTTACAAAGAGTACCGAGATTTTATTATCAACAAGTACAGAGAGGATACCAGTAAACGACTTACTTTTACTGAGGTTAGAAAGGCTTTGATAGGAGATGTGTCCTTGCTTCAGAAACTATTTTCATTTTTGGAGAAGTGGGGCTTGATTAATTTCTCTGCGTCTGTTAAGCCGAGTCAAAGGCAAAATCAGACAGTAGAGACGAAGGTTTTGGTAGAGGAGGGGACCCCTCCTGGGTTGCGTGTTATATTAGCACCAACACAGGTGGTGCAGCAAGGTAAGGTGCTTGTAGAAAAGAAATTGATTGGTGGTGAGAATGGATTAAAGTTACCGCCATTAACTTCTTATTCTGACATATATGGTGAGTGGGACCCCCGCAAGGGGTCCCTGTGTGGATTGTGTGGGGAACAATATCTTGATGAGCACTACAAAAAGATGGAGGTACTTGGCTTTTATTTTTATAGTAATTTATTTTTGGTTTACTGGCTGTTCTGAGTTATAAATAAAAGCACAAACTGACTACAATTTCAAATTTGATGCACTTTTTCTTTCAAGGGGCTTGAAACTAAACTTGGTACTGTTATTTCAGGATGGACTTAAAATTTGCTTGAAATGTTTAAAAAGCAATAATGGTGATAAAGAAGAGACAACAGAGAACAAACCAGCACCAGCACCAGCACCAGTATCAGTACCTAGCCTTGCATGGACTGATTCAGAGACACTACTCCTTCTAGAAGGTGTTTTGAAGCATGGCGATGATTGGGATTTAATAGCCCAACATGTTCGCACCAGGAATAAAAATGAGTGCATAGCAAGGCTTATACAGCTTCCTTTTGGGGAACACATTGTGGGCCTCACGAATGGCAAATCTGTCCCTAGATTGCTGCTTGCTCAAAGTAAACCTGTTGAAGTTGAGTTGTCAAAAGAACCAATAGAAAATAATGGAGAGGTGAGTGAATTGGGGAGACCAAGTGAAGAACCTCCGTCAAAGAAAAGCCGGGTGGCATCTTATGTCTCTGCTACAGAGTCATTAATTAAACAAGTAACGCTTTTTATCAACTGTTATTTTTTTTTTGTTATATCCGATTCTTTCTGTATTTGCAAATTAGCACCAAATTGTTGTTCTTTTTATCGGTTTTCTTGCAATTGCGATAAATATTGGAGCATAAGAGTGAACCTTTAATTTTAATTTTTAATTTGACAACTATGGGTGCATTATTAGTGAAACAACTATTTCTACTATTATTGATTCTCTTTTGTCCTTTTTGCCATTTAATTAGGTGGCTTTGCTGTCTGCGGTTTCTGGTCCACATGTCACTGCTGCTGCAGCTGATGCGGCTATTACCGAATTATGTAATGAAAGTTTTCATGCTAGAGAAGCGTTTGATAAAAGCAAGTCTGAGGTTGAAAGAAAGTTTACTTTGTCAAATCAGGAGCTGCCGAGGTCAGCACCTTTTTTGTTTTGACTTTTTCTAATAAATCTGTCATTTTATCATATTGTTATTCACAGATAGCAAACAACACTGAAAACTAAGGTCAAAAAATAAAAGTAGATTGTATGTTTTATATTTTTTGTTTTTTTTTGGGGTGGGGGGTGGGTAACCACCTTGAATTGCTCCATGACAGACTTGTACTAGATAAGTTTGGGCCTGATCCTCAACCAATTTGAGCTAGGAAAAGAGAGACCTAGTTAAGGCTTGAGTCATAGTGTCTATATATAACCCAACATATGTTTCAATCAACTAATCCTTGGATGTTATTTCAAAATATGCAGAAAATTCTGTTATCTCAAATGCAAATATACCATGTTCTTTTCTTTCAAGTAGACTACCTTATTTGGTGTACATTTCCAAAAGAGCTTTCTTTGGTTCTCTTTATCTATCTCGTGCTTTACTAACTTGTGGTGCTTTTAGTAATCTGGATGCTGAGGGTGACCAGCAAAAGATAGTCCCAGAAGAGACAGGTACTTTGTTGTTTTCTTTTACTTCTTTTTCTAATACCTGCATTTGGTGTTTAAGTTCTTTCTTAATTTGTGGAATTTGCATTTTATATTTTTAGTTGTAATGAATCTTCAGGGTGGGGGGTTGTGAAAGAGAGATATTATGAATGAACATATTGTGCCTCCTTTTTCTCAAAACTAAAAATAAAATAAAAGTTTCGCTGCATGTACAGAACAAGTTGGCAGGACAAAATTTGAAAGTGTTGTATCAAGTGACCTGTATTCCAATTTCAATCTCTATTATTGCTTTTTTTAGTTTCTTCAAACGGTGTTAATTTTTGCAGCAGTAATAAATTTCTCTTTTCCTTTTCCTTCTAATAGAAACACCATCTGATGAGTCAGAGAAGGAATTTATAACCACCTCATTCCAAATCAGAGCAGCCGTGGCAACAGCTATTGGAGCAACTGCAGCTCGTGCCAAGCTGCTCGCTGACCATGAAGAGAGAGAAATGGAACTCCTAATGGCAACCATTATAGAAGCTCAGGTTTATTTGCCATCTTTAATTATTATTATTTTTTTTTGCAAATTGTACATTATTTAACCTAATTTGCCATGTACAAACATTTGTTGGAACAATTATATCGCATATTTGCAAATTAAAGTTAGGTCAATCAAAAAAAGGCCAAATTGCACCTTGAGTTATAAAGAACTCATTGAACGTTGAGCAGACTGTTATTTGTGTTCACAAACAAATGCAGATGTTTTGTTTTAATAAAAAACGCTGTTGATTATATAAGCCTTTTTTTTTTAATCTCTGATTCTTTTTTTCTTTTTTTCTTCTTCCATCATATTCATCATAGACGAGGAAAATCCAATATATGATGAAGCATTTTTCTGAGCTTGAGGCCATGATGGAGCAGGAGTACGACCTACTCCAACAACAAAAGAAATCTCTTATCAGAGAATGGGTCGATTTGCTTCGGCAAGCATTTCATACTGGTGTACCAAGATGGAAGGACAATGCAGTCCTAAAGCCATTGATAATTAGTACTCCATAGTCGATTGGATATGCACAATTCATTGGGTGTTTATGTAAATGTACAATGTTTTTATGTAGACTAGTTGGTACCTTCATTTTAGGTGTAACCTTTTAGTTAGAAATACTTTGTATGTCTTGTTTCCACTAACTAGATAGCTTTTTGGGAATTTAGATTATAGGGATGTCCTGACATTTATTTTCTCTCTGTGCTAAGTTACTGTTATTTCTTAATTTATTTTAATTTTTTTGAATTCCAGAAGTAGAGTTTTCTAGTTTTTTTATTCATTAAAAAGTCTAGTAGATACATTCTTAAATGGCTTTTCTTTTGTAGTGAAGTTCAACTTCAAATGTTATCCTTTAACTTGACATGTTTCTCTAAGCAAACGTAGAATTCTTCTGTAAGGTATTTTTTTTTTTTGGGGCAAAAAATGACACACCTGACACTACATGTTTCATTACCACATGAAACACCACCTTCACACTTTACAAATTACCAACAAATGTTAATAAAAAAGACCTTAAAAAAACCTTGAAATGTAAACTACAATAAGCCCAACCAATCTCAATTATTCGTTAGAAATTAATAAATTCACTGACTTAGCCACGTCTAAAACAGATGAACTTCAACAAAATGAAATAAATAATTTCCAATAACATCATCGACTAGCACCCCAGAATCAAAATGAAATAAATAATTTCCACTGGTACCACCAGCTCTGTACCTGGAGAAAGCGCACTTAAACATCAAAATGTATTAAATAAGGAATGTCATATACTCGTGATGAGTCCACATAAATTAAGAAAAAAAATATATCCGTCAGGCTAAGTTCGTATTTAGCCGTTTTCTTGATCACATATTTGGTTTTTTTTTTTAGTATAAATAACTGTTGTGTTTTTCAAGAACTTCAATGAATATTCTAAGAAGCTTAGAAAGTATAGTTGGGCCGTGGGCTTTGGCCCAATTAACTTAATAGAGTGCGAACTGATCGGAAGCACGGAAACAAAATAGAGAGCGCGAACTGAGAACTGATCGAGAATCGTGACCGAGGTTAAACCCCAAAACCCTAGCTCCAACGACGAGACCTCATCCATAAATTTTAGAACGAAACCGGAGATGGGGAAGAGCGAGCAGGGAAAGGAAGGGAGCTTCCTTCTCGGAGATCCGACCTTCATCGAGATCGGCGGCGGACGGTGGAAATGCGTCGAGACGGGTCAAGAGATGCCAGAGAAGGAGAAGGAGTCGTACTCTAAGAGTCGAGCTTGTCGGGTTGGGTTGATTAATGCGGCTGTTGGGAGTAGGAAACCTCCTCTCAATACTTTTGAACCGCATCCAGTTTCCAAGTGAGAGAACCAATCACTATGTTGTAGTTAATTTTCTTTATTATAAATTCGAGTAAATATTTTTGGCAAAGAGCTGAAATGGATTTTTTACATTAGAGGTCAAAACACAATCTTATAGCCTGGTTTGCTAAGTGACTTCGAGTGTGATGATCTATTTGCAAGTGGGCACAATCTTATAGACTGGATGGATTAGTAGTTATGTAAAAAGATGGATCAAGGCAATCATATATAAATTTCTGTCTTGAAATGCAAGTTTTGTACTATAATTTTGTAATAGATGGGTATAATATCTGTCCCTGTAGTATTTCTAAACGTTTGCTGGAGCTTTGATCAACAAGTCTTTGAATGTTGCTCTGCAGTGTCTTTTCTTTGTTAGATAAAATATGTACTAAAAGTTATCTCAATTAATGTTTCAAACATGAGCAAATCAATTGTGTTCTGTTAATCTTTTCAATATTGAAATCTAGGTCACAGTTAATATGTAAGTTGACGGGAGACACAGTGAACAAAACAGAGGAGCAGATCTGGAAGCATATTAGTGGAAGGAGGTTTCAGAATAAATTAGGTAGCTTTCATTTATTTAATTTACTTTTCTCTTATTGCCGTTGGAAGTTCTTATGTTAATTTTTTTCTAGATTGTGGATTCTAAATAAGTAGTTATTCTCTCAATTAAACAGAAAAGATGGAGCTACAAGCAAATTCACCACCATCAGTAGAGGCTGTGAAAGAGAAAAAGAAAAAGAAATCAAAAAAGCTAGTTGAGTCGAAGAAATCTCAAATAAAAAACCTTAAGAAGGATAAAAAGAAAAAGAGTCAAGAAATTGACAGCAATGATAATGTTGATAGTATTGAAGGTGGTGAAAAAGAGGAGGGAACTAATTTTTGGATACCTCCAGTTGGGGAGCGTTGGGATTTTGATGATGGAAAGGATAGGTGGGAATCTTGCCAAAGCGCTGACATCAACGAGGACTCTCACTGCAACTCTGGTAAGATTACTTTTTGGAGTACTTTTATGTGTGTGCGTGTGTACTATCCCTCCGCTGATATGGTAGACCTAAGTTTATGTTGAAATAGAGCATCAGAAAGCAAAGAAAACAAAAAGGATTTGTAAAACTAAAAATTCAAGTAGACTAGTCCAAAATAAACTCACAAGCACAGAGACAGCAAAATTATAAAAGAACTTATGATTAACTTGAATACTGTATGACTAGTATGGCTCTCTTGGAGAACATTTTTATTTTTATTTAAAATATTTTTTATTCTTTTTAATAGAGATCCCTTGCATGTTTTTCTGCAGCAAAAGGTGTTATTGTTTATAAGATTTTGTTTTTGTTTCAGAGGAATCAGATGACAAGAAAGATTCTGAATCAAATGAACTTACTACAAGGTTCATACTATCCCTGGCTAACTATACTGTTTTGATGTTGGAACAGTTTCATTTGTTAAAGGAGCATGCAACCATTCTGCATATCATGCTAAACAATGAACATCCCAGTATCCCACGTCCCCTTGACTTTGGTTTTTTCTGATTAGTTTGTCCAAATTGCCCCCTAATTGTGATAATGTTTGTAGAGTCTTCTTCTGAGGAAAATAGTAGTAGGGTAAGTGTGCATCTTTAGGGGAAATGAGGGACTGGTATTGATGTTATTCTGCATGCTTTTAAAGGATAAAGTTAATTTTTCTATATACTTATAATTTCTTTTGTTTGAGAATGATATTTCTCATTTTGTGAAGATTATGCTTGATCCTTTCATTTGTTTGCAAGTGACGTGAAATTGCCCTGTTGATGTTTCACTGAAAATATTTATTGTTTGTATTTTCCATTGAATATTTTGATAATTTGTGGCAGTACGAAGCGCTTATCAATTGCTGTTGGACCTAGCAGTTTCGCTTCAAGGAAGAAAAAGATAAAGAGGCCATCTGAAGCTGATCAACATGAAAGTTGAACCAGGAAAATGATCTACTTGATGAAAGATCTAATTTTACTTGTTTACCCCATTTGTATTGCAAATTGCACCATGCTTTCTAGAAGTTGTAGTCTATCCTATGACTGTTTTGAAATTTTAATTTTGGCGACAACATGTCTTGCTAAGTTATTTGAGGTGAGTGAGTGTATATTCTTTGTTTTGCTTCAAGAGGAAAGATGAATAAGAAATCTCAAGCTTACCAAATAAAGGCTGTGCTTTAATACAGTCTGTCTTACTGTGATATTGTCAATTATATCAAGGTACAAAGATATTGATCGCACATCCTAATCAAATTGAGTATCAAAGTATGCTTGTTTACTGTGATATTCTCAATTATATCAAGGCTGTGCTTTACTCCCACTTCCCAGGAAAAAAAAGGTTTTGAATTTGACTATTCAATCTCTCAATATGTCAAAAGTTGGAAGAGAATCTTTATAATTTTGCAGAGTTGACCTATTCAAACTTAATATTTGGGAGTTGTCCCATCAAAAATGTTACAGTCTGGAATATTAACTCGTAGCAGGTTTAATCCTAATTCAATTAATATTAGAAATCAATTAAAGTTGCAATTGAAAGAAATGCCTCCTGTAGTCCTGTCCAATCCAAGTTGACGTCCACATGAAGCAATGGCTTGCTTCTACATCCAGAGACCAGAGGAGATGCAACATTATGACTTCGCTAACAGTTTGTTCAATATCTTTCTTGCCAGTTTCCTTGGGACTGGTCCATGCCAGAGCAAACTGAATCACATTTCTCCAAACTAAAAATTTTAAATTGGTATATTACAGAAATTTAAGCGTTTATTAAACATTAATCTAGTAAGATAGTAACACTTGAGGCAAGATTATGGAAACAGGTCCCATACTAGTGATTTCTAATACAACACTCACCTTGCTCTCTCGGCCTCTACAATATTTTCTGTCCCCTCCTAAAATAATACAGGAGTTGTTTAGGTGTCTAGATATAATTTGCTTTCAACTTACATATCTTACTGAAGTTAGATTACTGAAGTTAGATTTCCTTCCAACCTCCACATTATATGTTAATTACGCGTGCATGAGAAATAGGATTAACTATATACTTGGCACATTCGGATCCTTCAAGTCAGAAATTCTGAAACAACCACGCCATTAACTTGATTTAACATGTGATGTCTTATAAAAGAAAAGAGAAATCTAGCACCCGCAACAAATCACAGCATTTGGAACCTAATTTTATAATCAATGAAAAGAAAGCACAATACACCACTTGCATATTTACATTAAATATGAGCTGCTGTGCACAAAGGATTAGTGCGAGCAAGCGCACAAAAAAAAGACCAAAAAAGATACAGCATGTACTCTTTTTTTTTTTTGAAGAATGGATACAGCATGTATTGCTACCAATAAGATATGACCGGTCAAAAAGAAGTTAGCTAATTAACACAGAGACACTCTAGGGCTATGACCTCCTATTAAAGAAAGGATGCCGAAGAGCCTCCCGGGCTGAAAGCCTATCAGATGGGTCATATCTCAGAAGCCCGTGAAGAAGGTCAATGAGATCACAAGCTGAGTGGTCTACATTCTCCATCACCAGATCCTATCAATACAGAATTAACACAGCCAGTGTAAGATACCACATCACAAAACCAATATCAAACGCCATAGTTGAAATAGGAGTGCATAGAACGTGAATGGTAATTATACCTGAAGGCAAGGGAGCTTCGAAACTGCCTTCATGCTTTCCCTTGACATACAACCTTCAGGCCAATTCAACCTTCCTCTTCTAACATACTTCTCAGCCTGTCGACTGCAATAGGTGAAATACATATCAGATTGAGTTTTTAGATCTGTACTTAGAAATCAGCCATGAAAGGCAAAGGTTCTCACTCTGCTCTCCTCAGCATGTGCCCAGGCAATGGTCCCAAGACCCTCTCCATCATTGCCAAGTGTTCCAGATTTTCATGGGTTTGAAACAATGCATCCCCCTGAAAAATATAATTACCATGTTTAGAGTTGTTACCAAGTTGTTTATCTAACAGATCAAACAAGTCTTTCAGTTAAAGACAGTACCGTGCAAAGTTCAACAATAATGCACCCAATACTCCAAATATCACATGGGTAGCCCCAGTTTAGCCCTGAGGGAAAAGCAAGAAACCACAAGTTAAAACATAATGAACTCAACAAAACAAAACTGATGATAACAACAGCAAAAATAATAATAAGGTTGCCTACCAAGAATGACCTCGGGTGCCCGATAATGCCTCGTAGATACAACATAGGTATTTTGTTGGCTGTCACTGGTAGTTGTGCTACCAAAATCAATGACCTTGATAGCACTGGACTTTGGGAGGCGCTTGTAGTAAGAACCTTCCTTTGGAGACCTCGAAGTTACCTACAAGTGTACACTACAGGTTAGCCACCTCATTTAAGAAATACAGAGCAACAGCATGCAACAAAAAAGAAAAATGTCACAATACTTTGTAGTCGGGTACTTTAATGTACTCTGGCGAAACAAGTAGTATGTTCTCAGGCTTTAAATCAGTGTGAATGAGACGCAATTCATGCATGACTGCAAGGAAGCAAATAGCATAAACATAATGAATAAAAGATAGAACCTAATTATCACCTATAGCCTTCATATTCTGTTAATTATATTGCACTTAATTTCTCCATAAAGATTAATATAAAATGCCATCAACTACCAAGAAAATATTATGTTAATTACACATTATTTATAATGAGATTGATAACATCAAGTGTAAGAAGATAGAAGTAATGTCTACACACATGCTATGCTTTCCAAGAGTTGTCTGGCAAACTCGCGAACTAGATCAATAGGGAATGCGCGATAATTATTTTTTCGTAGAAAATCGAACAAACTCGAGCCCAACTTCTCAAAGACCTGTTAAACCATCCATGTGAATTTGAGTTGTCATCTAAAAACCCCCCGAGCTTAATTTTAGAAAAAGGGGTTAACAGCCATAATGTATCATGTACTTACAATACAGATATGATTACGATAGTCGAACCAGTTCCTTATTTGCACACAACTGCAATAGCACAGCATCTAATCCATGACAAAACAAATAAAGAACAATTGAACCAAAGATAAATAGGAGTGCATGTACAGAGGGACATACCGAGAACCAGCTGTGTCATACTTGCCAAGCTGTTCAAGGACATCAATCTCGATCATTGCAGCATCTCTGTACTTTTTTATGCCACGAATAATCTTGATAGCAACCATCTCTTTTCTTTCTCTGTCCCAACATTCCAGCACCTGACCAAAAGTACCTAACAGACATCCAAACAAAAAAGCTTCATCAAATTACTGATCACATGATTATCTATAAATAAACTTATATGAAGATCCAGTCACACATACCTTCACCCATCTTGCTGTGGATTTTGTCTGAAAAATAAAAATAAAATGTTAAGTTAGAAAGGGTGCAGACAGATGTTAACATTAAGTAGGTAACAATAGACACTCCCAATTTCAGATTTCAATCTGTTGAATGACTGTAAGTACACAAAATTAGATAGAAGTTGCATTAAGCAATTATTTGTTTCTCGCAAGAGCCATTGAGAAATAATGGAAAACTGTTGGTAACAAATCTTGAGAAGTGTAATTACAGCGTGAGGTCAGGTTATCGCCCACAGCAAAAACATAATGCCCATCTTTATCATCCTCTCTCCATGGAGGTGAAGGGAGCCGAACAATTTCCTTGACAGACTGATGCTCTGGCACAGCTTCTTGTGCATAAAATAAACCTAATTGAGCCTACACAGAACCATACATTTTATTTCTGGCAACTATTAACCTGATTATTACTAACATTAGATCAATTCAAAAAAACTATACATATGCCATCCCAAGAACTAAATAGGAATGTTTACCTTCACCCAAACCCGACCCACCCTGGGACTGACTGGAATTCGGCCTTACATGAATCTGGTATGATACCTAATGTTACAGACCCAGGTAATCTCAATAAAAGGGTCCCTCATCAATTGCAATACCCATAAACATAAACATCAACTAATGGACTACGAGACTATTTTGGTAGTACCCAGACCTAGCAGACCTCATATCACATCTAGTTACATCATCTGACGTAATTTCATTCGCTGGAGAATTCAATTCCATTAAATATATTAGTCAGGAAATATAAACTAAAACAACCAAAAACAATAAAAGAAATGAGAATGTTTAATACACGAGACAGGAAACTTAACCAACAGTCCCTAAAAATCCTGATTTTTAATTTATTTTGTTTGACCTAACCTCCCCCCTTTTCCTCAAATTTATTCTCTTTACAACCCAGAACATCTTTACTATCTTTCAGGTCCACTTGGGACACCCATATTTTTGTGCGAAATAAGCAAACGCTTTTAATTCAGACGGATCTAACAAAAAGTATCTAACTTTTTTATGAATCTAAAAAAAAAAAATCCTTCCAACTAATACAGGCATACCTAAAGAAAAACAAGAATCCTACTTATTCCAAACAAATAAAAAAATTTAAAGTAAGAATTAGATCTAGTTTACCCCTGTCGTATTAAAAATACGCACAAGATCTAATCAGAGAGAAAGTTTTGCAAAATATCTACAAGTACAAGTACAACACCTCCAGGACACAAGATCGGTCAAACGACCACCAGATCTAGCAGAAATAATCAAAGGAAAAGGAGAAAAAGGATTATACCGTGGGATTCTCCGGCAAGACGTCCCATCCAAGTCTCTGACGCTTCCTAGGGCGCCGATCGATGATGCCCTGAGGTAGTTCTGTCAAACACTCCATTGATGATTCGATCAAAGAGAAGAAGAGAACAAGGCGGCGCACGAAAGAGGAGATAAGAATAGGGTTTGGTTGAAAGAAAAAGGAGAGGTAGGTGTCTAATGCGTGTTGTGAGCAGATATGATAATCGTGAATCGATTCCTATCTTTCTTACGCTCATTTGCCGTCTTCTCGAAATTTCTAGGTAGAGCTGGTTTATAAGCCATCAGACTTACATGTGGGTCGTGGTTATAATTAGCAAGTGGGGAAAAAACGAAAAAAACTTGCTCCTATTTGTGCGAATCCTGTGAGATATCTCATATTTTGCGTGACCGACGTGTCCGGTGCCTATTCGGGGATAGCGCAGGGGCAGTATATTTTGAGCTTTGAGATTCGTGCCAAACGTATTTGAACGGTTGAGATATTTCAAGAAGTCACGCCAAATATGAGATATCTCAGAGGATGTGAATTCGTAGGAGGGACTACCGAGGTTGCTCCTATTTGTTCTCACTTCTCAACTTTGGCTGAGGAGAATATTCCTTTTCTGCTGCGAATATTTTTTTATTTTCCTATTTGCTAATTTACTGTATAGTGTATACGAAGGTCTGTATTGCTTGGGGCGCGTACAGTCATGCAGTTGGCCAGTTGCGTTAACAGGTAGACTTTTTTTTTATATATATTTCGGAGTTTAAATGTTTGATGTCTTTTATATCTCAATTGTTTCATATTTGTATTTTTATTTTCAGAGTTCTAACAATTAATCTGAACTGTTTAACATGATTTATTTTAAAATGTATTTGGAATCAAATTTTATATTATTTAGAAAAATTATTATATTTTAAATAGGTATAAAATTGTTATTTTAAAATAGTTGAAATTTTTTTGAAAAATAATAATTTTACATCTATCAAAAAAATTAGTAAAGAGTTTTTAAAAAATATAAAATTTGATTTTAAGCAGTGTAATAAAATGTGGTCTATGCGACCACATATGCGTATTCGGTTGTAATCCGTATAGAAATCTGTATGCGGTCAATATATACGGTTCCGCATATGCAGCCACATATTACCGCATACTTGTTTGTATGATACCAAATATTACCGCATACTTGTTTGGATGATATCAAATATTATCACATATTACTGAATATTACCGTATATTACCGCATACTTGTTTGGTCTATGCGACCTAAATATTACCGCATACTTGTTTATATATATATATAAATTCTCATTTTAAAATCTGGTATAACGCATAAAAATCTGCATATGTGGCAGCATAGAAACCGCATTGATTTTAAGTATATTTTAATACGAAGACCGGAGTTTAAATTGATTGCTTTTAAAGTGAGCAAGGCGGTCGGTGAGATTCTCTATATTGATGACTTTTTCCGATTTTCTTTCTAATCTAAATTTAAGATGTTTTACATTAACAATGTGTAGGTCAATATGCAATGGTTTACTGCCCTGCTACAAAACTGATATGCACTTTCTTCCTACACTTTGCATAACACAGAAGATCAAAGAATCTCGGATCGAGAAGCTCCAGGACACCGCTGCATGCCAGGCACGCCGACATTTTATTAATATCCTAAGTCCAATTGTTATTTGACCAGTAACGATACTGTAAAATTCAATACTAGATATTGTAGACTGCAATAGCAAATTATATATAATAAGTAATTCAAATTTTTCACAACTAATGATTTTTAAAAGTGGTCCCGAGTTAGTTGCTAACAGCTTGCAACTTGGAAACTTACACAACTTCTCCAACTTCTTGTACTTTCTGCGAGACCACTTGTTGTACTTTCACCGGAACCACTTCTAAAAGTTTGAAAAAAGGGACCACTTCTACAACTTGCAGTACTTTGCAACTAATACCGGGAATATTGTAAAATTTAATTTTTTTCAAAATTTTAATTTTTGTAAACGACACTATAAATACTGTAAAATAACATATGGATACTATAAAATCACATGATGAATACTTTAAAACCACACTATGAATACTATAAAATTTAAATTTTATTACAAAAATATTTTTCAAATTTTAATATTTTATATATGCATCTAGATCCTGTAAAATAACACTTTGGATACTGTAAAACAAAATTATAGATACTACAAAACAAAAGATGAATACTGTAAAAACAATATGTGAATACTATAAAACAACATGATGAATGTTGTAAAACAAAATGATACACAAACATAAAATGGCACTGTTCACAAATACATTGTTTCTTCAGAACCCATAACTGTTCAACAACACTAGCATACACACTGTTCCACAAACCCATACTATTCAACACACGAATATTACATAAGACATAATAAAAACATAAAGGCAGATCTCTTGAAAAGTTGTTACTTCAGAACCCTTTGATGAACATTATTTGAATGAGAGAGAAGTCTCATTACTAGAACAACACGTTCCTTTGATATATCATCCTGCAAAAAAAAAAAAAAAAAAAAAGGTTATAAGTTGGAGTTACCTTGCTAAAAGAATAAACTTACAAATAGCAATTATATCATAAACTTACAAAAAAAAGTTACTTGAGTGAAAAGATAGGCGTCTCGGATCAAATTATAGTATTATACACAAAGCATAAACAAATATCGCACAATCTATTGATTTAGGTCCTTGCTTTGGGCAATTCTCAAGGATAACATCAACTTCTCTCCAAGCTGGTTTAGCTGAAAGAAAATTTCATATCAATAATTAATAAAACCTTCAAGTTCTAAATCATGTGAATCAATG
This sequence comes from Carex kokanica, assembly GCA_025461125.1. Taxonomy (NCBI): domain Eukaryota; kingdom Viridiplantae; phylum Streptophyta; class Magnoliopsida; order Poales; family Cyperaceae; genus Carex; species Carex kokanica. The sequence continues at coordinate 1,282,150 of JAJGRX010000874.1, read as the reverse complement.
GCAAAATCATGTAAAACTAGTTCAAGAATCCTGTAAAAAGTTGCAAAGAATAATTGTAAAACAAACACTCACAAGTCCTCCAGTAAAGGAATTCTTTCAACCAGCTAATAGTATGGATACATAAGATGAATATTGTAAAAACTAAAAACAAAAGATAGATACTGTAAAACAATAATATAGATTATAATACATCGAAATGAATATTGTAAAACATCTTGATACTGTAAAACCACAAGATGGATACTGTAAACCACAAGATGGATACTGTAAACCACAATGTGGATACTGCAAAATCACAATGTGAATACTGTAAAACAACAAGGTTAATACTATAAAACAACAAGATGAATGGTCGACTCATAAAAATTACAAAACCAAACCAGATCGACTTTTGACCTGTTAGATCATATCAGATCAGACTCAAAAGTATTACCAGATCGGATCAGGATCCGCCAGAAGCTACAGATCAGATCAAATCAGACTCTGACCTGGTTCTGGAGTCGAGTGAGCTCAACTCTGATCGGTTCTGACCCGTGCATCATGTTGATGAACTCATCTCTGTGTCCAGATCCATCGTAGCAAGGGCTTATGCCGCACAGAATCTGCCGGCGCAACCACTTGCATATGTCATCTTCGATATGGAATTTCAGCTATCGAGAAACGATGGAGCGAAGGAAGGTCGAGGGGCGATGTAGAGAGAAACGTGCACACGACGGTCAGAGCGTGAGGGAGATGTGCGTGATTGATACTGTAAAACCACAATATTTATACTGTAAAACTACAAGATGGATACTGTAATACCACAAGATTCCAACTGTAAAACCACGAGGTGAATACTGTAAAACAACAAGGTTAATATTGTAAAACAACAAGATGAACGATCGATCCATAAAAAAATTACAAAACCAGACTAGATCGACAGCTGACTTGTTATATCAGATCAGACCAGATTCGAAATATTACCAAATCAGATCAGACTCGAAATATTACCAGCGACGGATCGACAACAATATAGCTTGCCGAATACATAGAGCGCCGTAACGAAGTTTTGGTTACGACTTACGGCAGATTTCAAAGAGAAAATTGAATTATCATGGCACGAAGATCCAAAAAAAACAACACCTAAATGTTAATAACCGACATAAGCTATAAAATACTAATAGCTTTCTAATTTTACTTGTACTCACCGAATCAAATTGTGACGAGTGGCACTTGGATGCGGCAGTGGGAATCAGAGTAGGTCCGATGCCCATCGGACCTACCTTGGTTCGATGGGTGTGATGACCATTCGATATGCATCAAGATTCGTGTGATCTACATCAAAATCCGTACAAGTATGTATAAATTTCTGTGCGCATAGATCTTGATGCTAATCGTACGGTCCGATAGCTAATTGAATCTAAATATAGGTCCGATGCCCATCGGACCTACTCCTATCTCGCGGCGGCAGTGAGGCAGTTTCAACCTTTTAATCTTTGAAAATCAAGCTATGGAATGTATACGTGTCACCCGTAGCTTGCTATATGCAATTTCTCAAAAAAATTAATTGATTTTCTCCATAAATGAGGGCATATACAGTTTCGCAAACTTCGCTCATACTTTGACAAATTTCTAACAGTAATCTGGTGAATTCGATTGACGATGCTCTGACAAAACTTGTTGTAGTGCTCCAATAATTTAATATCAACTCATCAAGATGAATTATAACTTTTTTAAAAACGAATTTTGCAATTAGCAGAGAATTTTTTGAAACACGAACGAACTCTAGAAAACAGTGATATCAGTAGAGCGAGCGAGTGCAAGAGAGTATTTTTGGAAAAAAAAAATGGGAAGAAGAGATCGAAAATTATATAAGACACTTACAAAACAGTTTAAAACGCGTATGAAGTAGGGACCGGAAGTCCGGAACAACGTAGGTAAAAAGTGAGTACAAAAGGCTGGGTATAGAAACCTTTTGTCTATTTTTTTTATGTTACTGCATGCACACCGGCTCGGCTGAATAAGCAAATTAACGACGTAAACTGTTATAATAGAATTAAAAAAATTACGTTACTAGTGCAATCAACAATCATTCTAATAACATCATCACTGCAATGTTATAAAAAGATGGATTTAATTAACAAAGGGATTCCATCTCGTCAATAGATCAACTATAATATGATTAGGCATTAGAAAGACTGAAGTCGTAGGACAACAATGGGGAGTGGGGACTATAAAGAGGAGGGGGGGGGGGGGGGGGGGGGGGGGGGGGGCGCTCAAATCTAATTTCTCGAAATACAGTAACTCATGCAAGAAAAGCAAACAGATATTCACAAAATTATCCGCAGCTGAAGGTTGCAATAAATGAGGCGTGCTCTTCCTGTTAATGAGACTGCATTTCCTGGAGCAGTGGGCCCAGCCTCTGAGCACCGAGGTACACCGCATCTACTAGAACAATAAGTCCCATCTGCATTCCAGAATACAGCTTGTTCAACTTCAGAGACTTTGCACTGTTGGTTAAAGACGAACTGTTTGCAATTCTTTTTTTTTTTTTTGTTATTTTGTAATGTCAGAATTAACTTACCAATCGACCAGTAAATACCAACCGATAACCCCAGCCCTCCTTCGCAGCCCACGCACGTTGTTGATCAGTCCATCTGTCAAAAGGGTGAAAAGTCACAGAATGAAAATTTCATTGACAGCACATGGTACCAGAGTTATTTGATACTAGAACTAGAAGCGAGCATTTTCAATTTCGATTTAAAGAGTAAATTACCCGAAAAATTCTGAAACACCACCAATACCGGCAAGTTTGAATGGTTGTGGACCCTCACGCTGGAAGTCCTGCTCATGAACCAACATTTTAGTCACAAATCTTTCAATCAAATTCCGAGGCCAAAATTATAGAAAACCAATATAGTCATGTGGTAGTAAGACAAAGAATATCACTATTAAGTCTATAACAAAGTCCCGGAATGCAAGACAAAAAAAAAATCATAGAAATAAAAGGTAATGATAAATACCAATCAACAGTAAATGCAACAAAGAAAGAAAGCAAGCACAGTGACATGCAACAAAAGAAAAATACAAACCCAAGTCGCTGCCAGTACATTATTTGGGAAGGTTTGTACTCATTTATACTGTTAGAATAGCTATACCTGCTACTAAATAAGAAGGATAACAAATCCTAATGACTAACTTACGAAGGTATAGACTAAATTCCAAAACGCAGACAAATCCTATTAAAAAAAAGAGCTCAATCAAAGCAATCTATTTTGATTCGCATTTTATTTTGGCATACCTCTTCTTCAGCAGCCTCTAAACCTCCTTGCACCCAAAAAAGGTTCTGAAAACCAGCTTTATAAAGCTGCTCACAAGCTGCAAGTGACCTACATGGTTTAATGAAACGAGTTAAGGACCTCGAGGTCATTATTAGTTGCTAAACCACTGCAGATTTTAATAGCAATCAGTTTTAACAGGAAAAGATTATATGATTAGTTAAGTTTAGAAAATTTAATAAACAATGAATATTTCTGCTTCATATGTTTCTTATGAGAGGTCATCTTTTGTGTTATTTTTTTAGATCGTATAATTAGTGTTTTTTTAGCTAATCAGATCTGACATAAGAATGCTGTTCTAAGGTTTCACCTAAGAAACTTATTTTGATAGTGCAACAACCAGTCCTGCCAGTGGGCATATTTTGACTGGTTTTAAGAGTGTTATGTGTCCTGCAATAAGGAATTCAGCTTTGCTTATTGGTCGGTCTTCTCTCATTTATCGATTTTCTAACGGTTAAATCGCCGATTTGATAAGGTTGGAATTTTTTTTGGAATATATATTAACTTCTAATAAGCAATAAAAAAGATGGATATATGAGCCAACCTCAGTCCTTTCTGACAAACTATGATGATGTCAGTATCTTTTGGAAATTTCTCCTCAACCTTTGATACAAAATCCCTATCATAAAACTTTTTAGTATAATTGATGAGTGTTAATTTTGGTGAGTTTGAACATGGATATTCTTATAAGGTAGCACATACTTATTGTAAACCAATGTCGGGCTGCCACTCCACCAACCTCCTACTCATCATTTGAAGTAAATAGTTTTAAAAAAAGAAGTCAGAGAAAATTTCTAAACTAAAAGCATATGATACAAGAACAGACAGTTAAATAGGTTTGTATTGCGATCTTCGGTAGAAACAGAATGTACCATATCTGGCACGCCATATTGGTACCAACAATCCAGCATTACTAAGAATTTTTTAAATCCTATGAATTTGTTTTTTTTACTGTTTCAGAGTTCCGACTAAAAGGTACAATAATCTATAATACTAGGGAGGTAAAAATATAACCATAAAAAATATTTTGTTAAGGGAAATGATAACAGTCACCTCACATGCATTCCCCTTCTCTTGGTAAGTTTTGTGCTTCGATTACTTCTAAAAGCAACTTTTTGGAAGATGAAGAACAGTTATTCTAAGAAATGTTTATTTAATTTTCTATTGGAATTCTTTTCTTAACCTTTTTATAAATAAAAAACTACCCACAAAAAGTATTGAAGAAATGAGAATTACAAGTTCCAAGAAAAAAGAAGTTGAAATCAGAAAAAACTCTGATTGAATATAGAGACACGGTCTATGAAAGGGGACATACATGCTGGTGACCAGGATCATTTCCCTATTACAGAGGAAATAATCACAAACATCAATAGTTAATGTACAATGTACATAAAAAAACAGATTAACAAGAAGAATGTTTGTCAGAATTACCCATAGCGAAGTTTGTGATTTTCTTTGAAACAGTTCCAAGGTCAAGAGCATTATCTAAGTCAAAGATTGGTATCCATGTAGAGCCTTTGACCCATGCCTGTTGCAAGAAAATGAAATTTAATAAATCTCTTAATCAAACACATAGAAACACAAAAATCAGATAGAGACACATGCATGTACACACACACATACACACTCTTATACCAAAAAGAGGGGAGCACCTTGTTGCGCTCACTTGTGGGACGGACATCAAGCAGGACTTTGTTTGTAAGTTGAGTTGCATAGCCGGCTTCTCTTGGTGTAAGAACCTTAATTTTCTGCTCCCTGATCTTCAAATCAATTATAAGAGTTGCACTTAGTACGGCAACATTTATTCAAACTGCAAGGTTTTATCTACTCCTAATTAAAAAACCATCAAACAAAGAAAATGTTGTAAAATGGATTAGATTCAAAATGCTGGAAAGGGAGGTAAATGAAAAAAAAAAAATACTAATGGAAAACTGGCTCAGAAGAGGTCGCCAAAAAATGGAAGTGCAGACTTTGGATGGGGGGAGGGGGTGGGGTGTTAAGTGGTACTACACTTTTAAAAAACCTACCATCATGCAGTACCTCCAAAGACAGGTACATTTAGCAATATGGCATTACTCTAAAAGACATCTAAGGTACATGGTTTGGTTTTGAAACACTAAAGGCTAAAGTACCCCCACTCCCTTCTCAGCCTAATTCTTCCTTATTTTGAGCTGTTCAAACTTTTTTTCATGCTCCTGCGTTTTCCTTAAGAGCATTTTTCTTTCTGAAGTTTCTGGTTGTTGGAAGGTTCCGTATGGCTTCGTGTTGCAGCAACAACATATCTCTCTCCTTAGTATACTTGTACAGTATGCTACCTTAGCTGTTGTCACCCGTTGCAACACCTACTATTGTACTACAGCATTTATCATCTCTTTTTTTTTTCTTCTATCTCAGTTTTTACTTCATGGATTCACCTTGTGCTTTTTTTTCCTTCTAGAGTGTATTACTCTCATTCTGTTCTTAGTGCTTGGCAATTTCTAAAATTTAGCTGATTAACAAAATTAGTACACATAGGACAAAAGTGTTTACAACTGTAACAAATTGAGCATTTGCAGCTTCAGCTCAGTTTAACAAACAAACAAAATAGAAATCAAAATACAAAGATATTACCAGAGCTTCCCATCTTCTCTTAGCGGCAGCCATCTCTTTGGCTTGCCTCGTCTCCTCCTCTTCCCCTCCAACGGCAGCTGCGTTCACCACCAATCGACCGCATTTCTACTAAAAATAAAATCGGATTGCATTTACACACATAGAACCTGAGAGAGAGAGAGTCAAAATTGGAATCCTAGAAAAGAGACGGCTACCCTGTAATTGCACGCGAAGCGAGGAGAGATAACACTACCACTGGTACCGACCTTATGAAACCTCCGCCTTGCTGAGGTGAGAGAGACGGCCGGGGTGAGGTGTTGTGCTAAAGCTTGCATCTTTGTCAATGGCGCAAGGAGTTCAAGAGGGGGCAGTTCACACTTCACAGGGAAACAATACTACCACTCTACTACTGTGTTTCTTTGCATTATCTTCTCCGACAGGGGGAGTTAATGGGCTGGGTACTAATGAGTTCAATCTATAATAAATTTTGGTAGAGAAGTAGCCTCAAATCTGTTTACTACATTGACTCCTATGGGCTTTTGTAGATTTGAAAAGTGTAAGGCAGGTTTTAATAAAAATATTACATATCTTGTAGCACGAATTATTGATTAAAAAAATATATGTTCATAAATTAGGCTTTACGTAATTTGAACTCGATAATTATAATTCAATAAATGCTAAATATATAGAGTTGGGCTATGGTGCATTGCAATGTATAAGTTCTCTTGTACATTGGACTATAGATCGTTGGATTTGAAGTTGAAATAGTTGATCTAAAGGGCTCAACATGTTCTCCATATCAAAATGTGCTTGGAGACCAAATTTTATATTTTTTGGAAATTTTTTACTATTTTTTTAGAATTTTTGAAAATCGTTGTTTTTCAGAAATTTTTGGACCATAGAAAAACAGTGATTTTCAAAAATTCTAAAAAAATAGCAAACAATTTAAAAAAAATATAAAATTTTGATCTCCAAATACATTTTAATATGGATATCAAATTGAACATTTGGATCGGTTGTTTTTAAAGTCAAAACCAACGATTTATAATCCAATGTACAAGAGGACCTATACATTACAATGCACCATAGCCCAACTCAAATATATAAATCAAAGGTTTAAATAGCGTTTATCGCGTCATAGCGGAACGGCTAAAAAAACACTATAGCGCACTATTTAGAACCTTATCATGGACTGCACTGCAATAGCGTCATAGCTTCTATGATCCAAAAACGCTATAGCGGCACTATAGCGTGCTATTTAGAATCTTATTAAAATGTCATTCATTTGTAAATTCTTTATCTAATTAGCTACACATATTTCTTGCTACGTACTCAAATCAATCTAACACCTTATTAAAAAGTCTAGGAACCAACATAAGAGGATTTTTCTTGTGCACAGTTAATCCTAGTTCCTCTTCCAGATCCAGATCTTGTTTCGTCATACCGGCCGGCAACTCCCAATCAAAGCAACATAGAAGGTTAGCTAAAGCGAGCTCAACCACTGGTAATGCGAAGTTGATTCCGGGGCAGCTCCTCCTGCCGACTCCAAACGGCACAAGACTAAAATCTTGGCCTCTAAAATCAACATTGCTATCGATAAATCTCTCAGGCCGAAACTCTTCTGGACTTTCCCAAGTATTCCGGTCGAGAGAAATAGCCCTTGCGTTGATGATAACCCTAGTTTTCGGAGGAACATTGTGACCTTGGATTACGCACATCTCTGTTGTTTCACGAGGAATGAGAAGAGGAGCCGGAGGGTGCAGTCTCATCATCTCCTTTATAACTAGCTTCAAGTAGGTGAGGTCTTTGAGATCATGTTCTTCGATCTTTCTGTTGTTGCCGGCTGTTTTTCGGACTTCTTCTGTTGCTTTGATCATGACTCGTGGATTTCTCATGAGCTCGGTCATTGTCCATGTTAGCGTAGCAGAAGATGTGTCGGTTCCGGCAACGAACATATCCTAAAAGAAAAATGAAATTAATGCTCAATACTTTGCTTTTGTTGTTTCCTTTTTTGTAAAAAAAAATACTGTGAAAGCCAATAGGCGATATTGCATAATGTCAATGCACTAAAATTAGATAAAAAGGTTATGTATTTAGTGAGATACTAGAACGAATTTATGAGTACAACATGATATGCATTAATTACTATTGACTGGTTAAGCTTACAATTAGACAATTCATCATGGGAACCAATTGAACATGTGTATAAATTTTGGTAAAAGAACACTTAATTAGTATGGTTGCCTCTTATATAAAAGTTTTACCTAGACAAACTGCCCTAATGGAATTTTACTTGCATCATATATTTTACATACCATTAAAGTTTTGCAAATTATAACCAAAAAGGTAGAACACAAATCGATCAGACGAATAGATAACCATATAATTATAATTAAGGCAAATTCTTCTATGGACATAAGGACCTATTTGTAAAATGAACATATTTTCATTTTCAAAGTTCAAACAGTCGATCCGACCGTTCAACATTATCTCCATATTAAAATGTACTTGGAGGTCAAATTTTACATTTTTTTGAATTTTTTTACTATTTATTAAGTATTTTACAAAAACTAGTCAAATTCAGACCATTGAATTTGTAAAATACTTAATAAATAGTAAAAAAATTCAAAAAAATGTAAAATTTGACCTCCAAGTACATTTTAATATGGAGATAATGTTGAACGGTCGGATCGACTGTTTGAACTTTGAAAATGAAAATATGTTCATTTTACAAATAGGTCCTTATGTCCATAGAAGCATCTCTCTATAATTAATATACTTAAGAAAAAACGTACCGTTATAATACCCTTAACATGGCTCATTGAACTAAATGTCATGCCATAAACAGGATCCTTGTGCAGCTGAAGCAACACATGCACCAAATCACTGAGCTCATGATCCCGAGTGCCATCTCTCATATGCTCCTCTATGACACGATCGTAGAACTCATCCAACTCTTTAAAATTTTCCTCCAGCCTCCTTCTTAACCCGGTAAAGGCATCAATCCACCCTAACCATGGCAAGTAATCTGCCACCCAAAACTCCCCCCAAATCCGTTGCGTTTCCTCCAAAATCTTACCATATCCAGGAGCAACAATCCCGTCTCCAAACATCACCCGAGTAACAATATTGTGAGATAAAGCATTCGCTTAGATTCACCGGGTTTGAAGAAGAGCGTGCCTTTATGATACCAGCAATTGTGTTAGCTACTTCTTCTTCCCTGATGTTGCGAAAGGATTGCACCCTTTTTGCACTGAGTATTTCTAAGATACATACTTTTCGCGCCTGTCGCCAGTAATCCCCATAAGGAGCAAAAGATATGCTGAGGAGATTGTATGTATATCTTTTGGCAGCGTATAAAGACGGTCGGCTCGAGAAGTCGTTTGTTTTAAGTACTTCTCTTAAAGCATCTGCAGTTGAGATGACGAGTGTCGGTACCGAGCCAAGCTGGAGAAGCATGAGGGGTCCATGCTTAAGAGAGAGCTTGTGAAGAGACTGGTGGGGATGTGCACCGAGTTGGTGTAGATTTCCTATAACGGGCAATTTTCTCGGACATGGAAATGAAGGGTTCCTTCGGCTTTTTAGGAGTTTCGCAATGAGAAAGACAAGAGGAAAGAGTATTAGGAGAAGACAGTACAGGGGGGCCATGTTTTTTGCTATGCTAATATTTTGGAGCTATGGATAGAGTAAAAGTAATATTTATAGTACAAGAGGATGGGGATGGAGAGTTTGTTATCAGAAGAGATCCTTTCCGGTTTTGAGACTTTTAGTAGTTAAATTCCAATAGTTAAATCTCTCATTCAAATCTAAAAGAGAGCATATCCATTTGGGTTTCTCCAACATTGGACTGAATCCAGACCGTTATCTCAACGCTAGAATTTCACGAACAGCTTTTTAATTTGGGACTGATGTAACTTTAAGATTCGTAACAAGCAATTTGGATGTCCAATTTTGTCAAGTATATATATATATATATGTGAGGGGATGTCAGATATGAATTCGAGCCTCTACTTGACAATTGATTCATAATCTGAACAATTATAATTACAATATGAAAAATATTTAATTAAAGAAAAACATAATTCATACTTCAATTATTACCGTTGAAATTATAAATAAATGAACAGGTGAATCTAGTAACATTGTTACTGAACACATCAATTATTACCGTTAAAATTATAAATAATTCACTGACTGATGAACCTCACAACAATTATAAGAAAATTATCAGGAGCAGACCTGCTGAGGTCTTGGTCGGAGAACAACGACCATCTCAAAACCACCAGGGAAAATTGCGAAGGGGTCAGCTATGGGCTGTTGGAGTTTGGGCTTTGTGGAGAGAGATGAACAAGAGATTATTCTCCGACAAGAGGCGACCGGTGGCTATATTAATTAATGATACAACTCTTGAGATACTCATGTGATCAAATAGCATTTTTTTTTTTTAAAAAAAGGCCGAAACAGCCCATTTCATTTACTGAAATTGAGTTAAATACAGCAGGTTATGTAGCTAGAGATAAAACTCCTGGGAATCCAGATCCCAGATCCACTTACAAACCCCAGAATACCACAAAAAACTGATGACCAAGTCAGATATCAGCCACATTCTAACACAAGCTAAACTCCAAAAAAAGTCCGAAGTTGCTAAAACTAAGCCGCTACTTAAAGGGCTAAGGTTAACTATAACTATATACCAAAATTGAGTATTATCCATCAAAGCTAAGGCAGCGCATCAGCTGCTGCACCAGTGTCACTTGCAGCAGAAACTGGCACTACATCCATCGGCATGTAGTGGTTGAGTGGGATTGCATCCTCAACAATGGGCAACCAATTCCCCATGGCATCTTTAATCCTTTTGCGCATATTACCTGCCCAATAGTGACATAGAGATTTAATGAGAATAATTAAAGTCCGAGCTGTTTTGTGTTGACATTGATTAAAACACAAATCGTTCCTGTATTTCCACAAAACCCAACTAACTGCACTTAAAACAATAAGAAAGCTGATTTTATCATCTAAAGTAAGAGAAATAGCAAAAGTAATGAAATCATTCCAAGTGTGCCAAAGATGCATCACATCTTGGCTTTTCCCTAACCAAAACCAAACTTATTTGGCAATAGAGCAATGTATGAATAAATGATCTATATGATCAAATAGCGTTTAATTAGATCCACCTCTTTTGTTATTAAGTTTTGTACATTGCTTGTGGCTATATTTGCTAGGTAGATATTAATGCAGAGGCTACTTTTATATTTGTAAATATCATCTTTTTATAAATATATCGTTGGTGGCAATCTTCGCCGCCAACTTTCAAAAAAAAATTATAAGAAAATTATCCAATCATTGTAGAAATTATTCTGCACAATTGTAACATTGTTATCGAACACATCAATAGTGACTGTTTGATATTAAAGTGCATGCATGGAAACATGTAGTGGTCTACTTCTAAAAGATATCAGCCGCATTGGTTGCATTAGACTATATTTTTTGTCAGAACACATGGTAGTAATAAGATTTGAGAATTTTTTTTCTGTAGAAAATATTAAAAAAGAAGAAACAGAAACATAAAGTGTATCTAAAAATTTTCATGAGTAGAAAGATCGGTAGAATTTTATCGATTCAAAGTTTGAATTAATTTGAATAAGTAGAATTCCTACCGATCCTTACAAGTTGTTATTTTTTTATGTTATCTCTGTTAAAATATAAAATGTTTTTAGAAAAATAGATAGAATCTTTCTAATATATTTAAATTCTAAGATACTTCATCTATTTGTTTAAAAAAAATTCATATTTTAGTAAGGAAAATTAAAAAAATGAAAAAAGCCTGGTTTAGATCGGTAAGAATTTTACTAATCCAAATTTTTGAAAACTTTCGGATTGATAAATTTCTACCTATCATCTATTTACTGTAATTTGGTAGCTGCTACCAAGTTTTAAAAAAAAAATCCTACTGATCTTTCTACTCATGAAAATCTAGAGGTACTTTTTCTGTTTCTGTTTTTTTTTTTCTATAGAAAAAAAATTCTCATAAAATTTAGCATGCTAATCTCACTGCCGTGCATGCTCTGGTGAGACCAGATTAAGTAGTTACATTTATTTTCCTGCATTTATCTTTGAAACAAATTGAAGGGTTCCATGCATTTATTTTCAATTCGATTTAAAAAAAAACAGTTTTTTCTACCTTTTAAATAGTGTTTGTCCTCTCTATAGTCTACCCACTTGAATCATACGTATTATCTTAAAATAACAATTATTACAGTCTTTGGAAAATTATGAGGCTGTCCAATAATTAACAGTAGATTTCACTGTGGAAAATTCAGCAATTGAAGTCTTTGGTTAAAATGACAATTATTACAGTCTTTGGAAAATTATGAGGCTGTCCAATAATTAACAGTAGGTTTCACTGTGGAAAATTCAGCAATTGAAGTCTTTGGTTAAAATGACAATTATTACAGTCTTTGGAAAATTATGAGGCTGTCCAATAATTAACAGTAGGTTTCACTGTGAAAAATTCAGCAATTGAAGTCTTTGGTTAAAATGACAATTATTACAGTCTTTGGAAAATTATGAGGTTGTCTAATAATTAACAGTAGGTTTCACTGTGAAAAATTCAGCAATTGAAGTCTTTGGTTGAAATGACAATTATTACAGTCTTTGGAAAATTATGAGGCTGTCCAATAATTAACAGTAGGTTTCACTATGAAAAATTCAGCAATTGAAGTCTTTGGTTAAAATGACAATTATTACAGTCTTTGGAAAATTATGAGGCTGTCCAATAATTAACAGTAGGTTTCACTGTGGAAAATTCAGCAATTGAAGTCTTTGGTTAAAATGACAATTATTACAGTCTTTGGAAAATTATGAGGCTGTCCAATAATTAACAGTAGGTTTTACTATGAAAAATTCAGCAATTGAAGTCTTTGATTAAAATGACAATTATTACAGTCTATGACAAATTATGAGACTGTCTAATAATTAACCGTAGGTTTCACTGTGGAAAATTCAGCAATTGAAGTCTTTGGTTAAAATGACAGTTATCTTATCTTATCAACAAAATTATTACAAATTTGTGGAAGAAATTTGATTTCCCAGCTTCTATAAATTGTAAAGTATATATGAATGGCGGTGAATGGATAAATTATATAATCTCCATTCCATTATTAAGCACGTTGGGTGTCCGATCCGCCAACGGCTACGATTGAAAGATAAAATTTCGGATTTAATCTCAGCTCTCCAATCACATAATCTGCATTCTTTTGATTAAATATATATGTTTTATGTGTAGAAGTCTAAATTTAGTTAAAAACATATACACCACACGTACTGCCACACAATATGTTACAATTAAAATTGAGTAGAGTCCGAAATTTAGCGATATATTTCTTCGTTTCCTTATTTATTTGTTTCCTTATTCCTCCCTCTTCAATGGAGTAGACTCCACCTTCCGTTTTCTTATTTCTTTGTTTCCAAACTTCTTCTGCGTTTCTATATGGATCACAACGAATTGATTTTTTTCTAATTTTCTTATTTCTCTTACTTTGTTTCTATACATATTGCCGTGAAAAATCTAGAATATATTTTCAATTTTGTTTCTATACAGATCTAATCTATGACTCTTTGAAAATCATAGAAGCCCTCCAATAAAACCAAGAAAAATTCATAGAAGCACGAAGCAGCAGAAAATTCTGTTGACATTGTTGTTTTTTTATATGCTTAGAAAGATTATTTTTAAAAAAAAAAATTACGAAAATTTGCCTAAATTACCTATTATCATACCCATATATCGAGTGTGGTTATGGCTGGTAATAATAAATACTAGCAACTTTTGCTACTATTATTACAAGATTGCTTCGTATAATCGATAATGCGAGGGGTTTTATTGAGACTCTGTGTCATTTAACTTTCAATACATACAATTATTATTTGTTTGTTTACTGTACCAAATAGAAGTATATAAATTGAGGAGAAGATTTATGTGTAGGTAGTGTCTACATAAGTAAATGGAGGCATCATGACTTTATACTACGTTTTGTGAGGCAAAGGACTGAGCACTTCGTGATTCTAAAATAAACAAGCTTAATGATACAAATCATAGTAAAAAAACTGTAAATAAATAAGAATAAGGGACCTATGTTTGAGGAGGGAAATAAATATAAAAATAGACTTAGTGATTCTTGTAGTGATGTCTCGTTGCAACGCACGGGCATGATACTAGTAATATAATATCAATTCAGACAACCCCAACAACTATCTGAATGGTGGTAAACGGATCCGTATCCTCCCAGGTACCTGACTCAAGCAAATTGAAACGGACAGTCCAGATTGAATCTATCTGGGCCAAATTCAATTCGGTACCTATAGAGACCGTAGGAGGTCTGTTTTGAGATTCGTGCCATGTTAAAATAACCGTTCAATCGTAATTATCTTCGGTCAGGTAACCTGAGGTGATGTGAATTCACAACTATCCACAATAATGTATCTTATTTTATTGTCCCACTCAGAGGATGCGGGCAGCCTATCAAAAATTGCCAAATATGATCCTCATGTCATAGCTACGGAGTATTTAATGAATATGAATATGAGTTTGAAATTGAGGCGCTATGGTCTCGTGTCCATGTGCTGAGTGCTGACCATGCACGTAAGTATATATTGACAAAATTAAGAAGCACAAAGGAACTCTACCAAGCATTTCGAGAAAAGAAGAAGCACAAAGCAACGAGAGACAGTGATGACCACATGTAACATACTGTTTTCTTTTCATATCCGCTTCTGGTGACCACATGTAACATACTGTTTTCTTTTCATATCCGCTTCTGGTGACCACATGTAACATACTGTTTTCTTTTCATATCCGCTTCTGGTAATCATTCAGAACTCCATCGAAACGTCATTGCTCTTTTTGGAAGTCAGTTCATTTGCAAGGGCAACATATAGAGTGAGTCTATGGTAATATGTATATTACGGGTTGGTCCGTAATACAAATTAATATGTTCGTTTTCAAAATTTTAACGATCGATCCAAATTGTTCAACATGATCTCCATATGAGTATGTACTTGCTGATCGAATTTTATATTTAAAAAAAAAAACTACTATTTTTTAAGATGGGTACAAAATTCAATGGTCTGAATTTGACTAGTTTTTGTAAAATACTTAATAAATAGTAAAAAAAATTAAAAAAATATAAAATTTGATCTGCAAGCACATTTTATTGTGGAGATCATGTTGAACGGTTTGGATCGACGATTTGGACTTTGAAAATATAGAAAATGATTAGAGTAACTTTGTGGTAACTCAAAAATGTTGTAATCAGATTTCTCCTCTTTTTACAAAACATTTTACTCTAAAATATAATAAAATTATGTCTAAGTAGAGTAGAACTAGGGTGTTCTTAAGCTCATCAAAGAATTGGTGAGTTTAATTTCAAAATCTACCGAAATATGACTTTAAATAATGAATCCAAACATTAAACCCAATCTACTTCACGAGTGATGTGTATATATGTTAAATTTATAAATATTTGAATTAATTTAATGTAAAGTCAAGCAGTCAAAAAAATAAGATTTATGAGTTAATTTTAATACATTTATTTTCAATTATTTTTTTATCATTTGATTTTATATTAAATTAATTTGGAAATTTAAAAATTTGACATGTAAACACATCACTAATAAAGTAAATCGATTTCAACAGTTTGAATCCGTCATTTAAAGTCATTTTAATAAATTTTGATATTAAGTTCACTAGAAAAATTTGTGAACTTAAAAACATTCTAATTCTACTTATCTAAGTGTCATATTTCAAAATAAAACCATTAAGCTATAACGTGGATTATGCGAACTACGCATTCATATAAGAGTGAGGCTATGGTGCTATGCATAGCACCAATGGCTAGTGTACTACGGCTCAATATGGTACCTTTTAAAATCCTAACGGTCAATCCGACCGTTCAATGTGATATCCATATGAATATGTACTTGCAAACTAAATTTTATATTTTTTCGAATTTTTTTACTATTTTTTCGGATAGGTAGAAAAATCAGTGTTTTTTGAAAATTCTGGACCATCAAAATTCTACCTATCTGAAAAAATAGTAAAAAAATTCGAAAAAATATAAAATTTAGTTTGCAAGTACATATTCATATGGTTATCACATTGAACGGTCGGATCGACCGTTAGGATTTTAAAAAGTACCATATTGAGCCGTAGTACACTAGCCATCCGTGCTATGCATAGCACCATAGCCTCACTCTTCATATAATTATCTAAACAAAAACCAAAGAGAAAATAGATATTTGATGAGTAATATGATATAAATGTGTGCTTCAAGTTATTTGTGACCGCATGCCGTTCAAAAATAATATAAAATATTTTAATATTTTAAAATAAAGATATTATTGTTGTTTATTTAAAAATCGAATGAACAATAAAATGAACACGTATCCTCCGCATAAACTCAAAATTTAAGTTAATGCATCTCGACTGCATTAATATTCGTGTCAACACAGATCGATCGGTCCGGATTTATTTTGTATTAACTCAAATTCTGAATTAATGCGGACGATACGAATTCCAATGAAATCCATTATTATTGCTGAGAAGGAACCTTGAAAACGTGGCCAATTTAGGACCGAGGATAACAAATTAAACTTTTCTTTTTGCTCTTTGAGGCAATTTATCAAACGGTTCGTACCTGTTCACACGTGCCAAACTCGACCCGATACTAATACCTCCGTCCGATCTAAAGTCATAGTTTAATTGATTGAATGGAAGGTGCGTGTTTAAGAACTGGTTGAGAAACATTTTATGAATATTTTGAAGTTCAAAGGCAATTTATCAAACGGTTCGTACCTGTTCACACGTGCCAAACATTTCATGTGTATGTTGGTGCACATGGATGACATTTTTTCTCATTCTTTTGTAATAAAGAGTCAAATATATACACCGATTAATTGTTCGTTGTTTAATTCTAGATCTCTAATTTATATCAGATGAATACATCTTTTCTAGTCACTAAGAACAAAATAGCAATCTTTATTCTTCTTCTTTTTTGAAAAAATTGACAGTGGCTATCAAATATTACAACTACATCAATCTTTATTCGTTGTACCAAATTAATGCATTTCTCCTCATCACAAATGCAGCAACATAGTTAGAGAACAAAATATATCATCGAATTAGTTTGTGACCAAGTAAATCAAATGTACCGTAACCTTGTACAATTCCATAACAATACTATTTTTTTAATTTTCCCCACCTAAATATGCCATCTACAGATTAACACTTTCGACTGTATTTAGCACTTGTATTATAGAAAATAACAGCTTTCTTATTGTTTCACTGTACCTTTCTTGCATCAAAGGATTTCCGCACAACTATGAAGGCTTTTTCAGGAAGCATCGCAGCAACCTGAATCAATTGGACAATGTAACAATTACACAAAGATTATTGCATGGAAGCTTTATTAGCAATTAAAGGTTGATTGAAGCAAACTATGGCTTAGTTATATTGTTGAACGTGACAAATAGTGACAAACAATCATACCAATATTGACAAACCCTTTTCAATGAACGAATTGCAGTCTTGTATGCATCCAGCTAGCAATCCTCTGGTACGAACATGGACCCACCTTCTGTACCAACTTCAAGTTCTGTTACCTCCAAATGAAGTAAATCTAAAGGGAGGTATAACGCCCTCAAACCAGCTTCAAAAGAACATTAATCCTTCCTTGTAGCATGCTTGTTCTCTATTTCTTTATGTATTTATTAAGCATAAAAAGGAGAAAAGTCAGTTTGATTTCTTTATGTATTTCTATGATGGTTTGAAAATTACTGTTTTCCAATGGTACAGAATTTTAATAAAAATAGCGATTTTCAAACCATCTCAATAAATAGTAAAAAAATTCCAAAAAATGTAAAATTTGGTCTCCAAGCACATTTTAATATAGATTGAACATCTAACTGTTTGGAAATATCGTTTGAAGTCAATTCGATAGGTTTTAGAGTTGCGCTCACGGAAGGGCTTGGTGAGCTTAGGAGCACCCTAGTTCTACTCCAAGAAAGGTTATAAAGAGCATGCAATGGGCGCAGACAAGAACTAAAGAAGACAAGAGTCCAATTCGAATATAGATTATAGGTCCAATTTTAAGTAATCCTTAATCAATTGAAACTTTTACAATCTTAAATATAATTAATTTGAATTTTGAATATATTTCTTTATATTTAAATTATATTGGATACATATGTGAATTATTAGAAATTATAATAGTAAATACGTAATTATAAAATTTAGGGTAATATATACATAATTTCTATACTTTTTGAGTGGTATATATGAAACCCCTTTAATTAAAGATAAGAAATGAACCTTAAGCAGTTAAAATAAAAATAATTGGATATGTACTGTACAGGTCCGATGCCCATCAAATGTGTTCCGCTTCCGTACTATATAACACAAATATTTATTAATTTTACAAACTCCATTTTTTTCCTTCCAAACCGTTATTTATATATTGAGGAGGGTTAGAATGCACCGTGCATTTCGTGCTCCTAACCTGCTCTCCTATCTTAACCTTCGGATCTGCGCTAAGATCCGTGCGGATGAGAGTGCTGGATCGGCGAAAAAACATCCCAGATTACTCTCCAGTACTGCTACTCCTTTCCCGGTCGCCTCCAGTTCACCCCTCTCTCCACCCTTTCGCTCTATTTTGTGCCCCCCTCTCCCGACATCCCTGTGCGACAGAGAAGTACAACCCGCTGCGCTGCCCTCTCCTCTAGCACACAACATTTCCCAGTGCGCCCTCTTACTCTCACCCTCTCTGTCGATCGAGCTCGTGCCATCTGACGAACCCTAGATTCCAAAGAGGAGTGCTGGAGGTGCACTGTCGCAGAAGCGATCCCTCCCTCTTGAACGAGAAATCAGGAAGTACGTGGTCCGGTTGTAGTGTTTGAGCCGAATTCGAGATTTTCCGAGTCGAGCTTGCTACGGAGCTCCAAATCGACCGGGCCTAATCCGAGTATTTCTCATCAGACGGGCCGAATCTGAGTTTGGACCTTTATGTCATTCTATTGGATTGGGCTTCGCGGTTAAGCCCGCACATTAGCACCCTGCTTATAGTGGCAGTTGCTGTCTGCTTCTCTTCTCGTTCTTCAAGCATAACTCCTCCCTTCGCCACCTCCAAATTAACTCTTCGTTGATCGTGAAGCATCTCTTACAAGTAAGAAGTTGCTAAATTTGCAGGTGATAAGCTCTTCTACCTCTTAAACTGGTGTTTCTTTGTTCTTGAATTTCTTTTTATTTTTCCCGGTTTTGCAACCATGCTCTAGACTTTCAAAAGATTCTGCTTAATTTCTCATCCTTTTGTTTTTTGTTTAGATTGTTTACTTGCTTAAGCAAAAAATGTACCGCTATTAAACAAAGTCCGTGCTTTTTTTTTTTTTTAATTAAAAGCTACTTAATGTGGCTTAAACCCAAGTTCTTTATATGTCAATTTTTCCTATTGCTCTCTGGAGCGATTCAGTACCAGAATGGAGCCAACTTTTACTGTTCCAAGCTGTTTGAGGATTTGAATCATTACAATATTGGAAATGTTTCAAGCACAATTAAGCCTCAGGCAGGGGCGAAGGCAGTGTACACCAGAGCCTTTTATGGCTTTGCCTACCCCAGAGCCCAGAGCCCAGAACCCAAAGAGGCCCTGATCAATTAAAAAAAAAAAATACTCTAACCCTCCGCTTAGCAGAACCCAGGGCAGGCAGAGGCAGCGCGATACTAGTCATACTACGCGAGAAAAGAAAAAAAAAAGAGACTGGACCGTCGCCTCAAGAAGAAGGATCGTTTTGTAGAACGCCTGCCTCTCTGGAGCGATTCAGTACAAAAATATCCCCTCTCAAGTCTCAAGTCTCAAGTCTCCTCCGTCCCTTGATCAAGAACGCAAGGTCAAGACTGTCTGAGACATATACTGCTATTCCGTTTGATTTAGAACCTTCTGCTTTGGTTTTTCAACATCTGAAGCATTTGGGTTTTTCTGAGACCACTTCTTCTAAAATGTATGTCCTTACTGTTTTTTCTTTCCTAAGCGATCAACTGGAGTTTGATTTTTCCTGAACTGGCACTTTCTTCTAGCCAACTCTGGTTATTCTTATGTAAATTAAAGAAGAGCACTATTCAAGTAAACATTTTA
Source organism: Carex kokanica (assembly GCA_025461125.1). Classification (NCBI taxonomy): domain Eukaryota; kingdom Viridiplantae; phylum Streptophyta; class Magnoliopsida; order Poales; family Cyperaceae; genus Carex; species Carex kokanica. The sequence goes on along the minus strand of JAJGRX010000874.1, from coordinate 1,262,067 downwards.
AAGAATATCAGTAACCTATATGTCGTACCAGTCTGAAGCCTAGAGTTTGTGCTGGTACTGTAAAATTACTGGTTAATCCAACTTTTTTTAAATTCCATACTGCATCGAGTACCAAACTGCGCTGAGGTGACTCTTTCTTAATTGTGATGCCAGCTAATTTCTTATTTTTTTTTTCAGGGATTCTCTCCGATTGGAGTTCAGTTTTCCCAAGAAATCACCTTCAATCCCTTCATTGGATCCTGAACCCAATTGGGACCTTAGTAGTCTCACTAAAGAACTAAAGTCACTTGAGATGCAGCACGAGGCTACTTCATATTCGACACCTATTCGTGGATGGTACTTTTAATTTGGCTTTAGTATTAAGGCATTTCTTTAAGAGGGGGATTTGCAAACTGAGCTCTACATCTGTTTCAATTGCTCAATGAACCTAACATTTTTTACTTACATTTAAGACCTAACCTCTTGGGTTAGTTGTGTATATTTACTGTCAAAAGCCCAACAGAGCTGTGAATGACCTAATTGCCCCCAAATTTATTGTATTTTTCCATTTTTTGCCAACCAAATATTTTATTCTTAGACCAAATAGATAATTCTGTATGGCTTCATTAAGTTGAATTTTGACACATGAAAATGTCAGTAGAGTTAGGGAAATAGTTTATCAATATAATAAAACTTACTACCACTAATGGAAAATCCTCTTATATCACACTATCTTTATTAAAGTTTAATTTTCTCTACATATCTTAAAAAATGGTAGGTGTGTAGTTGTAAACATTAGAATTGTTGGTTGCTATTTGCTATCACCAAAAAATAAAGTAAAATAGTTGTTTGCATAAAACTCTTTTTAGTTTCTCTATTGCTATATTTTTTATCAAATGCTGCTTTTTGTTCCTTGTCTCAGGAACCTTCCTACTGGTAGAACAAAAAATAAGAAAGGGACAAAGAAGAACACTAGGCACATGGCTAATTATGATTCAGAGGAATCTGAGAGCACCAGTGAAGAGGAAGAACGGGTTACTACACCAGTTTCACAAAACCGGTTTTCTTGCAATGATTTATCCTTGAGGTAAACAACACTAGGTCAAAATATTATAATATTTCAACTGATATTTTTGGTCAATTGTTCATATCAGATGTTAATTCTTCTTGATCTTCTCATCTTTCTCTCCAAAATTTACTATTAGTGATTCTGATGAAGAGCTGATTAATGAGTTGCCTAAGGAAGAAAATGTTTTGTTGAACAAACCTTCAATTGAGGAATTTCTTCTTTTGGAGCTGAACCGAGAGCATCTGCTAGAAGTCCAAGTGAGTATAGGTTGTAACTTTTTATTTTATTTTTAACTGGTCAAGTTTTATGTTGGTTCTCTTTTCAGAATTTTCTTTTTCATTAGCCTAACTAAATGGTTAACCTAATTCTACCCAATCCATTTAGCTTGGAGCCTGGAAAGTCTAACTGTTTAAGTAAGATGGTACGAGTTGATTGATGTTAACAATCTAATTTCTAGGAGCGTGCTAGGAGTACATTAAAGACGTTGGACATGCGCCATAGTAAAGAAATGGAGAGGCTAGCTTCCCGATTTGGTCAGATTAATAAATATGCTGAAGCAAGAAAAGAGGTTGATCGGAGACAAGACATGGAGTATCAAAGAAATGTGTATGTTCTCATTCCTTTACCATTCATTCTTCATGTCTATGCATGTTTTCATCCTTCAGAAAATTCTATAACTTTTGATTGTGCAGTGCAGAGATTGTTGATAGACATCTATCGGCTGTCCAATGGGACCATGAACAGAGGTCCCGCATAATGGAGAGAAAATTAAGGGATGATGCAGCTGCACTTGAGGAGGCTAAGAGATTGGAGAGAGCACGCATTGAAGAGAAGTTACGGAAAGAAAAAGCACAACAAGAAGCAGAGGTTTGTTCAAAAGTAGTTTAGATTCCTGCACTGTTAGACTTACAATCAATGTTAAGTTATTAAACAGTTGACTGATTACCTTGACTAGTTCATTGATCAAATGGTTTAGATTAAAAATAATTATTCAAAGTAGGGACAAAATTGTCAATATTTAGCAACGGTGGCATCCCATTTGCATGTATCTAAAGAAGTCAGGTGCTAGCTGCAAGCATGAGAAATGCTGAGTAAAATATTCAAATACTGCAAAATTTGGGTATTAATTTGCAGAGAACTCAGAACAGGGTACATCTTTTTGTGCTCCACAAGTTTTGGTAGCACTGATTGAACCTGAAGTTATATATATGCTTTACAGGCTAGACAAAAGGCAGCACAAGAAGCTGCAAAAAAAGAAGCTGAGAGAAAAAGGGCTGAAGAACTTGAGGCTGCTAAAAAAAGAGAAGAAGCTAACACTCAGGTTGTTAGAAACCAAGGAAATGCTGAGCCAGATAAGGAGAGCCCAGTCACCAGCCAACCTCAGAATCTTGATAAAGAAAAAAATAACCAGCTTCCAGGTACGCTGCATTTTCCATGACAGCAAGAGGAATTTCACGTGATAAAATAATTAGTCATAAGTCGAGAAACTCAACATGCTAACTAATATGGATGGTGAATGTATGATAGGTGTCAAGGTACTTGCAGCTCCTGCTGCCTTAGAAGCTGAGGCAAAGAGATTAAAATTGCGGAGCGAAATACCTGAGATGGCCCTTCTCACAAAGGTGAGGAAACTGATACAAATATTTTCAACATACATCTGAAGTTTGGAAAATTAAAAAATATTGTCAATTAAACACAAGTAAACAATGAGATAGTTAAAAAGGATTAGAAATCTTAATGCAACTGGTTCCCAGGTGGGCGTCATTCAGGTTTGTACTTTACCATATCATTACCAGTCACAACTGAACTGTTACCTGTTACTGAGTAGTTAGCTTTGGAAAATGCAGGAATTAGGCAAGTATGATAGACGTATTGCCAAGTGCATTAGTAAGCTACTGCCCACAATAGATAATGTCAGGTATGTGCTTGTGCTAGTTTTAAGAGTGTTCTGAATTATTGTTCAGTTTTGCCAGTTTCATTGCTTTTTTGTTTCATGTTGTTGCATCTTTTTATCAACTCATACAAATTTCTTCTCTTTTGTTAAGAACACGATCACAAGAATTAATAGCTGCTATAAATGACCCTCAATGCCCTCCCCGTCCCTTTACGTATTGCATGCTTGCCAACAAGGTAGCTTCCAATCTTACATTAGACATTATTTGATCCATTTGTTTTATGTTTGCTTGGCAACTGGATGGGGTTTTCTCTCTCTTGTAGGTGGTTTCCCTCTGCAGAGACAGAAATAGCAAAGACAAGACATTTGAGGGAACTGCATTTGCTTGCGGTTATCTTGTTCTTCTTGTCACATCACAGGTATTGATTGCCCTTTCGTGTCATTACCTTCTTTTTTGTCTTTTTTTGGAGTAAATGCTTCCTTATCTGTGTACTAATTTGTCAATTTATTTGTTTATTCATTTTTAAAAACTCATTGTTTATGGGCATATACATGCAAACTTTTGCCTATATCATTCTCTGCACCCAGAAGCACATTTAATTCTGTAAAGGGATCCAAAACTTTGCTTTTGTTTTCTTTTGAAAACCTGTATTATTATAGTTTACTGAAAGCATTTTCACTTTGTAGTTCCCAGATGCAATGGATTATATTTTGGCTGAGTTCAATAGAGTATGTATATATACAGTCCCAAAGTATCTCCGACCTTCTGATGTAAGTTGGCTGGTGACCTTCGATCACTTTTTTGCTTTTATTCCCTCTTTGTCCTTGCTAAGTTGTGAATTTGTTGTTGCTTAGGCATCTGCCAGAACAAAACAATACTACAAGATGATAGGTTACCATGAAGAAGATGAGAAGCTGGAGAGTACCGAGGCTTACGTGACATATGTTTCTGCTTATGTGAAGCTATATGCTGCAATCATTCAGGTTTTGCTCCACTTTTAACTGGGAATGAGTATATTTGTTGGTATTGCTTGATATTGGGTTAATTTCTGGTCACTTTGTTCTAGACAGATTGCATTTTTATGTCAATCTGGTTCAGATGAGGTTATGCACATGGTACGGATTACAGATTACTTCAGTTTTCCTTTTGTTCAGGTCTTTGGTTGCGTTAGATTTGGGTTTTGGGTCAGTTTTGGTTTACTGTACAGTGAATTTGCAGTCCCAAGTGTGTTTTTTGCAGGTTAGATTGAGTTGTGTTGGGTTTTGGCTTGACTTGGTTCTGTCTTGTTGTTATTTTTAAGGTTCATTAGTATCTCAAAATATTTGAGTGTTGGTCAGGTTTAATAAAGCTGTTAAATCTGATCGTGGACTCTTGATATGATAAGACTAATTCTATTACACTATATGAAACCAACTATGCAGATGAGTTGGTTTCTTATTTATCATCTACTTGTATTATGTATGCCAATATTTGCAGTCAGAGATTGAGGGGGTGAACAAGCCCTATGGATTGAATGAGGGATGGAAATGGATTGCAATGTGCTTGAACCGTCTCCCAGCTACCACTTCAACTGCCGTTGCATTGGAAGCATTTCTTAAGGTATGTCCTTGGTTTTAACATAGGGTGTACTGATCTAGCAAATTTTGTACTGTGCAATGATTGTGGTGAAAATGGGTGAACCTGGATCAAATACTGATCTGGCATATGACTACTGTTTGGATGTTAGAGAAATATGGATATGAACGAGTATTACCTAACACAAATATAAATATAAGTTATTGTTCGAATTTTGAATATCTTTTTTTTTTTTTGAACAAAAGTGATACATATGTACCACCTATTTTCTATTAATATACATCGGGTTTTTACTCAATAAATACATCAAACTGGGATGTACAAAATCTCACCAACCAGAACCCTAAGACCTTCTGGATGGCTTTAACAAGCAGTCTCAATCAACAAGTACTGACTTGGTATTATTCAGTTAGTGTGTGATGGTGAGGTACTACTGATATCAAGTGCAATATCTGGCTTCATGGATATATCTTAGCCATTCATAATATCAATTAAATTCAGCAAAGCAAACCAGCAACCTGACAACATTCAGCAAGGCAAAACAAAGCCAACACAGTATTACAAACGACCACAGAAGATTTTCAAAGCCAAAGTACAATTATGTTATCTGCTAATCTCTCTTCCTTTTTTTTTTTTCTTTTTTGATGCTTTACAGATGGCTGGATTCGCTCTCTATATGAGATATAGGTCTCAGTTTAAGAAAATATTGGACGTGATTGCTAACAGCTTTTTGCCAGCTTTGAAGCAGCTAGGTACAAAAGCCAAAGCAGAAGCTGTTACAAATCTTGAGTACTATATAACTGGGCAGTTGTACCTTAAAGAACCTGAAGGAAGGCACCTTGCGACAGGCTTGCTATCAAGAGACTTAGCTATATAAGCCTACAAGGTACAGACTCTTTCTATCTGTTCTTTTTTTTTTTTCATACTTTGTAGTAAAAAAAATTCAGATTGCTATAAGGTTTGTTCAAGTTGGAAATAACTAATTTTTTTTACTTTGACATGTCACTCAAGAAGTTCAATGCAGAGCTAATTTGATGGTTTTTTACATTTTTTTTGTTTTTATGCCAGCCTGATTCTTGATCTGTTTATGATGCTCTTGTCAAGTTGCCTATTGATAGCCTCTCCACTGCAGTCTGATTTCTTAGCAAGTGCGTAAACTTTAGATATCTGTTCTTGCACTGCATTTGGTTGCAAGTCATAGAAGAATTGTCAGAATTGAATAAAGGCAAGCAAGTTATTTTATAGCTGCTTTCAGAACAGGAAAGAAGTTCACTTGAATGTTTCCGTAATATAGCCTGAAGATATCATCCGTTAGAAAGGAATCATTTTGGATGCCAAACAATTTGTTGATATAAATTCTACTCCATTTTACCTGGAAACATGAGACGGCAAGAATCTTGTGTAGTAGTGTGCAACATTCCATCCCCACTAAATTGAATTGAATTCTTTTTAGCTTACTGGATTGTAAATTTGTAATCCTAGCTTATCTGAGCTGGAGGCTAGTACTTCATAAATATAATATTGAAAATTCCTTTCAACTGTCTAGCTGGACAAGATCCATGCAATTTAGTGATGCTATTATTTATTCACAATCATGAAAACTGACATGTCAACTACCATCAAATTCCTCAAAATTGAAAACTAAAATTGTAGTTGTGTTTTTCATTATTTAGATAAGGTGAGTAGGGGTGTTCATCGGGGCCGGTTTATTTGGTTTTTAACCGAACCAGTAAAGTTTGGTTCGAATGGTTCGGTTTTTCAGTTTATTTGGTTCGGTTCGGTTTAATTTTTGATATATTTCAGTATTTTCTAATTGTTTGGTTTAGAAATTTTCAAAACCATTTGAACCGAACCGACCGAACTTATTCTTAATTTTTTTTTTCCTTCGTTCGGTGATTTTTTTCTTGGATTCGCTATGACGCTCTCTCTCTCTTAAAATCTTCTAACGCTCTTTCTCTCTCCTATTCTCTTTTCGCTCTCTCTGTTTTATATTTTGAAACTTATCTTTCTCTCCTCTCTCTCTCCCTCCCTCCCTCCCTCCCTCTCGATCTGTAAATTTTTGTTTTTCATTCTCTTCTTTTCTCTCTTTTAAGAGATCTCACAAATTAAAAACGAAATGGACTACGATTTGAGTGGATTGGACTGGATTGTAGGTTACCAAATGGATTTCGATTTGGGCTCAGATCAAAAGATCAATCATGGTGATGGAGATCTGATTTTATCGGTTTTTTCGGTTTAACCGAATAAACTGAAATTTTACTCTGTTCAGTTTTTTCAGTTCATTAATGTACTCGGTTGGTTCGGTTCTTTGTTTGAAAACCGATATTTTTGTTCGGTTTTAAACGAACCGAACCGATGAACACCCCTAAAGGCGAGTACTCAATTTGGCGCTTGGATGCAATTCAGAAGTTGATAAAACTAAACTATTAAATTTTTTAAATCATTCAATGCTGGAGTGACTTATTAATTGTTAAATAAAATCAAGCTTGATATATGATTTATCGAAGTGATATAAAGTTTCTAAATTTTAATTCCTTCATCAAACTGCTGAAAAATCAAGATAGAGAATCGGCTAATGGGCTGATGGAAAAAATTGTACTGTACAATGGTATTGAGGTGAGTCCCTATACAAGTAAAGTTGAATTCTATGACCAGATTAAAAGATACTACAAAATTTAGATCAAATAAAAAAACCCTAAAAAATTAAGATTTTAATGTGAGTGTTTATTTCTGGTCGATAAGCTGATATATGAAGCGGGTTCACCTTCTTTCTCGATTACATTTCTGACCTCATCACTCCAGAGTCCAAACAAACCAACCCGTCAACCACTTCCTGGCTTGTTGGCTGGGGGAGACAAAGGTTCGGGTAGTGGGGGCAAGCAAAACGGTCAGGGTTTGTTTAAAAGAGAGGCCACTGACAATGGGACCCTCGTGTTTAAATACAGACCGAACATTGAAGAAGGTTGTGACTCTGGTACAGGGGGGCCATGTGATCAGAAACGGAGGCGTAAGAGGATCGCGACTGGAGAGGAGGAATAGACAAACCGTTCGCTGACAGTAGCAGAGTCGTTAGGAGTTTGTTAGGCCATGTTAGTGCCTCACGCTGACATGGCGCTCTAGAAATAAACCTGCTGATTCCTACATCGTTTTTTCTACTTTCTTTTACATTTTGCATCGCCTATATAAGGCTTAAGCTCCTGTTGAGTTGTATCGTGAAATTACTTAATGAAATTGGCGAATTGCTTTGAGCATTCGATTTTGGTTATTTTTGTCATATTATTCTCTTTTATCCAAATTACCTCAAATTACTTGTTCTTTTTGATTTAGTTCAATAAATCCTGCAACTGAGATTTAGGCTCGTTGCAGTTGTGGTATCAGAGCATTGCGATTGCAGCTAGGAATAATAGATCGAGAGATACAAGATGCCGCCAAAGAATCAACCGGATCCTCCTGAGGATGTTGTGGTTCAACTAAATCTGGCGACGATCAACGAGAAACTCAACCTATTGACGAGAGAGGTGCATAATGGATTCCAACTGCGGAATGAGCAGTTTCAGTCCTCAAACAGATTGCAAGAAGAGAGGTTTCATCAGATGATGTTGATGATGGAGACGATGAATCAGACGATTAAGGCAAACGAGACTGGTAAGGGTCATGATCTCGGTCAAAGTAGTAGTAACAGATCAGTGAATATAGATTGAGAAGAAGAGAGATTTGGACGACATAATGAATACCAGGAGCAACAAGCTCACAAGGTGTTTATGCCCAGGATCGAGTTTGAATATAAGGTGTATAAGGTGAATATGGCAACTATGCAATTTATTGGTGATGCTGAGGAATGGTATAGCTGTTATTGGGTTGAGAAACCGGATCCACCATGGTCAGTTCTAGTAAATGCCATATTTGAACGTTTCAAGGTGAGAACTCATCAAAACCCAGTAGTCCAATTTATACAACAAGGGGTACAGTGGATGACTATGTGAGGGACTTTCAAAGGGCCAAAGCTAGACTGATGGTAGAAACTGGCATTAAGAATGAGTTTTTTTTGTGTGGAGTTTCATCTGTGGATTGAGGGAAGAGATCCAAAACTCCATAAATCTTTTCAAACCAAAGACCTTAAATGAAGCTTTTAATTTAGCTTTAGAAATTGAAGTTGTAGTAGGACCAGCATAGAAGAAGATGGGCTTCCTAAAACCTCAATACCAATCCAACTTCAGACTTACAAATGTCACAAATTTTAAATCCACAAGACCCATTGGTACTGGTGTAAGGAGGATGAATGAAACAACCTTACCATACAAACTAAACCTAAATCCTAAACCACCAAATAACCAGTATACTAAACCTTCGTCTAACCTATCCATTAACAAAAGAGGGCACTTGGACTATTTTATAAGTGCAGTGAAAAATGGAGTCAAGGCGACATATATGTAAAGGGATTGCACACAATTGAAGGGGAAGATGAACAAGAAGGAGATTGCACACAATTGATTCCTACATCGTTTTTTCTACTTTCTTTTACAGTTTGCATCACCTATATAAGGCTTATGCTCCTGTGGAGTTGTATTGTGAAATTACTTAATGAAATTGGTGAATTGTTATGAGCATTCGATTTTAGTTATTTTTGTCAGATTATTCTCTTTTATCCAAATTACCTCAAATTACTTGTTCTTTTCGATTTAGCTCAATCAATCATGCAACTGAGATTTAGGCTCGTTGCACAACTCCACTGTCCCTACTCCTCTCCGTGCACTACCCAACGAATTTAGATTCAGTGAAATAACTTAATTTTTGAATCTGTGACAATCCATTCCGAAGTGGAGCGCACACATCCCAAGCGACAGATTTGAATCCCGAAGCGATCCCGAGTGATGGATTCGAATCGGATGGTTCTTATCCAAAATCCAAAAATTGGGTTACTTTAGGGAATCCGGACCCCTACCCAACCCCACCAATGTCTCCACTATTCCTTCTCATATTCCTCGTCTCCCTCCCATAGTAACAAATGAATAATTCGGGTTCGGTTCGGCAAGGTCAAAAATTCGTGATTCGGGAATAATTCGGATATAATTCGGGAATGATTCGGAATTAAAATACGAGATCTCAGTGTATATTTAATTCATTACTGATGATTTACTATACGAGATATTATTTGTATTTGCCACAGAAGATCAACTATGGTAATATAAATAAAAAAGTAACATCATAATTGTGCTGCCTTCTGCTGGAGTGACGTGGCCCACGTGGGTGCCTTCTACAATTTCACGTGGGAGCTTGGGGATAGAGCAACAAAACGCCAGACCAAGAAATGCAATTTTTTTCTCGAAAAAAACGCGAAAAAAACGCGAATAATTCGTAAAAAACGTTTTATTCGCGAATAAAACGGTAAAAATTCGGTCAGCCGTTTTATTCGCTGTTCGGTTCGAAACCTCCAAAAAAACGTTTTATTCGCGAATAAAACGCGAATCATGTTACTATGCTCCCTCCTACCCAACACTTATCCCATCTCAGCCCCCTCCTTCCCGCTCTTCACAAATTCACGATGGATCGTGGATTCCGCCGGGCAGCGAGTCAAGCTGGCATGCGTCAGTTGGGCAGCTCACCTCGAGCCGGTGGCGGCTGAGGGTTTGAGCAAGCAGCCGGTCGATTTTGTGGCCAAGAAGGTGGCTGATCTGGGGTTTAACTGTGTACGGTTCACCTGGGCTGTGCAGATGGTGACTAATGCCTCAGTCGGGTCCATCACTCTGCGCCAGTCACTGCTTCAGCTTGGGTTGAATGAGTCGGTTGCAGGAGTTAGTGTCAATAACCCCGAACTTCTTGATTTGAACCTTGTCCAGGTTTATCAGGTCAGTTTATGGTAAAAAAAAAAAAGGAAAGTCATAGCAAAGTGAATAAAAGTTATCAACTTACTATAGCTGTGCTCTATGCTTGTTATTTCATTGTCAGGCTTGTAGGAGGCTATATCTGATATTAAAATCATTTGTTGTGTTGACTCACTAAAATTTGTGTCAGGAAGTGGTGGCTGCTCTGGCTAGAAGTAACCTAATGGTGATACTTGACAACCAATTAAGCAAGCCCGGTTGGTGCTGTAGCCGTTATGATGGAAATGGCTTTTTCGGAGACGAGTATTTTGACACTGATGAATGGCTTAGCGGTCTCAAAATTATTGCTACTATGTTTACCAGTACACCCAATGTGGTTGGAATGAGCCTTAGAAATGAGCTCCGGGGGCCAAACCAAAATCTTACTTGGTGGTACAGGTGTTGTATCTTTCTTTATCTGTTTCGTTTTATTTGATTATGGTACAGGTACTGTATCTGACACTCACCTTTCTAGAATCTTAGTCATAGATTTTAAGGGATTTTCTTTTCCAAACTAAACTATATGTTTCTTATGCTTGCATATAATACAAAATAGCTCATGGCAACCTGATAATAAGACCCAAACTGCCAAAAGTCAATATTAAGCCAAGCATAAATGACCAAATGACTCATCCAGTTTTCATATAACCTTTGAATATTTTATTCCTAGCCAATTTGTGTTAAAGTTGGTACCAAACTTCACATGGTGTCATTTGTTACCAGTGGGCACAAGAAAAGGAGGTGACATTTCTCCTTTTACCCTATTAGGTACATTCAGGAAGGTGCAGAGGTGGTGCATTCGGCAAACCCTAACCTCCTTGTGATTCTATCAGGCCTAAACTTTGACCTGGACCTAAGCTTCCTTCTATTAAAGCAAACCACGTTGTCCTTTACAAATAAATTAGTCTACGAGATCCATTGGTATGAGTTCTCTAACGGTGCTGATTGGGAGAATGGAAACCAAAACAACGTTTGCGCATCAGTGGTGAAATCTACACTATTAAGAGGTGGCTTCTTGCTGGAACAGGGGTGGCCGTTGTTTCTTTCTGAGTTTGGATTTGACCAATCTGGAACTCATTTGGCTGATAACCGATACCTCACTTGCCTTTTGAGTGTCACTGCTGAGTGGGACCTTGACTGGGCTCTGTGGGCCCTACAAGGGAGTTATTATCTCAGAGAAGGGCAGGTTGATTATGATGAGTCATATGGGTTGTTAACTTGGGACTGGTGCAAGGCTAGATACCCTAGTTTCGTCAAGAGAATTTCTGCTCTGCAATCTCCACTACAAGGTTTTAAAATTTAATCGAGCACTAGTATCTTAGACTAAATTACACATGAACATCCAAAGAGTAGATGGAAATCCATCTCATCGTCCTTGTCAGCATTAAGATCAGCATGATGATGTGTTTTTGGTAGGATACTAATGGATAGTATATTTTTTGCCTTGAAGTTTTATGCTTATATTTTATTGCGGTCCCTATGATTTAACTTTTTGGTTATGCTGATGTGCATGCGGACAACTTTTGGATGGAAGATAACAATAGGACTGTATATGGTAGAGTCAATATCATTGAGTCTTGGTCTATGGTGCATCAAATTACTATTTTAAATTCAAATTCAAAATCTGATGCTTTCCTGAATGCCCGTAATATGCAAATTTTAATCTGTGGGTATAGCTGTAAATCATGATATGCTTATTTTAGCAACTTTTGCTATGTGGTATTTTAACAACTGATTTCTATTTTTTGGAATTTCTATAACCTCAGTAATTGATTTCTGCAGGACCGGGTCTATCCAACAAGAATCCATATAATCTGATCTTTCACCCCTTAACGGGTCTCTGTGTTGTAATGGATTCTCCATCTAAGCCGCTCCAATTGGGTCCATGTGCTGACTCGAAAGCCTGGAATTATACATCAGATGGTAAATTAGTGGTTAAAGGCACAAGCTACTGCTTACAATCAGTAAATTTGGGGAAGAATGCAAAAATTGGTACAGATTGCTCCAAACCTAATTCCAAGTGGGAGCTTCTATCCAACTCCAGCATGCACATCTCATCTAAACTCCACAAAAATGGTACCTTGCTGTGTTTGGACATTGGTTCTGATGGAACTATAATTACAAACAGGTGCAAGTGTTTGTTTGAAAATGGGACGTGCAGTCCTGAGAGCCAATGGTTTAAGATTATTTTGAGTAATAAGGATATTACTAGAGGTGATTCCAACCTAGCATTACCTCTTGTTGCAAGCTGGCTTTCAAAATTACTTTCACTTGGATTCTGGAGGTAATATTACTGTGGAAGGAAATAATGGTCCTAGGTTTTGAAATTTGTTTAATTATTTGGTTGCATTGTTCAAATTCAAATCTTTTTATTTCTTGAGCATAATTTGTTGCACAATCACTTTGACTCAGGTTGTATATACGGTTCTTTTTCGTCATTTTAAGTCTCTGGCAAACACAATTCACCCTGCTAGGCTGCTAGTTCACATTCCTTTTTGTGAAAGTAAAGTATATTTTAGAACCTTTTTACTGTTTCTTCCTTGTAAAATAACTGAAAGTCTGCTTATTGGGTATTTGAGCATTATTTCGAATAGCATATTTCTAATTGAAAATTCCAACCTAAGCTATTGGCACACTCATCCAAGTCATCTAAGATGGTCATTTTATTCCTTGGCGGAGAGGAGCTGCAAATACGCACTAATTGCACGAAATCAACTGAGGCCAATTTTATATATTATTCTTTTAGAACAATTTGGTATTGTTGAAACTTGAATTTAATTCGACTTGATTACCTTCTCTATTCCACAAGTGACCCCTAATTAACTTTGTCATTTATCTTGAACCCCTCACCAACCAAACATTCGTTCCCACAAAATGTGAAAGTAGGAGAACAGCATTGATCTCATTATCTTTACCTTGAAAGACAAAGCATCTTTTTCTGGACTTACAAATTCATAAAAAAGTGGTCACCATTACTCCAATCCCAGAATTCAAATGTTAGAAAACTTTTAAGCTGCAAACTCCTCAAAATGAAGCAAAGTGAAAATGACAGCGTTCAGAATAAATCCCCTATCAATTTCTTGTGTTCTTCCTACAGTGCACCACAGAAAGTGAAAACATGAAGTCCTTTCTCCTTCTTCCCTTTATGCTCAGCCTATACATTTCTGTGGCGACTGCACAATTATCAACTAATTCACGGTGGATAGTCGATGGATCAGGCAAACGGGTCAAGTTGGCATGTGTCAATTGGCCGTCGCACCTTGAGCCAATGTTTGCTGAAGGCTTAAGCAAGCAGCCAGTGGATGTGATCTCCAAAACAATAACTTCTCTGGGCTTCAATTGTGTTAGGCTCACTTGGGCTACTTTCATGGTTACAAATAATTCCTTCGCATCTCTCACTGTTCGGCAGTCATTTCAGGCTCTGAACCTTATCGAGTCCATTGGAGGAATTCGAGCGAATAACCCATCATTCTTGAATCTCACACTAATCCAAGCATTTCAGGTGATTTTTTTTCTTTCCAAAAACTTATTTAATTTGTATGCTCTTTCCAAACTTGAATGAAAGGATATTCTCATGTTCATATATAGGCAGTGGTTTCAAACCTAGGAGACAACAACATAATGGTGATATTGGATAACCACATAAGCAAACCGGGCTGGTGCTGCAGCAGCTCTGATGGAAACGGGTTCTTCGGAGACAAGTACTTCGACCCTGATGTATGGATTGCTGGTCTAACCAAAATGGCAACCATGTTCAATGGTGTCTCAAACGTAGTTGGTATGAGCCTCAGAAACGAACTGCGAGGAGCTAAGCAAAACGTTGATGATTGGTACAGGTATATCTACCTCTATCATATTTTCTATAATAAAAATTTACTTGAGTGATCGAACTTCAAAATTTTAACTTGTTAGATTTCTTTCAGTCAGTTTAGTTCCTATCAAGGTGACAATTTCTCTTTTCATAACAGTGCTGTCCCTATATCACATTAAATTTCTGAAACCATAGCTTTTTAACGGGCCAAGGTCTTATGTAGACTATTTTGGGCCGTAATGTTCTTGGGCTCATATCTGGCCCGTTACATAAATAATTCATCTGGATGACTATTAATGTTCCACCTCTGGATAATTTTTTTTTTCATTGTAGCTTGTAACAACATTTAGCTGAATGTTAAGAACAAGTAATTAATTATTAATTAGATGATTACATTTAATTTGTCATTTGAATTATGTTGTAAAAAATTTCAACCAAACACGTTGCTTCTAGACAATTGTGTTCACAAGACAATTCATGTTTGCTATCTATCAAATATGTTGCAAGTAATTTATGTATGATCGATACCGGTAAATATGTATTACCTATAAACATGTAGTTATTTATTATTTTACAACATAATTTTCTTACTCGTATAAATTTGAAGTTATAATTTGAAGTTGCTATATTGTTAACGCATTCATTAATTCACTTAACAATTAACTAATATATATAATTAATTATAACTAATTAAAATTTGGTGAGCTATTATAACAACTAGAAATGTTCATAAATAACAGTGAGATGGACAGACCTGAGATGATGGACGGCTCACGTTTTCTTACATAAAATAGGACTTGCGTTTTACTACCTAATATGAATATTAGAAATCTTTTGTATTAACATATATAAACTTTATATATAATGAAGGAACATGGAGAAGGGGGCCAAGGCAGTCCATGCGGCAAATCCGGACGTCTTAGTAGTCCTTTCCGGCCTTAGCTTCGACAATGACCTGAGCTTTCTCGCAAGAAAACAAGTGAACTTAAGTTACACCGGTAAGCACGTTTTCGAGTTACACTGGTACGGTTTCTCTAACGGCCAAGACTGGCGTACCGGAAACCAGAACCAAGTATGCAGTCGCATTGCATCAAGTGTCATGAGAAGAGCAGGGTTCCTACTGGACCAAGGCTGGCCCCTCTTGTTGAGTGAATGGGGTCTTGATTTTCGCGGCACGAATGAGAACGACAACCGGTATTTCGGATGCGTGTTGGGTGCACTCGCCGAAATGGACTTGGATAGGGTTTTGTGGGGCCTCCAAGGTAGCTACTACTTGAGAGAAGGTTTGTACTCGCCAGACGAGACGTATGGGTTGCTAGCCTGGGACTGGTGCAAGGTTAGGAATCAGAGTATACTAGAGAGGATTCAAGCAGTGCAACAACCATTTCGAGGTATATATCGACTAATTTGTAAATAATTCTGGTTTGTATTATGAAGAATTACATACCATACACCGTGCATGCTCCCATTAAACACAAGGCCTGATGAACGCTAACAATCTGACAATATAATGAGCCTAATGAATTTTTAAACCCATAGCATGATGTTTAAACCAGAATTGTCAACACAAGGATTGATAATTCGTTGATACCCAAAATAAATTGTTTGTTTAAACCACACCTTTGCACCTATAGAAATTTATTTATATATAGACACATCCATGAGCAAAATTTTCTAATTTTAGAATTTCACAGTAAGTATGGATCAATAACTATTTGACTGATTATGCAGGTCCAGGGTTTTCAGATGTCTCAACCTACAAAATATTGTTCCATCCATTAACTGGACTCTGCGTCGTACAAAAATCCCTCATGGAACCGCTCGAGTTAGGCCCGTGCACTGAATCACCAGCATGGATTTACACACCAGAAAATACTATGGCACGGAAAAATAGCTTGTTCTGTCTCAAAGCCGAAGGCACTGGACAACCGGCGAAGATTGGGATCATTTGCTCAGACTCCAAGTCAAAATGGCAGCTGATATCTGATTCAAAGATGCATCTTGCGGCCAACATTTCGGGAAATGCTAATTCTGTCTGTTTAGATGTTGGCGATGATGGCCAGAGGATTGTGACCAATCCTTGCAAATGCTTGAGCAATGACCAGAATTGCGATCCGAAAAGCCAGTGGTTCAAGCTGGTTGATAGCACTAGAAGTTTTGCAAGTAGGAGACCTTTCAACTTAGTTCCTTACTGGTTGGGGAATTGGAAGGTCTTGTAAGGCTACTGCTTGTGTAAATTTAGATATTTGTAATGCAATTTGAATTGCATACCTGCTGCTTATACTGGTAAATTGAATTCAATATCCTGTTGCAGCAAGGGAATCTTTCTGCTATCTATCATAGTCTCAATCGGATAAGCGATTGAGCTGAGCAATTTGATCAAAATTAACGAAAAGATGGAGGGAATTGAGAAGATGGTAATGACGGAATGTCGCGAGAGGAAAGAAAAAGGACAACCAATTGCTCTTTATTTGATTGATAATAGTCTGCTTTACATGGATGAACATGCTCTCCTCTATATAAAGATCAGATTACAATAAATTAATTTTAATTTAATCAAGTTAGCTGTAATGAATGACCGTTGCCCACGTCAGACGCCAGATAATCCTCAAATTGCTTTTACCTTCTTTTTCTTGTTTCTGACGATGCGGTCAGGGGTGGAATTAGGAAAAAGAAAATTTTGATGATAAAGAAAATTGCGGTTGATGAAAATTGAATATATGTTATCTATCAATACAAAATTAATTTTCTCTGTTGGAATGCTAGAGGTCTAGGCTCCTCTGATAAACGTAGGGCACTTAAAGATACTTTGCAAATTTATAAAATTGATATAGTTGCAATTCAGGAAACAAAGAAAGAATCATTCTCTGTTAGACAGCTCAATGCTTTTAGTAATAATATCACTTTTTGGTTGCATAAAAGCTCTGTCGGCTCCTCTGGTGGAATCCTTTTAGGTATTAATGACTCTAAATTTTATGTTATTGATTCCTGGATTATGGAATTTTCAATTTCTGTTCTTCTTTCTAACAAATCTGAATCTTTTATTTGGTTATTTACTGTTGTTTATGGCCCTGTTCTCTCCTCTAAAAGAACTTCCTTTCTTAATGAACTTAGATCTATTTCATCCCTGGGTCACTCTTCCTGGTTAGTTTGTGGGGATTTTAACCTTATTCGATTTAGATCTGAAAAATTAGGACCCTCTTTTAATTATATTCTTAGTAATAGATTTAATACTTTAATTTCAGATCTGACATTAATTGAACTACCTTTAAGTAATAGAAAATATACTTGGGCTAGATCTGCTACATCTCAATCTAAAGCACTACTTGACAGATTCTTTTGTACTTCTTCCTGGCTTGACCAATATAGTTCTTCTATGGTACACTCTCTTCCTAGGGTTTATTCAGATCATAACCCTCTCATCTTGCAAACAGATTCCCTTAATACCTCTCTTCAAAAGAACATTAGATTTGATAAAAATTGGCTAGCTCAAGATGGGTTTTTAGAATTGGTTATCCATTGGTGGGATGAGTTTCAACTCAGTTCAGACTTAGGCAACTCTTGGAAATTTAAATTGCAACACTTTAGGAAAAAACTAAGGGGTTGGAATTCAAATTTACAAGGTGAAAAAAGAAGACTCAAGCAATCCTTATTACAAAAGATTGAGCATTTTGAGTTACTTAATGATTCTAACTCTTTATCTTCGTCTGATTTTTCTAATTGGCAACACTGCCAAACTACTCTCTATAACTTGTACCATGAAGAAGAATTATATTGGCAGCAACGTGCCAAATTAAAATAGTTTTTAGAGGGAGATCAAAACACTAAGTTTTTTCATCTCACAGCCTCTCACAGAAAGAAAAAGAATACCATTATGTCTCTTGAAATTGATGGTACTCTCACTTTTGATATTCAGCTTATGAAAGAGCATATCACTGCCTCTAACAAAGACTTGTTAGGTACATCCTCACATAGACTATTTTCTTTACAACCATTGTTGTGGTCTACTTCTGAACAGTTAACTTCTAGTCAGCAAGCTTCTTTAGAACTCCCTTTCACAATAGAGGAAATTAAAAAAACTTTGTTTTCCTGTAATCCTAATAAATCACCAGGACCTGATGGGATTTCTTTTCTCTTTTATCAATCCTTTTGGGATACGGTTTCTTCTGATCTTCTTCAGTTATTTCACGCTTTCTATCACAGATCTCTTGATATTTCCAAACTTAATTTAGCTTCTATTTGTCTTATACCCAAGAAAGCTGATGCTCTTACTATCAAGAATTATAGACCTATTAGTCTTATCAATTGTAGTTTTAAGTTGATTACTAAACTTCTCACTGATAGACTTTCTAAAGTTATGGATCCTCTCATAGATGACTCACAATCTGCCTACATTAAAGGTAGGTTAATTGGGGATAATATTGTCACCGCTCATGAATTACTTCACAAAGTAAGACTTACAAAACAAAAAGGCATTCTTTTTAAGTTAGATTTTGAAAAGGCCTTTGACAAGGTTCATTGGGATTTCCTGTTAGAAGTTCTTACTGCTAGAGGCTTTGGTCCCCTTTTTATTAATTGGATTATTGATATTCTCCATGGAGAAAGGACTTGTATTTCTTTCAATGGAGAAACTGGTGCATATTTCCCTTGTAAAAGAGGCCTTCGACAAGGTGATCCCATGTCACCTTTTCTTTTTGATCTTGTGGCTGATGCTCTTAACAAAATTTTAAGTAAAGCTCAATTAGCTGGAAAAATTCAGGGTTTAGGTCACTTTCATGACTCATCTAAAGTTCTTAATCTGCACTTTGCAGATGACACCTTATTGTTCTTAGAGGCTGATCCCTTCATGGTTGAAAACTTAAAATTTCTCTTACTTGGCTTTGAAGATGTTTCTGGTTTGAAAATTAACTTTGATAAAAGTGAAATGATACCTCTAAATATCTCTTCTTCTCTATCCTCCTCCTTAGCTGCTCAATTAGGATGTAAAATTGCTTCTTTACCTATTACTTATTTAGGAGTTCCTTTACATTGGAAAACCTTAAGTCTTACACATTGGACCCCTTTAGTTGATAAAATTGAGAAAAAACTTCAAACTTGGAAAGGATCCCTTTTATCTCTAGGAGGTAGAGTCACCCTTCTTAATTCTGTGCTTTCGGCCATCCCTCTCTATTGGTTATCCATCTACAAAATGCCAGTTACTATTTGCAACACAATTGACAAAATTCGAAGGAAATTTCTTTGGTCTGGTAGCTCCTCTAATAAAAAAAAATATCATCTCATTGCTTGGGAATATGTTTGTCTTAGTAAAGACCAGGGAGGTTTAGGTGTTATAAACCTTTCTAGAATTAATACCTCTCTTTTAGCCAAATGGTGGTTTCGTTTCAAAGATCCTACAATTAAAGGTAAATGGAAAGATATCCTTGCAGATAAATATGGTCCTACAGGATTAGATACTTCTAGACTTTCTCATTTTTGGAATGGTATCCTTACTTTTAGAACAATTTTTGACTTAGGTATTAATAGAACTGTTAAGAATGGTACTGCCACATCCTTTTGGCTTGATAGATGGTATAGGGAATGTAACTTATATTGCCTTTATCCTAATCTGTTTCAAGTAGCTTCTGACCCAACTATTTCTGTTGCTAATGCTTTTTCTTCATCTTCTCAATTACTCTTAACCTTTACTAGACAACTTATGGGTGTGTTACTTACTGAATGGAATAACCTGCAACATTCTATCTCTTATATTCCCATTTTAGATATACCTGACCTAATCACTTGGAGATGGACCTCCAATGGCATCTTTACAGTTCACTCTCTTTATTTATGGTTAGAGTATGGGGGTATTAAAAATGTCCAATTTACTTCAATTTGGAAAGCTAACATACCCTTAAAAATTAAAGTTTTCTTATGGCTCTTACGACAAGACAAAATTCTTACTAAATCCAATTTATTGAAAAGAGGTTGGCATGGAGATACTAATTGCCCATTTTGTGATTCTTTTGAAACAATTAACCACCTATTTGTTACATGCCCCTTTATTAATACAATATGGTCATGGATTGCCCATCATAACGGTTTTTCTTTTGATTGTGAGACTGTTGAGGATTTATGGTACATTGATACATGCATTCCTCTTAAAGATACTCTCTTAGTAGAATTACTTAGGGCTGCTACTCTTTGGGTCTTAGGCTAACTAGGAATAAGATTTGTTTTACTAATGCACCCATTCCAACTTTGGCCAGTGTTGGCTCAGCTATAATTTCTCTTTCCTCTTATTGGTGTAAGATTAGGAATGATGAAACTTATTTTAAACTAACTTTAATTTTGCCTATGGATGTTTTTCCTTTGACCCAGGTAGGCAGTCTGATACCTCTGTCAGATTCCGCTACCCTCGAAGAGGCAAGCTCCCAGGATATAGAAGTAGCAGAACTTGGATACGGGGGGTCGAATCTTTCAAATTACCTGCGAGACAGGGTTGACTCTGTCTCTAGTTTACCCTTTGACTCCACTTCAGCTTCTTCTACTCCTGGATCTCCCTCTTCTGATGGTTCTTCCATGGCTGGCTCTACTGGTTCTAGTGAATATTAGGATTACTCGTTATTTCTCATATGATACTGTACTTTGAGGCTTTGTTGTTATTTCTCTAGTTGCTTAGGTATTTTGCACAATGGGATTCTATATTCTATTGTCTTTTGTATAAACTGTTATTGTTTCAATATGAAACAGGTGGGGGATACCCACTTTTGTCAAAAAAAATCAATACAAAATAAGTTCTAACTATTAGATTACAAATATACATATTCTAAAAAATTTATGAGAAATGCTGGTTCTATATAAAATATTCTAAAAAAATAAAATTCAATTAAATCTTAATATATATAACTAAAATTTTAAAATTATAGAGATAATTTCATTGCTCTTTGAATGATTTTAGATCTGCCCTTGATGTGGCCCATATTCAGTGAATCATAATTCTGATTGTTGCCGTTCCTTTCGCTAACGTTTCTATTATTTTATGTTGGGTCCCGCTTGACATAGAGACAACTGTATTTATTTTGTTGACGTCATTGGCTATTTCCGTCCTTCTGACAACGCGGCTTCTTTTGCTCGGCCTCTCATTTCTTTCTTCCCGCGACACTCTCTCTTCTGGATTCATATCAGCTGAAATCCGAGATCCATGATGAACAATATTCTTGAAATTCGAGATTCAGCTGTTCAACTTTTTCTGTGCACGCATCGCGAAACAGCTAATTTTTTTGTGTTCGTATCTCGAAACAATTTAATGGCTAAATTCGGAATTTCAGAAATTTCATAATTACTGTTGATGATCTCGAAAACAGATTTGAATCCCTCTCTTCTTAATCTTTTCGACTCTTTTCGCCATTTTGACGAAAAAAAGATTGTTTTGATGTATATGTGGGCAATTGTATATCTCAAAATGCATCGGATTTGCTTCTAAAATGTTCATTTCATTTTTAAAATAAAATAAGTCTAGATCTATATTTATTTTATATATATTTAATCAGGACGGAATTAGAGTTTTAATATGAAGAGACTTAACATCCTTGAAAAAATAGTTATATCAATTAAATTTTAATATATATAATCAAGATTTTAAAAATTATGTGGCCACAGTGCCACACCCACCTCCTTACTAGATTAGCCCCAACATTTAATGACCGTTTGGATCTAAAAAATATACTCGATTTTAATCATGTTGCAAATTTTAATTGGATGGGACATTTTTTTAAAATAATTATCTCGATTTTTATAGAAATATGATTCTTATATTTGAGTAAAGTTAATGTGGGTTATGCTCATCAAAAGAGCCTGGTGATCAGAATCGACCGGTTTGGCATAAAACGGCGAAATTCAAAGAGTTAAAATAAATTTATTTCACGAGTGATGTGTGTAAATGCGAAGTTTTAAAACTTTTAAATTTACTTAGTATAAAGTCAAGCGGTTAAAAAAAAAGATGAAGGTTGATAATTATTTTAATATATTAATTGTTTATTATTTTTGACAACTTAACTTTATACCACTGTTATGAAAATCGGACCGGACCAGACGGTCTGTCCAGAATAAACCGGAACTAGCTTCCTCACCGGTTTGGTTCGTTTAGGAGACTGCTCATGCCATTAAATCGAAAAAACACTGAATTAATGAACCGGTTCTTAATAAAAACCACTAACTTGTTGCAAAGAAAAAACCGGCTCTTGAGCTGGTTTAACTTTTTGAGGCTCTTTCCGGGCATTAAATGAGAAAGAGAAAGGCATATGACAAGACTAACAGGCAACTATATTCCGTACATGCTCACATGTACACATATAAGTCCGAGATTTTTATTTTTACCCCAAAAAAAATATATTTTAATATAATTAACCAAATTTTTGAAAAAATTAAATTTATACCCAAACCGCAAATAATATTTACGGTTTGAATTCTTATTCAAACCGCAAATAATATTTACGGTTTGAATTCCGAATTCAAACCGTAAATATTATTTGCGGTTTGAACTTTTTTTTTTTTTTTTTTTTTTTTTTTTTTTTTTTTTTAGAGAAAAATAGCTAAAATGCTGAAATGAAATATAACACATAAAAATCGAATTGTTTTTTAAAATATTTGTTAGAAAATACGTTACGAATAGAGCCGATTTTGTGCTAAAATACGGTAAATTACAATAATTATGCCAAAATACGGGAAATTTACTAAATTGCTGAAATTACAATAATTATGTAGAATTATGCTAAAATACGGTAAATTACGCTAAATTACGTATGAAATGATGCAATATGGGCCTGCGCATGCTTCATGAAAATGAGCATAACTTTTGATCCGTCCGTCGGATCGGGCTGAAATTTTGACAGGAACTCCACAGCCCAATGTTGGACTCGAAACCAATCTACGATCCGTTTCGCCCATTTGCGGGCTCAGATTCGCGATCCGAGTCTTCCTTCATGGACTTTTGGACCTTTCTTTATAATTTTAGAGTTTTTAGGGTCTTTGATGTATCTTTTATATATATTTTATGTATAATTTTAGAGTTTTTAGGGTCTTTGTATTTAAACATACGTCATGTCTTTTGGCATAATTATTGTAATTTACCGTATTTTAGCACAAAATCGGCTCTATTCGTAACGTATTTTCTAACAAATATTTTAAAAAACAATTCGATTTTTTTGTGTTATATTTCATTTCAGCATTTTAGCTATTTTTCTCTAAAAAAAAAAAAAAAAAAAAAAAAAAAAAAAAAAAAGTTCAAACCGCAAATAATATTTACGGTTTGAATTCGGAATTCAAACCGTAAATATTATTTGCGGTTTGAATTCCGAATTCAAACCGTAAATATTATTTGCGGTTTGGGTATAAATTTAATTTTTTCAAAAATTTGGTTAATTATATTAAAATATATTTTTTTTGGGGTAAAAATAAAAATCTCGGCATATAAGTTGATGTTTATTTTTGTCCTGTAAACATTTGCCGACATTTTTATTAATATCTAACATTAAATATAAATTAATAAATATATCTAGCTTAGCTGAATTTTGTTAAAAATGTTCAAACCGGTCATTTAATAGCCGGTTTCTATTTTTATTCTAAACTAGCTATTAAATGGCCGGTCCTCAATTTTTTTTTTTTAGAAATTATAAAGAGCAAGATACTGAAATCTAACAATAAAAATTCAAATTTTTATTGTTAATATTTGTTAGATTACATCTTTTGATGTATAATTAGCATATTTATACTAAAATACGCTAAATTACTTGAAATTATATTAAATTACGGTCAATTACACTAAATTACGGTAAATTACACTAAACTACGCAAATTTCGCTAATTATAATGAAATACGCTAAATTACGCTAAACTACACAAAATTACGCTAAATTAGACCGACTTTGTGTCATCTTTCATAAATCATAAAAAATTGTAAACAAATTCCAAAAATAGTAAAAATTGGTATTCAACAAGTTCATTATGTAACTAATTTACTGAGCTACTTCGATCGAATAATATAAATGAAAATATTAATCGGAAACTTCAACTCAAGTTTTGAGGCACTTCTCTTTATTTTTTGGCAATTTTGAATTTTGAAAAATGACGTAGCTGTCACTGTCGCATGTGTATTTTCGCAAGCTTTCTGAAAAGTGGTAATTTACTGAAATCGGACACTCGAGCGCCGTTTTATGGCTGTTTGAAATTTAGTCATCATTTTTCGTCTTCTCAGTGAAGATATCGTCCTTATTCATATGTAATTTAGCGTATTTACTGTATTTCATTATAATTAGCGTAATTTAACATAATTTAGCTTAATTTAATGTAAGTTAGTGTAATTCAACGTAATTTAACATAATTTTAAGTAATTTAACGTATTTTAGTATAAATATGCTAATTACACATCAAAAGAAGTAATCTAACAAAAATTAAAAAAAATTCGAATTTTTATTGTTAGATTTCAGCATCCTGCTCTTCATAATCTAAAAAAAAAAAAAATTGAGGACCAGCCATTTAATAGCCAGTTTAGAAAAAAAAAAATAAGCGCCGGCCATTAAATGGCCGGTTTTGACATTTTTAACAAAACCCAGCTAAACTGGTATATTTATTAATTTCTATTTAATGTTGGATATTAATAAAAATGTCGGTAACATTTGCACCAAAAATCTTAAATATTTCATATATTAAAAGATTCAATTATTTAAAAACTATATCTAGTTGCATATGTTTATTTCTTTTCAAAATAAAAAATATTATTATTTTATTATTGATTATCAAATAAAAAAAATTGAGTGATTATATTCTTTCCTATAAAAATAAATATTCGATTTTTTTTTAATAAAATCGGTATTTTTCATTCTATTTAGATGTTAAATTTTGATTTTGCATTACATTATTGAATAAGTATGTGTGAATTTTCACAGATATCATCATATCTCATATATATGTTAGTATAAAATAAACCAACAATTGAACCGGTCTGACCAGCAAACTGTTGACCCGTAGCTTTATCGAGTTGATGTTCAGTCCGGTTCTGATAACATTGTTTGTACTAAATTAATTTGAAATTTTCAAAATTTTTGCATATACACGTATCACCCGTAAAGTATATCGGTTTAGACGATTTGTCATTTGATGTCAATCCGATAGATTCTAGAGTTATGCATACCAAGTTCTCTTAGCGAGCATAATACATGCTAACTTTATTCTTAAATTTAATATGATTTGGGAACCGATGTTTGATTGTAACTAAAAACAATATTTTTCATATAGAAAATCATAGATTTGAAATTCAGAGAAAAGTTCTCATATTAAAAATAGCATAGTTGGGTGACTCGATCCTCACCTTTACTCTTTACTCGAAAAACAAAAAATGTTGAGTATATTTCAAAAAATATTGAGTATATTTTGAGGCTACTTTTAATAAGTTTTTGCGATGTTTTGTTTTGAGCTCAAGAAATATATAAGGATTTAGTGGTATGGAAAAAGCATAATATATGATTGTTAAGTATTGATTGAATGATGTAAAAGAAATAGATTGTCGAGTGGATAATGTTAGAGCCAGAGAGTACAAAACTCTATTTGCCATGCTCAAATTTGTCAAATTTATAATCTGCACCGTTAAAAAAAGTTACACTTATTCCACATTTTTTTCTTCCGAATTTCTATTTATAACAACAGCGTGTTCAAACGGAAAGGGGCTTATAAACGTGCAAAATTCACAATTCTCACACCGACAATCCTGTATTTAAACACTTGGTAGCATCTAGCCATCTACCAAGCTTTCAAAATTAAAATAAAAGACAATCCTGTATTTAAATCAGATCTTTTATGCATGCTAGACAAAATGAGGGTGTAAGCGCATCGAATATTATCCAATTCGTATCCGTATTTGAAAAATTATAACAGATAAAAATAAAATTTGATCATTAATTATTTGTATTTGAACCATTAACACCCCTAAGCTGCTACAACAAAGTTTTTCTATGTTCATAAATTAATTTATTAAACTACATATACATATTAATGATTTATTAATTGTACTTTTTGGTTATATCAATGGTTTATTATTTATATATTTAGTTGCGTAGTATTAATATATGATATTATTGAGAAAGTAGAAACATAAGATGCAGCTGGTTCATAGAAGTTGAAATTGCATGATCGTTGATGCAGTTGTTCAAAGTTCTTTTAGGGTTTTTTTATCCTATATATTTAGAAAAAAAAATATTATCAAGATTTGGTTGGTATATTCTGATGAACAATATAATACTATGATATGATTAGTGACTAGTGTTTTGATAACATGTTATATATTTTGTAACAACAAATTTATTATAAAAAAAAAATTAAGTCTAACTTATGAATGAAAAAATTATATTTAGATGTTATTTCTTTATAGGCAAATTATTCTATGGACATAAGGACCTATTTGTAAAATGAACATATTTTCATTTTTAAAGTTCAAACAGTCGATCCGACCGTTCAACATTATCTCCATATTAAAATGTACTTGGAGGTCAAATTTTACATTTTTTTGAATTTTTTTACTATTTATTAAGTATTTTACAAAATTCAATGGTCTGGATTTGACTAGTTTTTGTAAAATACTTAATAATTTATTAATAAAAAAATTCAAAAAATATAAAATTTGACCTCCAAGTACATTTTAATATGGAGATAATGTTGAACGGTCGGATCAACTGTTTGAACTTTGAAAATGAAAATATGTTCATTTTACAAATAGGTCCATATGTCCATAGAAGCATCACTCCAATCTGTATTTATATTCATATAATATCCGATATCCGAAAAAATCACTATCCGTATCCGCTTCGTTTGCACCCTTAACAAAATCCCAATAGAGTCGGCCAATTATACGAGAAGAAAAGAAAAGATATCCCAGTCAGGGCCGACATTTTTATTAATATCCAAAGTTAATTACAAATTAATAAATATACCTTTTAACTTTGGAAATTTATAAAAATATTCATACCAATCAGAAAATGGCCGGTTTTAATTTTTTTCGGTACCGGCAAGAAAATAACCGGTACTAATTTTTTTTTTTAGACACTATGAATAGCAAGATGCTAAAATCTAAAACTAAAAATTCGAATTTTTTTTTATATCAGAATCAATGAATTCTTTTTTTAATTCGAATTTTTCTAAAAAGAATTCATTGTTTTAGTTTGAATTTTCTTTATATAAGAATCAATGAATCCTTTTTAGAAACCATAAATAAAAAAAGGAAATTTATCAAAAACCAACTTAATTAGTTTCGTATTTACAAAAATCATAAGAACCGAACTGCCATTTCGATCCGAATTTTTTTTTTTACTGTACCGAATTGGCATTTCAGTACAAAATAATTTCAAAGTTTTCATAAAAAATGGTATAACTTTCAGTGTAATCCATATGAACCAAGTTGTCATTTTGGTCCAATATTTTTTTTACTCCGTGCCGAAATGGCAAATCGGTTCGAACTGTTTTTTATTTTTGTTTTTTTTAAGATTTGCTTAGAAATGGCAAGTCGGCACAGAAGAATTTTATTCGACCGAAATGCCAAATCGGCTTAGAAGAAAACTTTATTTTCTGTGTTAGATGGTCCCAAAATCTGTGAAATTATCTCGTACCGATTTGGCAATTTGATACAGTAAAAAAAAAAGATTCGGACGGAAATGACAGTTCATTTTTATGATTTTTGTAAAAACGAAACTAATTAAGTTGGTTTGGTAAATTATTTATTTATTTATTTATGATTTCTAAAAAATATACAGAATCAATTGGATCTAAGTTAAAGAATCCGAATTCACAGACACAGTTTCTTTGGAAGAAAAGACAAAAATAGTCACCAATTAATGTTGCTTTAATGGGAAAGAGGAGAAGCACTTTATTATAATAAAAGTTACCAGGCACAGCTTGCATTTTTGGAAAGAGGTTAACAATCAATGTTTTTTCTGACATGTGCTCTCTAGACAGAAAGCCGCTCAGAACCCGTATTTTGTTAGCTGTCAACTAGCTAAGCAGTTAAACCAGACTTTCACACGTGTTTTTCTCACATTTGCCCTTTAGCTAGAAAATAGAAAATGGAATCCAGCTAGGGGTGAAAACGGAGCGGATATAAAAGACGCATTTCAGTGAGGACAGTAAACGGATGTCAAAATGTAAAATCAAATTCACTTTAAATTGATACAGAAACAGAGCGGATAATTTACGAATACGGATGCTAAACGAATAATTATCGAATAATTGAGTTATATGAATTTTAAGATACAAATATTAACTAAAAATTTAATTAAATTAAGAAAACCAAATCAGAAAATGAAAAAAATGGAGGTGTTCTTGAATATAGAAATGGAGAAGAATTTATACAATAGGAACCAACTTCAAAGCAGTATGTCGCTGTTGGCCAAGCTTTAAAGTTTAAAGTAAAAAGAAGGATGAAAATTTAGTTCAAACTCGAAAGCAGCGACATCCGGATTGGTTGACAATATTAATCCCACATTAGAAGAAGAATTAGGGAGGAAGCAGTATATAATGTCCTTCTGTTTGAAGCGCTTCAAACAGCGAAGTGGAGAGCTACTTGATACTGCTGTAACTGGATACGTGAAGATTCGTATCCGGATAGATATCCGCTCCGTTTAGGATCCGCAATAATTATCCGTATTCGGACGTTTTCTCCTAGAATTCAAAAATCTATTGAATTGGCATTCAAACGATGCATTCGAATCTATTGAATTGGTTTCAAACGATGCATTCAAGCTGTTGAAATCGATCTACGTTAATTTTAATGTGTTCATTTTTTCATCATTTTTTTACCGCTTGACTTTATATTAAATTAGTTTGAAAATTTATAAATTTGACATGTAAACTCATCACTCGTGAAGTACATCGGTTTCAACAGTTTGAATGCGTCACTTAAAACTAATCCGATGAGTTTTTGAGTTAAGCTCACAAAGAGACTTGGTGAGCTTAAGAACACCCTAGTTCTACTCATGGAATTCATATCATGTATGGTAACATAATATTTCTGTTTACATTTCAGACTGTTCGATCAAAATCAGCACATATATTAAAGGGTCCGTATTTTCATCTTGAACCGGATTAATCTGAATTTGAATCGAACGGTCCAGATGTAAACAAAATATTCTGTTAATATGGACTCCAAATCATGACCGTGTAGACAAGTTTAGAAAACTCAAAAGACTATCAATTCTCAAATTAGCGCAAATTATGACTATGTATAGGCCCCTTCAGACTCAGATTATGTGCTTAGAGCAAATCGTGACCGTATAGACTTGTATAGGCAAACCATTTTAACTCTCCGTTGTTCATGTACTTCAAACCTTTTCCAGTTCGATCTTTCGAGTAAATTTTGCATAGTTGGTTCAGAAAAAGTTTTAAAACTGTTAGTTACTTAAAGGTTGAGAATTCAATTTGTTTTCACGACTTCGCAGCCTCTGTGAAGATTTAGATTGACCTCCTGATAGGTAAAAGAAGTGGCACATGCATGCTTAAGAGCATAGTTATAATTTTTATCAGGGTAGACAATTTTTTTACTAATCTGTGAATTAACTAATTCAGTCTATAGATTGTTCAAAAATAGACAACAACTCGATTATACATAAACTTATATCCGGTTCAATATGGCTCCACCACTGTGTATGCTCGTCTGAGTGGTTAAGATTTTCATTGACTAATTAAGCATTTTTCTAACAATATTAGCTTTGATTAGTTAGTCTCTATATATTTTCATTATTCATATTTATGTGGCCAACAATATTAGAGTCTCTACGTTATTTAAAAATATATTTAGGGGGTTAAAGGATAATTTTATATATCTCCATTCCATTATTAAGCATGTTGGATGTCCGATCCGCCAACGGCTACGATTGAAAGATGAAATTTCGGGTTTAATCTCAGCCCTCCAATCACATAATTTGTCTTCTTTTGATTAAATACATATGTTTTATGTGTAGAAGTCTAAATTTAGTTAAACACATACTCACCACACGTATTGCCACACGATACGTTACAAGTAATACCAAGAATTGAGCAAATGGAATTAGCATTAAATATTTATTACCATATCTCTCTCCAGCTTTAATTGGTGCATAAAAAGATTAATTTCCAATTTAGACAGATAGCATATCTCATTTCCGAATTTCCTACCTCTTATTCATTTTTGGAAGAGAACAAAAAAGACATATTATTGATTTATTCTGTACGTAGCAGCTTTCCACATTTAATTTAATTGAATTATAACGCAAAAATTGTGTATGCACTGTCATGCAAAGAATGTTGTTGTATTAAAACAGTCATTTGTTGTTGTTTATTTTATTATTATTTATTATTTGCCTCTTTATGTTAAATCTTATAATATGTTCCGTTGCAACGCACGGGTACGATACTAGTTTTAGTTTATTTAGGTACTTGAATTGTGCAAATCATATACCATGGTTTGTGTGTATACTAGTGTAGTGCCTGTGCGTTGCAACATGAACATATTATAAGAAAGAGTTTTAAAATTGTTTGACTAAGTTAAACTTGACAGCATCTGTCTATTTTTTTTTAAAAGACTAAGCTAAACAAGTTTACAATGTCAAATTATTCCGTCTTAAATTTAGTAAATGTGTTTTAATGACGCATGCAAAAACTACTGACAAGCTACTATTTCCAACTCAAAATAGTTATAATTCGAATTTCTAGTAAATGTTCTCTCTTTTTTTCGTAAAGCATATGTTATTTATATTTTAATTCATCTTTTTACATCATTCTCAGCATAGTTTATACAAAGCAATATTTTTTTACCGATATCCATCGTGTTATTTGCGGATCGGCGCCATTGCTATTTACTGTTATGCGTGGTTGTGCATTGAATATGCACTACATGAATATAGATTCATTAAATACGATCATATATATCATCATTTTTTTGTTGTGATATATAGTATATATTGTATTCTTTAGTAAAGATCCAAGTATCATTGTATAGTTAATATCTCTAAAGTTAGACAGTTTCAAATTAGATCTAGCCTTATTTTAACTATAAAATATTTGACCAAGAAATGTCATACTTCGAGCCTCCTCTTTCAAAAAAAAATTAAAATGTGTTTTTTAGCTAAAAGGTTTGCATTTTCAAGAAGTGTTCATTCTGAGCCTTCAAGGGACATGAATACAATTAGTAATAATTGAAATAATAAATTGATGGTTATCAAAATGTATTTTGATTTAGTACGTAATAATTGTCATATCTTTATTTTGAACTAAAATAAGTAAGTGTTTATTTTATTTTAAAGAGTGTACATTGTATGTTGAAGAATTCATTCAAGTAGAAAAAAAAAATGTACATTTAAGTGTCATTTAGAGGTTGTTAAACAGCCAAGAATTCATTCAAGAATTCATGCAAAAAATGTACATTGTATGTTGAAGAATTCATTCAAGGAGAAAAAAAAAATGTACATTCAAGGAGACATAAGTATGACAAGTCTTATGTGCACCATCATTTCCTTGGTGTCGTTTAACGGATCCAACTCTGCTGCAACTTCCTGCTTTTCCGATTCCAACCATTCAAAATTTTTCATTTGCGTATCTCGATAAATAAACTTTTTCATGTACAAATCTCAACAAATTTGAATGGCTGGGATCGGAAAAGCAGAAAGCAGAGAAAAGCACCTGAGTTGGTTCCTCGTTTAACAGCCATAGCCAATAATAGAAAAATGCGGGGCTTGGTCGTCTTATATTATCCTAACCTAACTCCCCTAATTAATATTACAATTCAAACAAAAAAAATATCTGTTTTAACTTGCAACAATAGAGAACAAGCACTGACTGATCTGGGCCTACCTGTTCAAACTTGAACAACAGAGAACAGACATGCAATGACTGAACTAACCTCACATAGCATTTGAAGCTATAAATGCTTAGGCTAGCAGAGGCAAAAATTCAAATTCTTTTCGTTAGTTTTGTTTTATTCATTAGATATATAGAACATAACAATGAAATCATTAAATCTGTTTCTACCCACCCTGCTTCTCTCTCTGGTCAATATCAGCCTATACACGCCTGTGGCTGCCGTGAACCAGCTCTCGACAAGTTCACGGTGGATCGTTGATGAGTCAGGTAAACGGGTCAAATTAGCATGCGTTAATTGGCCTTCACACCTTGAGACAATGGTTGCAGAGGGTTTAAGCAAACAACCAATTGATGCAATATCCAAGAGCATTGTCTCTAGGGGCTTTAACTGTGTCAGGCTAACATATGCTACCTTTATGCTTACAAATGAGTCACTATCATCACTTACTGTCAAGAGGTCGTTCGAATCGCTCAACCTCACCAGTGCTCTACAAGGAATCGGTGTACACAATCCATCAATCTTGAATCTCACATTGATTCAAGTTTACCAGGTTGGCCTTTTGTTGTTTAGTCTCTAATTTTTTTTCCATATCACTTGGAAAAAAAACCTATGTTCACTGTAATTTATTTAAAATGTAGGCTGTGGTGTTGAATCTTGGAGAAAACAATGTTATTGTTATCTTGGATAACCATCTAACCAAACCGGAATGGTGTTGCTCCAATACAGACGGCAACGGTTTCTTTGGTGACACATACTTCCATCCCGATGTGTGGATACAAGGGTTACAAAAGATGGCCGCATTGTTCCACGATGCGTCTAATGTGGTTGGCATGAGTCTGAGAAACGAGCTAAGAGGACCCCGCCAAAATGTCAGTGATTGGTACAGGTAATTGGTAACTAACTAACTATACTCTTTTTATTTACTTTTTATTGAATTGAAAATTAGATATGAATGCCACTAATTCTGCAATTAGAAATTATAATTGGTCTGGTACAAAATATATCGGTCACTGAACTAACTAATCAAATAAAACATGCATACAGATACATGCAGGAGGGGGCAGAGGCAATTCATGCAGTTAATCCAAAAGTTCTTGTTATTCTCTCCGGGCTATATTTTGACAACGACTTGAGCTTCCTCTCAAGTAAACAGGTCAACCTGAGCTTCACCGGAAAGCTCGTTTTTGAAGTACACTGGTACAGTTTTTCTGACAGCAAGCCATGGAGCACCCTAAACACTAATCAGGCATGTGCAAAAACAAGTGCAGATTTCATGAGAAATGCCGGGTTTCTCCTCGACAAAGGGTGGCCACTATTCATGAGCGAGTTCGGGCTGGATAACAGAGGCGTGAACGATAATGACAACCGGTATTTTGGGTGTGTTTTGGCCAAGGCAGCTGAGCTGGACTTGGACTGGGCTATATGGGCACTTCAAGGGAACTATTACTTGAGGGAAGGTGTGGTAGATCATGGAGAGACATATGGTGTGCTAAGTTCAGACTGGAGCACCAGTCAAAATGCTAGCATTTTGCGAAGGATCCAAGCATTGCAAAAACCATTCCAAGGTTCAGTTGTTAATTTCATTGACAAATTGATTTATTTCTTTATTTTTTCAAATATGTGATCAAACAAGAACTAACCTTTGATCTAGTAGCAAAGATAAATACCCTCCAACCTTTACTAAATCCGGATAGGAGAATTCCTTGTAGATAATTAAATAATTGAATGTCTTGACCTCCAACCTTTACTAAAAAAGATATATATATATATATGATTAAACATTGAAAATCATGAAAATTTCCCTTGTTGCCACACATCGGATGAAAATTTTCAATAAATTGCAGGACCTGGATATGCCAATTTTCTACCTCACGAGAAATTATTCCACCCCGCAACCGCACTGTGTGTGACATGGAAACCGGGGCATCTGCTCCAGCTAGGCCCATGCGACCAATCTGCAGCTTGGAGGTACACCGAAGAAGGCAACATCAAACTGAGAATAGGCTTGAGTTGCATTAAAGCGGGGCCTGTTGGGGAACCAGTGAGGCTTGGGGACAACTGTTCTGGAGAGAGGTGGGAACTGGTGTCGGCATCGAAGATGCACCTCGCAAGAATGTACAATAGCGAGGGAAATCGTGTTTGCCTGGATGTCGATTATGATGGAAAGACGATCGTGACCAAGCCATGCAACTGTCTGAGTGACGACCATAAATGCGACCCGACCAGTCAGTGGTTCAAGCTAGTGAATAGCACGTGGAATTTTCTTTGAAACTTCTTATATTGTAATATGCAAATCAAATTACCAAAATGTTTCGAAAAATATATATATGGTTACGTCTTTGATCAATGAAAGAAAATTTGTTTGTTAGGATCATTTTTTTGTTGACTTCACAGTTTGATAATTTTCAAATGGTCGTGCTGTGCATTAGAAGCTTCATATGAATGGATAAAAATACATGTATTAGTTTCTAATCTGGTTCATCTATTGGACAAAAATAGGATATCACAAGCATACCGTTTTCCGTATTAACAATAATGGATTTAGTAAAAATCAACTATAAATTATAAAGAAGGTACCACCTTGTTGGGTTGGGTTGGAGATTGGCAGGTCTGATGGGTAAATATATTGACAGATCAGTTTTGGCTTCATGCAGCGTACTAATCATATGCAGTGATGTTTTGACTATATTGATCTTGCGCTGCATTAAGTGAATACTACGCTGTTAATATTTTTGCTCGTGCCAATCTAAGATTCTTCGGCTGGAGCCTAGAGGTGGCAGCGTTCTAGGCTTGTGTAGGAAACAACGATCGAGAGAGGAGAAATTGGTACCGTTCTGGACTTGGGAGTTTCGAAAGAGGAGAAATTAATTTCAGACAATGCAGGCCTAAATTTTATGGGCCTTTTCAGACCTAAATTAAACGAAAACCCGAATTAATAATAACAAAATAGTCTTGTAGGCCCTACTTTTTCCGACATTTTAAACCACAGAAATTTGTGCGAATTGCATTTTTTGCTTGATTTATCAGGGCCACCATCAGTCTGGTCTAAGTGTGCCTTATAAATTCTGGTCCTGAAATGTCCACCAATCCCCTCTATAAAGAAACCATTAGCTGATTAAAACAAAAAAAGTAACTACAACCAACCAGTATTCTTTCCTTCCTTAGAAAAGAAAGAACGAAAAAACAACACCAAAGCAAAAAAAACAAAAAACAAAAATAAGAAAGGAAATATTTTTAATCTCATGCATCTCTCCAACCAAACCACAAAACCATGGCCAAGCCTCCTCCCCTCACTCTCTCACCATCCCTCCAAACCACAACACCTCTCAAAGCTCCCACCCCTCTCCTCTTCATCCTCGTCTCAGCCGAACACCTCGGCCGGCAACATAAAGCGCCTTGTTTTAAGCCCGGAGGGGAGGGTTAAACTCAACCCTTCATCCGACCGAGAATTCTACTCCTTCCCTCGGTTTGTGACCCATGTTGACGACAGCTTCATCTCAACTCTCACCGATCTCTACAGAGAACGGCTGAAGCCTGACTATGAAATTCTCGACCTGATGAGCTCCTGGGTTAGTCACCTGCCGCCTGAAGTGAAGTACAAGAGGGTCGTCGGTCATGGGCTCAATGCACAAGAGCTGGCTAGAAACTCCAGACTTGATTATTTCTTTGTCAAGGACTTGAATCAAGACCAAAAATTGGAATTTGATGATGAGAGCTTTGATGCCGTGCTTTGTACCGTCAGTGTGCAATACCTTCAGCAGCCCGAGAAGGTATCCAATGATCTGTGCGTTTCTATGGAAATGTTTTATTTTTTATTATTATATTTTGTTTAACATAAAAGAAGGAATTATATGTTAGGTTACCAGTACACTGAAGAAACTGTCCTGAGCAGTTAACCAAACACCATGTGCACAAAAATAATCCAACAAGAGGTTACGCTCTGCAATACGGTTTGCACAGTCAAGTAACCACTTCTCAGACCTGGTGGCAGAAATTATGTTCTACTTACAACAAAAGTTACCAGAAAAACATGTTTATTGTTACAGATTTACCAATGCAGATACTTCTCTTTACCACTTTTGACAGGTTTTTGCCGAGGTTTTTCGGATCCTAAAGCCAGGAGGTGTTTTCATTGTAAGCTTTAGCAACAGGATGTTCTATGAGAAGGCTATCAGCGCGTGGAGAGAGGGAACAGCATATAGCCGGGTTCAGCTGGTTGTGCAGTACTTTCTCTCAGTTGATGGATTCACACAACCAGAGGTGGTCAAGAAGTTGCCTATGAAATCTGAAACTTCACCTCTTGATGGCATCATGAGATTGTTCGGACTGTCACAATCAGATCCATTCTATGCAGTGATTTCGTATAGAAACTTCAAGCCTTGTAATTGAAACATGTGCTGAAGCGCAAATACCAGTAACCCACTTCATAAAGTTGTACAGTATGTCGTGTACTACTTGAAGCAATAATTTACAATGTTTGATTGCAAGGAAGAGCTGCAGTTAATTTAAAGGCAGAGAACGAATTCATGTCCCACGAAAATAAATGACAACGATCAAAAGCATAGCAACATTTAACTGCATAATTACCACGGATACAGGAGTAGATATAAATCTGTATAGATATTATACATTGAAATACTGTTGATAAATCTGTGAGCCTATTTTGTAACACAGAAGCTCACAGTCAGATAAAAAACGATTTAATCTCAAAGATTACTGAAAGTAAAACCAGAGCTCCTGATTGCATGTTAAGAGAGATGCTATACTTTAACTATGCGCCAATACAATGCGAACCATATTACAAGGTTAAACAACTTAGAACATGATATATAGCATAAGAGAGAACGTTTTTTCTCTAAGCAAAACTGACTGTAGTCTTAGAATTTATTGTAGCTCTATACTGGTAAATTTCTTGCTTCCAAACTCTCAAAGAATGCCAATCTGTCAGTGATCAGCAACAATTCCCACCTTTTCTAGCTGACCCTCAGAACATTCACCATGTGGAAAATGGTAGTCGGGTTAAAAGTTTGTTACCACGTGGAACCTAAGCAGCAGCTACCATCTCAGGTACCAGTCTAGCGCCAGATCAGAATTCACAGAGAAAAAAAAGATACCTAGCTGTTATAAATCACACGTGCTGAAACACAAATGCCTAACAGAGCAATCGTTAGCCTGACAAGACCACTAACTACACTAGGAAACTCGAGAAAGGAACTGTCAAAATGCTAGGATCTCTTTGCTGGTACGAAGGATAAATTAAATTGGACAAAAGCAAAATTTTGCTGGAAACTTCTCAAATAAACATTACTATCAGTTTGTCTCTGAAAGCCAATGCAACAAAGAAACCTCTGGAAATTTGTCTTTTTTTTAAAGTAACCTCTGGAAATTTGTCAAGGAGCAACAACATACATAATATACAAAGAAGACAAACTATATACAGACTATAGAAAGCAAAAGAGCGCCACCCCAGACAGTAAGGTATAGTGCAAAAATTTACCAACAGCAAAATTTAATGCTTGTACAGTACATAGGGCTCAGTAGTTCTGCAGCTGGGCCGAACGGCTGGTTAACGGCACATATCGAACACCAATCTCGTTTCGAGATGTAATGGAGCCATCCAGTTTCTTGTCAATAACTTGCAAGTCCTGAAAGAAATGCCCAACTGGAATGACCATTCTACCCCCTGGCTTTAACTGATCCAGTAGAGCTTTGGGTATCTCAGGTGCAGCGGCTCCCACATGAATAGCATCGTATGGGGCTGCTTCAGGCCATCCATCTCTCCCATCTACGACAGGTTAGAAGATCAGTTGGTTTTAGAAAGAGGCAGAGTAAATAAGCAATTCTGTACCCCAAACAAAACCTTAAAACACCATACACTCTTTTGCACAATAAGATGCCGTGATGCTCAAGGAAACATGAAAATAAATCCCATGAGACTGTTACTTTCAGATTAGATGGATAGGAACTACCTCTGATTATTCTTTATCAAGTAAGAGAGTGATGAGGGAAATTTTACAGTTATTGGAGGGATGTACAAATTTTGTCACGTTATATATAGGGAAATAATATGCAGCATGAATTCAAAGAAATTACTTAACGAATAAGAATTGTTTTAACATGTCTAACAGCATAATATAAAAACCTACCAAAAATAGAAGAAAAAATAATGCTGACAGCTCGAAGAACACAAAATTAGGAACCCCACAAGTATACTGAGTTGAAAATGAACTTGACAGAGGTACATAAAGTTGAGCAGGAGAAGAGGAATGTTAAAAGACACTTAATTAAGACTTCAGTGTTATTAGAATAACATGATAAAAGATAAAATCCAATGAGTTCTGAAATTTGCATACCAGCAACATGCAGAGAGAGGGAGCCTTTCTCCAGCAAATGTGCAGCTGCGCTTCTTTTGACATTCTCAATGGAAGCAGCAACAAGCTCAGGGATGTGCTCAATTCCTACAGCACGACCTTCCGGACCCACCATCATTGCAAAGCATGCTGTCAGGTACCCACTTCCTGTACAAAATTTCATATGATAATGTTCACCTCAACAAATTAAATTGATGTCAAGAACTCAAACTGGAGTGCTGGACTAATACAACCACAGAAATTTTGTCAAAGAAAACCCATCAGATTGTTGAGAAATTAAAACTCAACTACATCCTACAGAAGAAAGATAATGTTTGTTTAACTTATTTTATTTAGGTATTAACTGAAAAATAGTGATGGTCAACAAACCTTACATTAACTGCACTGTATTTCTTGGAAAATAAGGGAGAACATTGCTTAATTTCGAACATACACCTTTTTAGTAATATAATGGAAGATATTTTACATTTCCCGATAAAATAAGGGCATTTCCAAAACACTTCACCTGAACCAACATCCAAAGCATGCATGCCGGGTTGTAGATGATCCTTGAGCAACTCCAGACACAGAGCGTGCATGTGAGGCGCTGATATAGTTGCATTATAGCCTATCGGCATTGGGCTGTCCACGTAAGGCGGGTACTCTTTCTGCACAAAAAGTGCTCTGTCTATTGTCTCCATTATTTCGGCCACTTCGTCAGATCTTAATCTTCTGTACTGTTGCAAGTGCTCAACCAGGGCTTTGTTTTTGTCTATTGAACCAGCTATCCAAAATTGCTGGGATGAATAAGCACAAAACAGATAGACAAAATTATTTCAGTTGGTAGTTTGTTCTAATTTAACCTAAGTTTAATGATTTCAATACAATATCAAATAACACCAACAACTGCAAAAGTTGTGATTTTAGGAATGAATCAATAGGCATGCTCGACATGCAAAGAAAAAAAGAAAAAGTGGAAATTCACAGAGATACAAGTTAAAGAAATCAAGAGCCAAATATATCTAATGTTATTTTAATACTTGTTTGTGTGTAAAATCAGGTTACCACACCTTTGGTAAATTAAAGAACAGAAGTTCAAACACAAACCAAAAAGCTCAAACTTACTAAAAAATCAGTTTAAAGCATAAACCGTTATGGTTTCGAGAGAGAGAGAGACCTTTAGCAACCACTGCCAAGTTTTTGAAAAAAAGAAAGGGGCAGAGGGAGATGTGGCTATTTAAGTCAACTGACAAGCTTTCTAAAAACTGAATACACAGAATTTTTAATTTAATTCCCTAACTGAAAGTCAGAAAAGGTGTACCAGGAAAAGAATGAAACCTAGGAACCAGATCACCTATACAGTGGAAAAGAAGCAAAATTCAGTATTAACATATGGCCACCAAATTTGGAATTGATAATCAGCTGTTCAATCAGAAATTTTTTCGCAAAATGTAACTGCCAATTATATACACACGGGATTGTGTCCAGTACATCCTTTGAATTGCCTAGTACCAATAAAAATTAACTTCTCTTTCTGAGAACCCGCCTTTGGTCGAGTGGCAAAGAGACCAAATGGCAAAGGCAATGCTCTCCCCGTGTGGGAGGTCACAGGTTCCAAAACTGGATGGGAAAATCCCGTGTGGATATTAAAGAGTTGGATGGCTTGACCTCCAACCTTTACTCAAAAAAAAAAAAATCCTTCTTTCTTGAATTTTTGGCCTTCTTTCTACCAGCAGTATAACTATACTGAAGTTTTACCAAGCCAGATACAGCAGGGACCCATTTTTTTTACCATATTTACTGAACTGGCGACTAAATATCAGGGTCAAAGATGTCATCTGATGTTTGTTTTAAAAAAATTTCAACGCAACAGAAAAATCAAACCTTTTCAATGCATTTGCGGCTAAAAAAGTCTATCACGATACAAAATTGACAATAATCATAGAGTAAACCCCACTTCAAATACCCAACCAGATAATCTAAAATTTCTTGTTTCTCCCTTCAACATCCAAAACGCCAATAAAAGACTAGGAAGAAAAGCCTAGGCCTTAGAGAGCGGAGCAATACCTCCATTTTTAGAAACGACTGGAATCGCCGACAGCCCCGCTGAAGCTTCTCACCAGGGTAGTAGGAGGGGAAGAACCGAGAGAAGTC
This sequence comes from Carex kokanica, assembly GCA_025461125.1. Lineage (NCBI taxonomy): Eukaryota > Viridiplantae > Streptophyta > Magnoliopsida > Poales > Cyperaceae > Carex > Carex kokanica. The sequence continues at coordinate 1,221,519 of JAJGRX010000874.1, read as the reverse complement.
GCACGAAGAGTAACGGCGCGACTGGAGAGGAGAGATGCGCGGCACGCTCAGAGGCAAACTCAAACGCAGGCTACACATAGCTGATAGCTTCGTAGTGCACCTCCCCAGTGCGTGCGCTGTCTCGAAGGAGGACAGGTGGGGGACCAGGAGGTTCCCACGTGTAAACAAACGCTGCTGGGAGAGAGCCGAGGTCCGGAAGTTATATTTCTCTCCAGTGACAGTCACCGCCGTAGAATTCCTTTCATAATTTGCGTTGCTAAATAAAATAATGGCAGATACATTGCATTTGGAAATGGAGAGGATAATTAGCTAGAACCTCACATATGTGTGGATTACGTGGCAGTTTATCATGTGGATAAAAAGGGTGAAAACTGTATGGATAATATAAGACTCGTATTTCATCTGTATTTGAAAAATTAAATGTGAATATACGATATTTAAATATACATATGAATAGTTGAATACTGATATGGTTTTACGTTTTAATTATCCGTATTTGAATAGTAAATATATATTATATATGAGGAGGGATCAAATTACACATTTTTTGGTGACACACTTTGACACCTACCATTTTTAAAGTCCAAATAGTCAATCCAAACCGTTCAACATGATGGATATATTAAAATGTGCTTGGAGATCAAATTTTACATTTTTTTGAATTTTTTTACTATTTATTAAGATGGTTATAAAATCGTTGTTTTCAGACCATTGAAAAACAACAATTTTGTAACCATCTTAATAAATAGTAAAAAAATTCAAAAAAATGTAAAATTTGATCTCCAAGCACATTTTAATATGGTGATCATGTTGAACGGTTCGGATCGACTGTTTGGATTTTAAAATCGCAAATTTGACCTATAAAAAAAACGGTGTCATGATGTGTCACCAAAAAAGGTGTAATTGGATCCCTCCTCATTCTATATTTTAATTAGATAATTAGCTAAATAAAAAATATTGTTATTCATCATTAAAATTAGAGAAATATTATGAACTTTAGTTATTTTTAATATTATTTTAATAAATATCCGATCTAATTTATATCTGTATCTGTATTCAGCTGATATTCGATCCGTATCTGAAAAAAAAAAAATATATGAATATAGTTTTGCCACTGTCTGTTCCGTATTCGCTCCATTTTCACCCTAGGAAATCTGGTTTACTAGTCGTTCTCTCTAAAAGTTAACACAATTTGTGTTTCAATCCGGACCGTCCGATCGGTATCCTGACCAATCCGGTTCAAGTCCGAATTGGACGGACTTCCTTTGAAATTCGTGCTAAATCAGCCCAGAGGTTAGCACGTGAAGGAAAGCCCATTAAGAACGAAGGTTTACTTGTACCGTTTAATAATTTATTCCAGGGATTTGAAAATATACATAGTCTATTTTCAACAGAGGAGAGTTCAAATGCTTTCATTTTTTGTGTCTCTACTGTGTTTTTATTTTTAAAAATTTTAATAACTCAAAATTTAAATTATAAACGTTAAAATAAAACCATTAGATATGATCTATATTATTTTCCCTATGTACTCATAAAAAATTATCACATATCAATTTTATTTTATGTGAATCAATAAGTTGAAAAACCAACGTCTAGAAATTATCCACATCAGTATATTTTTTTAAAAGCTCTTGATGACAACCAAAACAAAGTTGAAATGTCGTAATTTTTTACATGTGCATAGATAAAATGATGTAAATCATATCCAACGGTTTTATTTTGACTTTTAAGTTTCAAATTTTAAGTTATTAAAGTTTTTAAAAATGAAGACATGGTGGAGGCACAAAAAATGGAGGCATTTGAACCCTCCTCTAGTCAATATAATTTAGAACATAAGTTGCATTAGATTTAATCTGCTTGTGAAGTTATTGTGGCTCATTGGCTAAGTTTTTGTCGCATGTTGTTACAAATGATTAAAGCAAGTAAACCTTTTTTTTTATATATCTAGACATTAACTATTACAAATTTACAATGCCTATTGTGCATTTGTGCTATAAATACACAGTTGGATCACTTCTATCAAATCACTTTTCCAGAATCAACATCTCCGGTACTTATTTAGCTATATCTATATCTATATCTATAAGAATTAAGTTTAAGCTCTTTTGCCTACTGCTTCAACCAAATAATAAGTTTAAGGCCCAGGACCAAGAGTAGAGTGGGAAAAATGGCACGGCGGAGGCGGAGCCGGCTCCGTCACAGAACAACACGGCATGTGTGTCAGTTATGTGCTGTGACTCGCGTGTTCGTGCCGTAATCATTCGCGTGCCGTGTTCATTTTTTGGCACGGCACGGCACGGCACGTAGTCATGCGAGTCACGTGTAATTAGGACCATTATATATTGATTTAATGGTGAATCTTAAATAAACTAACCTAAATTATGATTAAATGGCCACGCGAGTCACGTATAATCACGGCACATTTAGGCACGGCGTGACTCACGTGGCGTGTCCATTCGCGTGCCGTGACCACCCCTTGACATTTTGGTCATGACACGGCACGGCACGTGAAAATTAACTTAATTACGGCACAGCACAGCACGAGATCAAAGTCACGGCGTGTTAGTCACGTCGCGGCATGGCAAGTTTTTTTTCACTCTAACCAGGAGGTCCGCTGTTATTTAACCAACTACAGTTAGTGCTCAACAGACCAATAATTAACTATGTAGCTGACTATGTGGAATAGTCTATAGTTCTTGTAAAATCAAGATGGGATATCTTCAACGAATTTGGTCTGACTTCACATTTTCTAAGATATCTCAAACTCTTAAATTAATTCGTAAGAAATTTGAATCGTTTGACTTTTTGAAGTACGAATGTTAAAATTACTCTCTTTTTTTCTATAAATATTGTTTCTATTAAGTTAATTTTTTCCTTTTCGTAATTATCATTTTTTTATTCATGTAAATTTCCTTGAGCAAATTAGTGGGGCCGAATATTAGACTGATCTGCGAAGGCTATGCTGCAGTTAATTAAATTTGTTATGTGCCAGGTAGGAATCAGAGTAGGTCCGATGCCCATCGGACCTACCTTGGTTCGATGGGTGTGAAGATCATTCGATCTGCATCAAGATTCGTGTGTTATGTATCAAAATCCGTGCAAGTCTGTATCAATTTCGGTGTGCATAGATCTTGATTTTAATCGTACGGTCCTAGAGCTAATTGAACCTAAATGTCGGTCCGATGCCCATCAGACTACTCCTATCTCGTGCCAGGTATGTAATGAAAGTTGCAAGGTTATGGAGACACTCAGAAAGGACAAATTGACCAAAGCATCTCAGTTCTAGAGAATGGCCCAAGAATTAAATGGTCAAATGCTAGTGCAATGAGCCAATGACAATGGTCTGGTTAAGTGGTTAAAGTATACATTATGTTTTCTAGTCGGCGGTGAATGTGATTTGTGGATTATATATTTTGTGTAGTTTGTTTTCATATTGTCTATTACAAGTCGTAACAAACAATTAGATAATGCTATTTGTAAAACTAGTTAATTCATTTTCAAATTAGCCTGGTTTCTTTGTACCACCATCCTGTATTAGAACTCTTAAATGTTTTCCTTCAACGAGCTAATTTCTGAGGGATTCATTTTCACACATTTTGTGAGGTCTGAAATTAATTGTTTTAGATTGAATGATCCAAATCAAACTACAGAATAAACACCATTGCTACAGACTACAGATGACGCCGAACAGAAGACATTTACACACACAAAATGAACTTGAGACTTCAAATTTATTTACTTTCCTCCTATGAACACAACAAATCAATAACTCAAGCCAAAACAATTCTTTAGCATCAGCATAAAGCGTCAATCAGAAAAATATTTTCAAACATGGCATCGAGTGTGCCAGTCACAACTATATTTGATCAGAAACAAAGTAAACGAAAGCCTGTACAATTCTCTGTCAGCAATAGAAAACGTATAACTTGGTATTGACCTAAGGTCAACTCTTACCAAAGAAAGAACACTAAGTCTCCTCCAATATATAAAAAGACACCAACTAAACTTTGAAAAACTGCACACAAGGTTTACTTCATCTCTGTACCAGCACAAATGGCTAATATCATATTCACTCTCCTTGGCCCTTCCATCTCTGCCAAATCAATCCACATCATCAATCCAAACCAAACTGACAATCAAATCGCATCAAAGCGTCTCCTCCTAAGCCATGCCACCACCGCCTCAGCTGCACACTTCATGTCACATCCACTTTGGGTTGGTGTTACAGTATCCTTTTGCTGCCGGTTTTTTCCTTGGGACCATCTTTTATGCCATATATCGACTTTCTGCAAAATACTGCAATCTCAGAGTCTTTATCAAAAAAACGCCTTCATCCTGAACCAGCCCATGCTGCAACAGTATTTACCCCTCTCCTTTCACTGGATAATCTCTCCTTTGTTGACAACTTGTGCCACAGACGCCTCCCAACACCTCTTCAAGTGATTGTCCGTGGCAGCTGTGGTGAAGTCTACCGTGGAGACCTCATCTCTGCTGATCGCACCGTCCCAGTTGCCATCAAGAAGGTAGTGTACCCATCACTCGGTGGCACCCAGCTCTGCGCTGAAGAAAGCAAATTTTTAGACCACCGCATGCGCCAAATCCGATCTGAGATCAAGATAGTCAGCCGCATGCGACACCCCAACCTAGTTCGGTTATTGGCACACGTGCCACAACCAGGAAGCCATTGCCTTATCTACGAATACATGCCACTTGGCTCACTACATGATGTGTTAAAACATGGAAACCCTGACTTAGACTGGCCTTGCCGGTACAAGATTGCACTGGGCATAGCTGCTGGTCTCGAGTACCTCCACATGGCGCACCGACCTAAGGTAATACACCGTGACTTGAAACCAGGTAATATTCTCCTAGACATAGATTTAAGTGCCAGAATCAGAGATTTCGAGCTCGCAAAGGTCGTCCAACTCGACACCATCAGTGGGGCAATCAATTCAAACAATGTTGCAGGAACACTTGGATACATTGCACCTGAGTACTACCAGAGCCTCTTATGCACAGAGAAGTGTGATATCTATTCATTTGGTGTGATTTTGCTTGTGTTGGTCATTGGGAGGTTTCCCAGCGATGAATTTTTTCAGATGACAGATGAGTTGTGCATCGTGGGATGGGTGAGGGCAATCATGCGGTCAGACAATCCGACGGCATTGATTGATCCAAAGTTGATTGGTAGAGGTTTTGAGGAGCAGAGGCTGTTGGTGGCAAAAATAGCTTGTTTTTGCACTTATGATGATCCCAATGAGAGGCCTAACAGCAGAGATTTACAGCACATTTTGGCTCAGATAGGGTTGTAAACTTGTAACTATTTTTCCACAAGGACTTCTACCATCTTTTTGTGTTTTCAATTCAGGTGGAAATTACAAAGCCAACCTAAAAACAGTATTGTTTCTATCTATTATAAAATGAATTATTCATATTCAAATAGAGTCATCTAAAGCATACCTGATTTGGCTTCATATTATTTGAATTTGATCACTCTTGGTAGGATTTGAAGTCCAAGTCCTATATACAACAGATTTTATTTGTTCTACATATTATTTCAAAAGTTTATTAAATTGGACTGATTTGAAAAATAAAGTCCTTCAGATTTTTTTTATAATCATTTTCTTTCTGTTTTCATTTGAACTTTGTTCCTAAAACTCATCAGCACAAACATCTCTCTCCAGTCTTTTTCATCCGACTGGTACATCTAATACGAGTCAATTTTCAATATAAATAATTAAGCAACCAAATCAGACTTGCAATTATTATACTTTGAACTTTTGAATAGGGTCTATATCAATTTTCAACAATACAGACCCCAGAGAAACTAACTAATATGTAGCTACGCCATAACTTCCATCGACTCGAATCCAGTCAAAAGAAAAAACAACAAAGGCTTTGATGTTTGACTTTTTGCTTGTCATAAATAAAATTTTACATGCACAGGAACACTAACTGATACAAGTAATCTGAAATGCAAAAATAATAGTACATGAATGAGAAAAAGGAACTTTAGACGACTTTAACTACAAAAATTTATAATTAATGCAAAAATAATAGTACCCATCCCACGATGACAGATGAGTTGTGCACAGTCAAGAATGCATACTATTCTTTGAAAGACCAAATAGCCCCAAATTTCTTATCACAAATGTACAAAGAACAGTACTGTAGAACTTTCATGGAACCTACCTACTATTGGAATATTCACTTCCAGAGTCTTAGAAGTCCAAAAGAAGTTGAGGAAGCACTCTCTCCAGATGTGTAGGCTCAATGGTGTCAATTCCTTCTGCTTCAGCAATTAAGGCAGCACGTTGAATAGCCTCTGTGATTAAATAATTATTTAAGGTTTGGTCAAAGATTCAGTTTAAATAATTTTATGACCTTTATTGAACTATATAAATGAAAGCGTGAGCACCTGCAACAAATATCCTCAGAAGCTCACAACCTACTTTCAGTGCACTGGCATTAGCTGTTATCATGAAAAAGTTGAAGCAAAACGGATCAAAAAGAAAAAATTATAACTTGTATAATTGAAGATGAGGAGGGTTCAACTGCACCATGATTTTGTGCTTCAATATGCTCCACATCCTTTATCTCCGTTTTCAAAGTCCGAACAGTCGATCCGAACCGCTCAACATGATCTTCATAATAAAATATGCTTGGAGACCAAATTTTATATTTTTTTAGATAGGTACAAAATCACTGTTTTAAGGAGATTCTAAACCATCCAAAAAAGTGATATGTACCTACATAAAAAAATTCTAAAAAATATAAAATTTGGTCTCCAAGAATATTTTATTATGAAGATCATGTTGAGCGGTTCGGATCGACTGTTCGGACTTTGAAAACGGAGATAAAGGATGTGGAGCATATTGGAGCACAAAATCATAGTGCATTTGAACCCTCACTGTATAAGTATCAGGATGCAAAGGAGCAAATAATGCAAGTTTTAGTTATTATTTGGCACTTGCTTATATTTAAGGATGGGTCTTAGTTCTTACATTTTATATGGATAAGTTGATCATGCATCACTAGAAACAAATACACATTTTATATATGGATTATGGGTAGCTTGAAAATACACATTTCAGTAATGAAGTACCTGTTGTCGCTCGACTCTTCTTTGATGTGCTTGGGCCAGCCTACGGTACCAAACAAATACATCATTACATCTATGTCAACTTTTGATTTATGGAAACAAATCCATAATCTCAGTACAAATTGCTCTGTGGCTTTTCAAAAAGATAGTTCAAATAAGAGATATTCTTAAATCTCAATAAGACAGTGCCACCTTCAGTCCAGTTTAATCCAGCATGAACTTTTAAATGTTCAAGTACTAATTTAGTTAGGTCATCTAATTCTTCTCACATACACAAAGCAAACTGAAACTAAATCTAAATACCTACAAAATTGAGCACCACTTAGATTTAAACTCGAAGATTACACCGTACCTCCAGATCGATGGCTTCGTTCCCTTCGACTTTTTTGCTTCTCCTGCTCCAAACCAGCTTGAAAATCGCGTGAATGAGATCCTGATCAAATCAGTACACTCAAAATTCGGTTTCATAAAAGATTTTTAACATTAGAAATAACGATTGGAATAGAGCAAGAGTATTCTAATGACGCACAGGATCAAAGTTCTCTTCCATTTCGAATCTGGCGGAGGTGCGGCTTTGAATTTGATTTCTCTTTTCTTCCCAATCAAATCAAATGGTACGTACGCTGCACAGCATACACCTCGCGAAGATATAAAATTGGGCTCAAAATATTTTATGCTTTGTTACTATTTGATACTTCAGGCCCAATTAGGTAAAACATTGGTGTTATAATTTGAGGCCCAAGAACATATAGAGCCTCGAGTAACACAAATGAATAAATTTAATTTTGGGCCGATCGGTACAATTTGTACACACAATGGGCCGCATAATTGATTTTTAAATAATTTCCTTCCCTTTTATTCAGTGTTCTAAATAGCGCGCTATAGCGTTTTTGGACCCCAAACGCTACGCTACGACATCAAAATGCGCTATTTGCGCTACGGCCGCTACAACGCTATAGCGGTCCGCTACAGCGCTATTTGCGCTATACAATATGAGTTTTTTTTTTTTTTTTTTTTTAAGCAATTTATATGGGTTTTAAATTAAGATAAAAAAAATCTCAAACCGAAATTGAATTTGTTGCTACTTGCTACAAATAAATCAATTTGAAATTGGGAATAGAAATTGAAATTTGAATAGAAAAAAAGTCCAAACCGGAATTAAAATTTGAATAGAAAAAAAAATAGATTATGTCATGAATCATGATACTTAAGATATTTTTAATAGAAAAAATCGATAGTTTATGATATTACTATGGATATTTTGAACCGCAATTTGGACTTTGTACGGGTTCAATATGAATATTATAATTTCTTAATTACTTTGGAGTTATTTATTGTTCTATGAGACCTTAGATAATGTTGATATTTAGTACAAATATTGAATATACGAAATGTAAAAAAAAAACGCTATTTGGAATAGCTTCCGCTATAGCGACGCTATTCGCTATAGCCTTTTTTTTAGCCTTCCCGCTACGACGCTATAAACGCTATTTAGAACCTTGCTTTTATTTGAGTTTAAAGTTTAACAAATCACTATTAGAATCTAATGTAAGTAATAGTGTTACACTTCATCGTTTCTTCTTTCTGAATAAGTTCTTATTATAAAATACTTCCTAAGTAAGTTATTTTGAGAGTAGATTTATTTTACAACTGTGATGACTGACACATAATTTATAAAAAAAAATATATATTAAATTTTAGATTCATACTCAGTAATTAACATGAGCTTGTACAACAAATTGGTACAATTCAAAAATAAATTAATTATTCATTGAGCAATTCGAAATATCAAGAATTTAATTTTATCGACATTGATTGGCAATCAAATAATTTTTAAAAGTACACTAAAATCATTATTGAGTTGATCTAATTGACAAAAAAAAAATGTACAATCTTGTTTCATACTTTCAGTAAATTTTACGTTTTTTAAAAAAAAAGAGGCATATTGTCCTTCTATTATATAAAAGAAAGAAACAGTACAGTGTTCAAAAGTAAAAAAATGACAACAAAAATATAAACTATCTAGACAAAATCCAAAGCCTGCAATGGTCTTAGCAGTACACCCGACTTTCTTAATCAGATACTGAACTTCAAAACTGACTCATCAAAGAACAGTACCAAGATTTCAGTCGTATTTATTTCATCATCAACCTGAGACAGACTCAAGTACAGCCATAAAAAAAAAAAAAAAAGACATCTGTCACATGTCCTAAAATCTAAATTTTACGTCAGATGCCACAAGTCTCAATTATATAATTGGTTAAGAAAATCAATCTTATATCCATTCAAACATTCAACGGCATCATTCGTTGTGTTAACTTCAATATTAATAGAAGGCGCCAGAAATACACTGTTGAGGTTGAATTGTCAACTTGAAGAGAAAACAAGAGATTTGACAGAAACGGTGGCTGTCGCCTGTCGGCCAATTGGCCAACTTGTATGCACTCCTCATCACGTACCCGTTTTATCCATTTCTTTCTTTGAAACTTCGCATAGCACATTGATTATATCCTGGTATTTTTTATTACTATTTATTACCCCTTTTTAAATCTTGTTCGTGATATGTGGCTGAGTGTAGAAGTTGGATGAAAGAAAATATATATAAAAAAAAAGGAGTAGAACTAGGGTGCTCCTAAGCTCACCAAGTCCTTCCGTGAGCGCGACTCTAAAACCTATCGAATTGACTTCAAACGACATTTTCAAACCGTTAGATGTTCAATCTATATTAAAATGTGCTTGGAGACCAAATTTTACATTTTTTGGAATTTATTTACTATTTATTAAGATGGCTTGAAAATCGCTGTTTTCCAATGGTGCAAAATTTTAATAAAAACAGCGATTTTCAAACTATCTTAATAAATAGTAAAAAAATTCTAAAAAATGTAAAATTTGGTCTCCAACACATTTTAATATTAATTGAACATCTAACGGTTTGAAAATGTCGTTTGAAGTCGATTCGATAGGTTTTAGAATTGCGCTCACGAAGGGCTTGGTGAGCTTAGGAGCACCCTAGTTCTACTAAAAAAAAAGAGGAATATCGAGAGGTCAATTGCGTGAAACCAACTCCGCTGTTCTCCAAATTGGAGAACAGGACCCTGTTATTCCGATCTGAACCGTTCAAAGTTTTTCATACCCGAATCTCGATAAAAGTGAATGGCTGGAATCAGAATAACAGAGTCCTGTTCTACCTTTGGAGAACAGCAGAGTCGGACTCCAATTGCGTATGAAAACCTCCTCCCCTTTTATGGGCCAATTGGAAGATTTAGGTGATAATTTTGTTTTATCCTTTTTTCTTAAATCGAAGCTTGGGTGATGATTGTTTTTGTCTTTTCAGGTTTTTGTGACAACTTACAAGTTACAAGTACAGTGACAAGATTCGCGAATTATATTCGAATTATATCTGAATAATTTATTTTTTTGGTGATGCTGAATCGAACATCGAATTATTTGGTTGACCGAACTTTGACCGAATTATTCCTGAATAATTCGTGAATTTTACGAACTTTTCCCAAATTTTTTTCAGAACATTTTTTTTTGGTTTTTTTTGCTTCCTTCTAGGACTAAGATCTTTGATCCGGATTATTCCGAATCATTCCCGAATTATATCCGAATTACGAATTTTTGACCTTGCTGAACCGAACCCGAATAATTCATTTGTCACTGTGGTTACAAGTTACAAGAAGTAAACCACACGGAAATTTGGATTAGTTTGCCACAGAAGACCCGAACCAGCTGTTAGGCCAGTCAAACCTGTAGCGCGTTGACTTGGAAATTGTAGAGGCCGGTGCACTGCAATGGCAATGCAATAATGCATGCATGGGCACATGGCAACTGGAAATGGCTCCATGCCAATTAACACCCATGCCAATCGTTTTTGTCTTTTCCAATTCTGCTCGTGTTATTTCTGGTCTGTTTTTCTCAGAAAGAAGAACAGTATATATATATATAATAATATGTTGAATTAACGCCCATGTATAATATATAACTAATTAACTAATCCGTTAGGACGGAGAGGAAACGAGCAAGATGTTCATATATGCACGGTGCATGGACAGTGACGGATAAACTAATCACGTGTTTATACTACTACTAATTAAGCAGATTTCTTATTAAAAAGTGTTACAATAATTAATATAAAAGTATTAATTGTGCGCTTGGAGATTGAAAGGTGCGAAGTGCAAACCAAGTGACAGAGCTCAATTGGCATTTGATAATGACATGAACAGTGACAGGAAACGAAAAGTTGAAAGCAAATAGATACCTATATAGCTCCATTATATTAATTAGAGTGGGAAAAATGGCACGGTAGAGCCGGCTCCGTCACGAAACAGCACGGCATGCATGTCAGTTACGTGCCGTGACTCACGTGTCCCGTGCCGTGACCATTCGTGTGCCGTGTTCATCTTTTGAAACTTTGGTTTAGTCACGGCACGGCACGTGAAAGATTTAGTCACGGCACGGCACGTAGTCAGCAAGTCACATGTAATTAAGACCATTAGATATTGATTTAATGATGAATCTTGAATAAACTAACCTAAATTATGATTAAATGGTTACGCGAGTCACACGAGTCACGTATGGTCACGGCACGTTTAGACACGGCGTGACTCACGTGGCGTGACCATTCGCGTGCCGTGACCACTCCTTGACATTTTGGTCACGGCACGGCACGGCACGTGAAAAATTAACCTGATCACGGCACGGCACGAGATCAAAGTCACGGCATGTTAGTCACGTCACGGGATTGCACAGCACGTTTTTTCCACTCTACATTATATAGGTACATGCATGAATACATCCGATATATATATATATATACCAGTAAAATTAATTAATACCGTGCTTGAAACAAGGAAGCTTTGTAATGGTTAAGTTATTAGTGATTAAAATTAGCTAGGGTATATAATGCATGCGTTATAAGTTTTCTCATTATTTAGAAAGCAATAAGGGCATATATAAAACCAATTATCTCTTTGCAACTATGTCAAATTGCTTAAATTCATGATTTAGCAGGGTCAAAACATAAAATCATCTCTATACTATATATTTAAAATATTTGCAACAGGTACTCCTCGAGCCATGCGAAATTAATTAGCACTAAGTCCACTCATTAGCAATCAATTAATATCATATGAAATGGTACTGGGGTAACGGTATAATATAATATATGCGTATTCTTGTATTAATTGCGTTCCAGTTTTCCAGTACCGCCAGCGGTTTCGCGCGTCCCCTTCTAATCTTCTAATTATTAATAAAACGTGCATCTGTTAATTAATACACAAAGGATTATTAAGTTAAGAGCATATACATCCCAAAAACTCAAATGAGTTTCTAATTAACTGTTAATCACATTTTAAAAATTAAGGTCTCTGAAATTTCTAACTCTCACATATCTGAAATTAATTTTAATTTCTATTAAACCACGTCAATAATAAATTAAAAAAAAAAAATTTGAGTCAATCATTTAGTCAACATAGAGTTTATAAACAGTTTCTTAATAACAAACTTTACTGCATACCACATCTCTGATACTATCATATCAGATTAGAAACAATAATAGTACCCGGGATGTGAATGCTCTAAATTAGGGCTGTAAACGAGCTGGCTCAGGCCGAGCTGGGCCCTAGCTCAGCTTGTTAATTCTGGACCGAGCTTTTACCGAGCGAGCTGGACCTAGGGCATCCGAGCTAAAATCTCAGCTCAAACTTGTGACAAGCCAGACCGAGCTGGCTCGTTGGGTCTGGTTGGATCTTGTTTTAACCGAGCTGGGCCGAGCTGAACCAAGCCATGCCGAGCTGGACCGAGCCAGACTGGGATGGACAGTATAAAATGTACACAAATTCATACAAATTTACAAATTAAAGCTTAGCCGAGCTGGTGAGCTAGCTCGTTCTAGACCGAGCTAGTGGCGAGCTGGCTCGTTAACAACTCGGTTCACTAACGAGCGAGCTGTTAGCGAGCGAGTCAGGTGCGAGTCACAAGCGAGCCACGAGCTACGAGCTTTTTTGACACCCCTACTCTAAATATTTGTTTTGTAAATAAATAAGTAGGGTCGGTTTGCCATGTGGAGTCGCAGATTTGTAAAGCGCACTGACGGATCATATTAGATTCAAATTGTTTAATTTAAATTTGTATGAATTTTAAAGCGAGTTCTGTTACTTCTGTATATATATTTCAAATAGCTAGGTCCGAATTAATATTGTTAAAGAAATATGGATCTTTTTCAATTTCGAAGGTGCTTCTCCACTCTCTAGTCGGAAATAAATCTGCTGTGCTGTGATTCTTTAAGAATCACAAAACTCTTCTTATTCCAAATCTATCTCTCTATTTTTTTTAATGCACAAATTTCAAAAATTGTTATTTTCTATGCACAAATTTCAAAACAGATAAATGGATGTATTGGGAATAGCAGAGTGCTGTGATCCTTAAAGAATCACAACAGATTTGTTTCCCTCTCCAGCCTCATATTATATATATATATATGAGTAGAACTAGAGTGTTTTTAAATTCATCAAGTTTTATTTGTAAACTCAACTTTAAAATCTATTGAATTGACTTTAAATGATGAATCTGAACTGTTAAAATTTATCTACCTTACAAGTGATGATGCGTCTACATACAAAAAATTAAAATTTCGAATTAATTTAGTATAAAGTCAGGCGATCAATATTAGAAGGTTTATAAATTAATTTTAATGCATTCATTTTTTGAACGTTTTTTTACCACTTAATTCTATGCAAAATTAATTCGAAAATTGAAATTTTTCGCATGTAAATGCATCACTAGTAAGTTAGATGGATTTCAACAATTCGGATTCGTTACTAAAAGCAATCCGATAAATTTTAGAGGATTATTTTTTTTAAGATAAATTAATTTTTAGATCTTTGTTCACAAAAGAGCTTGATGAACTAAGAACACGCTACTTCTACTTTGTATTATATATAGTGGGAAATAAATCTGCTGCGATTCCAAAGGATTGTTGGGTCTCTACGATTCTAATTCCAACTATTTATATGTTTCGAGATTAGTGTATAAAAACTAATTTCTTTTGAGATTTCTCCATTTCAATGAATGAGCGGTTGGAATTAGAATCGTAGGACCATGTGATTCTTTGGATTAGATTTGTTTTCATTATAGTGTGATCCGCATGCGATATGTTTTCCAATTGGTGGTGAGAGCCCCGCCAAAAAGAAGGGACAAAAGGGATAATCCTAGTGTTTAATTAAATCCCTCTTATTATAATTAATGAGGGCAAATTAGATGCAATGCATAGCTATAATAAAAGACAAAAAGTACATAATTAGGGAATCTCTGCACCATAACACCCGTAATCTCCGGGAATTTATATCGGCAGTTAAGGGCTTGTTCGGCGGATAGGAATGAGCAAAGTTTGAATTGATTTTTACTGTTCACGTGGAAAAAAAAAATTCACTCTGAGTAAATTTTTTTCTCACGTAAACAGTAAAACCAGTCGAACAGACCCTAATTAGTTTAGGGGTCTTCATATTTGCTTGATTCCTTGTTCTACCTAGTTTCATTTCATCACTGAATAAATATATTTATCAAACTCATACTCTTGATATTTGTTCGATTCCCTGTTCTAATTTCATTTTTTTTTAATTAGTAACCTGAATTTCTCCTGATAGTTATATTAATAACCGGAAAAGTAATCACAACACTTACATAAAAAAAATAATTTCAAAAAATAATTTTTGTTTTTCTTTATTCTAGTCTTAACTCTCTCTCTACTCTACTATACACTAATTCTCTCTGTTCTACCATAGGCTAGATAAATCTGTATCCTTCTTATTTTCCTTAATTCTTCTAAAAATCTAAAAAAATATAAACTTATCATACTATTCCTACAAATCTACTTTCTTTATTCTCTCTATTCGTCTCTATTTTACTATTGTTATTCTCCGCCGTCGAGTCAACTCTACTCTGATTGCCTCGATCTTCAATCTTTACTTTCACCTTCTCTCTTATTGTCGCATCAAGTGACAGAGCCACCGAGGCAGATTGAACAGAAATGGATCGACAATCTGCCGTGTTGAGCGTCCAACCCGCCGCCAACAAACACCGGAGACACCTTCGACGATCAGGCGAGCCTCACACACTTCGTCCTCTCCGAGAAAACCTCCACCGCGTCCCCAACACTTAGTGTCGTTGACATCTTCTGCCCCTCCCTCCCCTCTTCCAGTTCAGATTTCTCCTCCGTTGTCGCTCCTCACCCTCTCATGCCTCGCCTTTCCTCCGCCATCTCACGACCGCCAGGAGGTCTCTACTGACAAAGAGATGAGGCAGGCAGATCAAGCCAAACAAACCCTCGATTTGCATCCCTACATGAAAATAGAAAACTATTAAGGACATGCTCCAGAAGGAGGTACATGGGGGGGAGGAAGGTGAGCAGAGGGAAACTGAGTCCTGACTGGATCTGCAATCAGAATTGTTTACTTGCTCCACATCAGTAAATTTTGGAGATGAATGGACGGGAGAGGAGAGAATAGGAGGTGAAATATGCATAAAACTTCAGCAAAATTGAAAGATTTCGTCACCTCCAATTTAAGATACAAAGGGAGTGAAATCATTACCTGTTCTCTTCTCCTTCTTTCCCTTCCCTTTTCTTTTAGAGTGTGCTCCAAAACACCTTTAGAAACATCTTTATTAAACAGAAAGAAAAAAAGAGAAGGGGAAACAACAATGTGACCGTAACTGATCGACACAAGTCACCTGCTCCATAATAGAAAATTTTGAGTGAGACCAAGAGAGAAAGCAGAGGTAAATCCCGTATATATTTTTGATAAATTTGTTCACTTCTAAATCAGAATGTAGATGAAGTAAACTGTGGTGCGGAATTTCCATTATAATTTCATTTCATATCTAGATAAATGTATTTATCAAACTTGGTTATTTTTGTGTAGACGATAAAATGAATATGATTAATTTTTTTTTCTCACTAACTTATTTAGTAAGATTATGACAAAATTCAGTATTCGTGTCGAAAGTGATTTGAAATATTTGTTTCATGTCATGCTATAAAAATGAGAACTTATAATAAAAAGTATTTATATAATATTTATAAATATTCATTAAATCACATGATATTTATAATTATGACAAAATTAATTTACCAAATATTTTATATAACATTAATTAATGAGCAGTTGATATTTAATTTAAATAATCTGAACGATTATTATATATTTTATTATTATATGTTTATCGATATATATTATGTACTTGTTGTAGTTTATTAACAATTTATCTTCAATATTTTATCAAGATAAAATAACAATAAGATCTCTATTTTTTAATTATCTACAAAAAATATTTCATCCAAATTTTAAATTTACGATCATCCATACGTACGGAAGTGTGTGTGTGTGTATTGTCTTTAACAACAACTATATATATAATATTATTATATTCATTGCCAGCTCATTTTGATAACTAATTACAAAATAGGATTTAAGTAATTAAGATTAGTGGTAAATGGATATCAATATATATATATATATATATATATGAAATCATGTCTATCCTGTTACTCGTATATATATATATATATAGTCTCAATAGCTAGGAAGTCCGAAAAGAAGCAAAGAATCTTTTAGAAAATTCAAAATTGCTTACTGGCTACCGAAATGCATGCTAGCCGCCTATATATATATGAGGAGGGTTCAAATGCCTCCATTTTTCATGCCTCCACCATGCCTCCATTTTTAAAAACTTTAATAACTCAAAATTTAAAACTTAAAAGTCAAAAGAAAACCGTTGGATATGATCTACATTATTTTATCTATGCACGTGTAAAAAATTATGACATTTCAATTTTGTTTTGGTTGTCATCAAGAGCTTGTAAAAAAATGTACTAATGTGGACAATTTCTAGACGTTGATTTTTCAACTTGTTGATTCGTATAAAAACAAAATCAAAATGTGATAATTTTTTATGAGCATATAGATAAAATGATGTAGATCATATCCAACGGTTTTCTTTTGACTTTTAAGTTTTAAATTTTGAGTTATTAAAGTTTTTAAAAATGGAGGCATGGTGGAGGCATGAAAAATGGAGGCATTTGAACCCTCCTCTATATATATATATATATATATATAGCCCAGTTGCAACTAATCATGCACACCGAGTATAAGTGATAATGTCATTTGTATGAACCACAATTTTCTAAAAATATATCCCAAATTATATTTAAAGCCAATTTGTCTATTTCATTACTATTGGATAAAATATTAGTATTTAATGTATGTTGATACTTAATATATTAAGATACATATCTTAATATTTAAACGATTAAAGACTTAAAAACTTAAAAATAATACGATAAGTAGCGTCTAAATTTCCGTAAAGAAATACAAGAGAGTTGCTTGCATGCTTGATTATTTATTTATTGTGTACCTCATTTCAAACATATTATTTTTTAATTAAGAGATAACTTGTTACATTATTGCTACTATACGCATACTATTTTTTAATGTTATATTTAAGAACGTATATAAATTTTAATAGTGTTATTAGTAAACATACATTATCTAAATAAAAAATTAGGAGAGCGATCCGACGAAAGTAACAAATTTAATTTACTGGGTAAAATTGATCAGGTAGAAGTTCCAAAATTGGGAACGGACTTTGCTGCTTTTCTTAGAAAAAAGCGAATCCTGCTTTTTCAATTTCAACCATTCAAATTTGTTGAGATTTGTGCATGAAAAAGTTTCTTTATCGAGATATGCAAATGAAAAATTTTGAATGGTTGGGATCGGAAAAGTAGAACCCTGCTTTTCTCAGCAGAGTTGGATCCCCAAAATTGTTTGTATTATGATATATCTATACTCTGTGTTAATTGCTTCAATTATCATTAAAAATAAATGATGATTATGATCTGAGCCAGCCTTTGCTGTTAATTCTTCTTTTGTTTGATAGTGGAAGTTTTTTTTTTTCCTGTTAATTCTTCTTTGAGGAGGGATCCACTTACAACATTTGTAAGTTACAACATCTTACAATAATTTGGTTTTGCAATTTCAAAAGTCTAAACAGTCGATCTAAACCGTTCAACATGATTTCTATATTAAAATGTGCTTGGAGATTAAATTTTACATTTTTTTTATTTTTTTTACTATTTATTAAGTATTTTACAAAACTATTATTTTTAGACAATTCTGGACCACTGAAAAATAGCAATTTGTAAAATACTTAATAAATAGTAAAAAAATTCAAAAAATGTAAAATTTGATCTCAAAGTACATTTTAATATAGAGATCATATTGAACGGTTTGGATCAACTGTTTGGAATTTGAAAATCACAAAACCGAATTGTTGTAAGTGGATCTCTCCTCTTCTTCTTTTGTTGAAAGCTTAATTATTAAATCTCATTATTTGTATTTTAATTTTAAAATTTCCTATGGTTAATAGAAAAACCATTGAAAATGACTAAATGCAAAATATTTGGAGAATAAATTTAAAATATCAAGATTCAGCTGGTGATAATAAACAAAAGGAGAAAATCTTATGTGACGACAACACAGTATCCAAAAAAATAAACCATGTTAGGTACGTATAAAATAATTATTAAATAGGTCTCAGTTGTATCATAACTTATCAATACCAAACCGGGTCCGGATCCCCTAAAGTAACCCAATTTTTAGGTTTTGGATCAGGACCGTCCGAATCGAATTTGTCGTTCGAGATCACTTCAGAATTCAAACCTGTCTCTCGGAATACGTGCACTCCACGGTCCCGATCCAAAACTCAATTTTTGAGTTACTTCACTGGATCTTAATTCTACCAAACCTAGGTCGACTCTAGTATATCATAGCACGACATGCACTAAATTTAATATGAACTTTTGCATTCCAAATTTTTATATTCGGCATGTATACATATGCACTCTTCCTGGAGATGAATACGGTATGGATAATATCTGATCTGTATTTGATTCGTATTTTAAAAAATAGATGTGGATATTCGATATCCGAATATTTGTGTGAATATGGATACTGATATGATTTTACGTTTCAATTATTCGTATCCGAATAGTAGATATATATCATATTTTTTAATATATATTATGAAAAAAATATTGTTATTCACTATTAAAATTAGATAAATATTATGAACTTTAGTATATAAATATTATGAACTTTAGTATTTTTGATTATTATTTTAGTAAATATCTGATCCGATCCGTATCAGTATCTGTATCCGGCTGATATCTAATCCGTATCCGTATCCGTATTTGAAAAAATTAAAAAAAAATATGAATATGGTTTTACCACTATCCGCTCCGTATTCGCTCCGTTTTCAACCCTAACTCTTTGGCTACCTTTTAAGAGAATAATCATCATTAAGCCAAGCAGATTTCAATAAAGAATTTGTGATTTTAGAAGATAATTACCTCGGAATGATTGATCACTTCACATGCCCTGTTATGAGTAGCTTCAATTAATACAATGGAAGGTCCATAATTAGGTTGCTTTTGATCTTATTGTAATCTGTACTCTGTTGCTTAATTATGATTTGCATGTGTAATTCTATCTTTCATTCAACTAATTAATGTCAAGTCTTTATTACTTATCCTTGATGCAATCCAATATTCTCTTTTTTCTCCTCTCATTATGTTTGTATATGTTTGTTTGGCTTAATAATTACTACACATAATACTTTATTACTCAAAAAATGGTAAAAAATTTCAAAAAAATATAAAATTTGGTCTCCAAGCACATATTAATATAAAGATTATGTTGAGAAATTCAGATCTACTGATTGAACTTTGAAAATAGAGATATAATGAAAGTAAAACACCTTATTTACTTCTCAAAACATCATATAGTATCACTCTATATATGTATAAAGAGAGAGAGAGATTTATGTCATTAATTAAGTATAAGATTTTTTTTTTTTATTAAAAGTATAGGATATATGATCCTTGTCTCATTTTCATTGGTCCGTATACACGTATTAGTAATTCATTGCTGGCTCACTTTAATCATACCTTTTATTAATTCATTTTTGGATATGAATTTCGTCATGTTAGGTGCAAGTAAAATCATTCAGCAATCAAAACCATGACTTTGCCATTTTCTATTATAAATGTAAACATCGTCATGCCTTATCCAAAGCTATCCTGGCCTTTTTGGGATACTTGACAAGCCTACGTACACAGTTATAATTAACACATGTTCAAGAGGGCAACGGTAAACATATCATGTACTTATCTTAAAAAAAAATCATAATAAAAATCATGCCCAACGTTCTTATTTTCGTTTTCAAGGTGCTCTCCATGTCAGATGTTACAAATTCGAAACTCAGATAGAAAAATTCATTGTAGATATTAAATAGTTTTTTTTTTTTTTGAGTAAAGCTTGACATCCAACTTTTACTTTAAAAAAAAAAACTGACATTTTAACCCTACTTTTGAATTTATTAGAAAAGAAAAGAAAGCAACATTAATTCATTTCATTTGGTGTAAAAGATCCCAAACTTTGTTGTAAAAGGACATGCATGATCGATGCATGTTCCAGCACAAAGATGGTGGCGAACACCATCTTTATCAGCACTTCCAATATAACACAATTAATCAGATTTCCAAAAGAGCACACTACATTCTACAATGCACAAAGCCAGGTACACATCTAATGTCAACTCTGTGTAAAACACTAAACTAGCTACCAGTGGGGACTAAGACTATTATCAATCTACAAGTAGTTAACATGGAGCATGGTTCACACTTCACACCTCACACCTGGCAATATTTTGGGAAAAAGCGAGATCAGTTGCAACTCCTCAAGGACCACCACCAATTCTTTTCTCCCCTTCCAGCGAGAATCTTTGTCTTCAAGAAAGTTCATCACTACAAACACCACAAACAGTGGTTGCACTTGCACTGCACCACTCTGTTTATCTTAATTTTTTTTATATATATATAAAGTTCTAACTAAATTATTTTTTAAGAAAAGTCATGATCATAGGGGCCATAACAGTCTTAATTACAGGATTCTGTCACATGCAGATTTGAACAGTATATGAACAGTATATGTGCCTCTCCCTGAATTTTAAAGTTTTATACAAATTTATAGATTTAGTTCGACTTTGCTCCTCTCTGGAATTTTATGTCTCTTCTGGACTTTTAGTTTGTAATTAATGTTAAATTTAGAATTAAAATTATGATAAATTTCTTGAATTCTAATATTGACAATTAGAATTAGAAGTCAGAGAATTGAAAATTAGAAGTCAGAGCATTGGAAATTAGAAATTAGAGCATTGTTTTTTATTTTATCTAATACCCGATTAGCTAATGAGTTTGAACCCGATTAACTATTCAAATCCGATTCTTTATTTTCTTGCTCCTCTCTGACAAAAATCCTGAATCGGCTCCTGTAATGTGCGGCTGGAATTATGGGTATAGG